>BPLQ01012006.1:0-41798 GCA_021605075.1 Caerostris darwini
GTAAAATTTGTAGAAAAAAAAGGCAAAACTAGTCGATAACTTACAGTCATAAGAAATTATTTTATTCATCAAAGAATACCCCCATATTGCCTATACACTTTTATCATTTAAGGGGCAGGTTGTTCAAGCTGATGGTCTAAAGAGACAAGCGATGGTATAAAGAGATGAAGAGAGTAAATGAATTCCTAGAAGGCCAATTTTATAGCATGGTCGAAATTAAATTGTTTCCCAATTAAAAATTGTCCAATTTGAGGAAGAAATGGTAGTCATATTGGCTAGATCTGGAAAGTATGGTGGATGATGAAGAAGTTGCAAACTATAATTCCTGTAGTTTTGCTACAATCGTTTGTGCAGTGTGTGGTCTAGCGTTATCCTGAAATAAGATAGGATTCGATCAGTTGACCAATCTAGGCTGTTTTGTTTTAGGCTGTTTTTTTTACGTTTTTACATCATTTCATCAAATTAGTTGCAGTATATTTCTGCTGTGATTGTTAATCCATATTTCATAAAATCATAATGGATCACACTTATGCTAGACGCAAACACTGACTATCAGCTACTTTTCATGCATATTACGATTTGAAGTATGTTTTGGTGATACATCTTTGTCAAATACTCCACAACCAATTCAGTTCATGTGAATCCACTTATTTAGCTTTTTTTTTCATTTTACCTTTTGAGTTAAATGAATGATTATTGCTTGTTTTCTAACGCTGAACTTCAACGATAATTCGTAGGCACTCTGAGATAGGTCAGACTCAAAGTGGCCTTTAGTCCGTCACTATTGACGTTTGATTCCAGGTGATCGCGGCTCATTTGTGAAATTAAAGATACCTGTACAAAATATAGTGAACTAATTTGATAGTGCCTGCTGCGCGGCAACACTAGAGCTAAATACACTATTAATGTTTCGAGCGTTCTGCGATGCTATAGTTCCACGTAAAAATTGATACTTCATAATAATGCGAATTTCTAACAGTTCCATTATTACCGAAATTAATTTTTAAAACGTTTTGAATATTTTTACAGCTTACAATGTTTTTTCTTAATTTTGAAGATGTGTAACTTTCCAAAAATAAAAAAAATAGAACCAGAAAGGTAAACTATTAAGCCAATGTCAAATAATAAGTTCTTCAAATTGGTAATATTATTAACTACAACTTTCATGCTTGCCAACACAATATAACAGGTAAGTATGGGGTGAATTTCTTTCCGAAACCAAAAAGAGAAGTTTTGTTTGGATCTTTGTAGTTGTCATCTATTTCACTTTAGAAGTCGAACTATTAATCCAATTTAACAAGAGAAAAAAGTCATATAGGATAAATATCTACCGCGATAAAGTCTCTTTTCTTCGTATCCTCCAACGTCCCCGAGGTAATAGATTAAATTTTTATAGTTGCAATTGTTATCATTCGAATGGAAAAGAGAATGGGATGACAAGTTATTGAAAGTAGTTGATGATTATGTTATTACATTTTGTTTAAATGTTGTAACTGCAATGAAAACGGATCCAGAGAAGGTCCTTTGTCCGAAAGCTCCGCTGGGGAGATATTTAAATAACCCTGCAGCACTCTAGATTCAAAGACCTTAATACGCTTCCCGGTTGTAAAGGATGGAAAATTGAGGGAGAGCGAGTGTATCTCCCTTTCTTTTTGTCCGTGTCTTAGAATAAACTACAAAGGAAAAAAGAATATCACTTCAATAACAGGTGGATGTAGCAGGCTTTTTTCCATTTTGTCTTTCTGTAGTGAATGTGATAGTGGCTTAAGGATATGTCAGAGAGTATATCATCACAAGCTGCTATGCTACCAACAATTTAAATTCTTCTCAGAAAATAATGTAAAGGAAAGGGATCGAAAACACATATAAATTCATGATAACACATGTAAATTCATGGTAACACATACAAATTCATTCACATGTACATGTAAACTCATGGTACGACTACTTTGTCATGGTGGCAAGGCCATTCTTCAATATTCTCAAATTACAGTAAGAGTTGGTGAATAATTTTATCACCAATATCGTATTGTTAGGTTTATCAGGGTTTCTTTCCCATACTAAGTAAGTAAAAGGTTTTTCGTTTTTTTAAGACGGAACTTAAATGATAGCAAAACTTGAAGATACGACGCCATTAATCAATTATAAATTACGATGTCCCAATTAGCCACTGGGTACAAACTGAGTGTTTTCTGGAAGAATTTTAAATCGTACAGTGCCGGTTTGAAGGAAAAATATTTATTAAAATATTTCGAATGATCATTTAATGAAAGAAATTTATTTTGTTTATTTTGTATTTCTATCAGCAATTTGAGAAGACCCAAACAAATAAATACGGTTATGAAAAGTTAAGCTTTGAAGTGATGAGGCTCAAATGCAAAAAATTAAAGTAATATTTTTTTTTAAATCCTTCATCTAATGCTGAGAATATGCAGAAAAAAAAATCTATCACATGTTCTGCACAAGAGTCTGATTTTAATAATGTAACTCAGATCGTCAGGCTCCACTCAGGTGTGAGTGGAAGTCCAATTTATGAAATTGTGAATATGAATAAATGTTGTTAGAATGGATGAAAAAAATCCAGTATGAAAGTTTTTCGTTGTGAAGTTCTTAACTAGACGTAAAAGAGGAAGACTAAAACGACGGTGGCTTGATTCACTTGAATCGGATTTTAAAGTGATGAGGGATGAAAATTGGTAGACTAACGCAAAAAAATAAGCTGTTTTTGAGGAAACTTCAGCAGAAGGCCTTGGTCCGCCATGAGCTGTCGAGTCAAATATGATGATGAAATGTAAGTAATTACATAATTATGATTCAAATTGTATGCAAATCTGGTGTGCAGAACATGTAAAATTCTTATTTATGTGTTGTTTTAAGGGAAAAATATGATTTATCCCACAAGCAAAAAATTGCATGTGATGAATGCGAATAACTGGAAAGTGAAACGTAAGTATGTAAAATCTGACCTCGGTGAAAACTCATAAGAATATTGTATATTATATGAAGTTCATAAAATTCCTCCAACCTCAATCATCAAGAATCTTCAAGTTTAATGGAAATGGAAGCAGCTTGTAAATTACACACAAAATTACAAAAAATAGGCTTATTATACACCTCACTTTGAAAGAAGAAACTATTAAAAAACACTCGATATTATTACAACGCTATTCTTAGGAATAAAGGGATACAAATTACTTAAAAACTGTCAGTAATGCAATACTGTTATATAATAGTTCAACAAATACCAAACCGCAATATAATAAGCGTTTTTGGGGTAATGTTGGTGCATTAGATATACTTGGTGTTATGTCAAGCTGCATTATCAAGTAGTGAAACACTTGTCCCACATATTACTCAGATTAAAATAACCATCAATGAAAATTATTTGCAAACATATGACACTTTTTCAAAGACTGGCGTCAGGTGAACTTGAACGTTATGTGGGAAGCATGACACAGAATTGAAATCAAAGCTAATAATCGAAAGAACTTTCTGCTTCGCTCTACCGCACAGTGTTAAAATTGCTGTGGATGATGCACTTTCATTATTCTATCTAGAAACTTTCAAATACATATATTCTAAAAATATTATTATTTTTAGAAGTCAATCAAGATACTTAGCAATGTGAAGAGATTATAGGCGTGTTTATCAAAATTAGAGCAAAATACTATGATATATGTATTAGTACGAGATAATAAGTAATATGTTATATATGCATGCATGAAGTATTTTACGCTGTAAGCATTATAACAGGTAGTATTTTTCATTTAATTTTAAATAAATTTTTGTAAGTTTTTTTTCCCAAGAATTATTTTACAGACTTGTATTTAAAATACTTAAATATATGTTGTAATAAATATATTTACAGGAAATGTTTTTAAATTTATACAACACTGTTGCATAACAATTCTGCAGATACCATACTTCAACATAATAAACATCTTTTGGGAAAATATTATTATTAGTTTTATCGAACGCAGCATTAGAAACCAGTGAAATACTTAATCCATATAGAACTCATATATGGAAGTCCATCAATTAATATTTGTCACAAATTATGCCAATTTTTAGAAAATAAAATATATAGAACACTGTGTGATATAACTGATACAAAATTCAAATGAAGTTCTTATATAGTGTGATATGAAACAAGTATCGAATAATGCTCCAGATTTGCACTACCATGTTAAAATTGTTGTATCTGAGGCAGTTTCAGAATTCAATGTAGGATCTTTTAAATCATTATAAAGTGTACGTTCTTTTAAGAACATTCTTTTTAATAGACAGTCAAACGACTTAGATGTGGAGAGATCATAGACTTATTGAACAAGAGAAGAGGAAAAAATACTATGGTATATGCATTGGCATGAAAAAAAATTGCACTTTCTAAAAAACATGGAGAATTATCTAATTTTAAAAATGATGGGCTTACATGTAAACCTGAGACATTTTTAATTAATTAAGTCATCTTTTAAAACTTTGTTAGAATATATGAGTCATAAGTATTTTTCTTCCGAGATTTATTTCACAAATAAAAAGTGTAAAGTGAAATCTTTTCGTTTGCCATTTTTTTATACAATTATTTCGATATAAAAATTACTAACTTTTAACATGTAAATTATGTAGGTACTTGCGTGAAGCATTTTATTCTTTAATCAATATGACAGATAATGTTTTACATTTGATTTAAAATAAATTTTTAGTCAAATGTAATTTTTTTTTTCCGAGATTTATTTTTTCTCGGTCCTTTTTTTTTTTTTTTTTTTTTTCATTTACTGACTTGTGTTTAAAACAAAACAAGATATTTTTCAGTAAAGATATGTTTATGAAACATATTATTTAATTATAAAATAAACTGTATATACTTAAATTTATATTATTCTTATTACTATATGTGCAATTTGTATAGGATTGCAATTTGAAGGATTCAATTTCACAAATGTATACTTTAAATGGCTTTTTCTCCATGTTCATGCTTTGTTTATATACATATTTTGAAAATCCTGTAATTTTCTCGTACTTGATTTAAAGATTTACAATTGTTTTTACATCTTCTTTTCACTATATATCACAGCAAAAATTTTTTAATAATCTAACTTTAGTTGTATTTAACTATATATCAATAATTTTGTACATTTTAAAACAAAATCAAATAAAAATTTTAATGTTCAAAAACGTTTTCGAGAGTTACATATTGACAATTTTTTTTTTCAATTTTTTTAATTTTTCAATTTTAATAAAATGTGCAGTTTATTTCTTTAAACGTGATTTTAAAAGAATATCATCAATGCAATATCGTCACGACTTTTATCATCATTAAAAAACTAAAAAAGTTATTTAAAAGGTGTCATAATATACAATAAAAAACTATTTTTATTGAACTATTAAATTACATCATATCTATATTAGCGTAATGACTTCATAAATAACAAAAAACCCCTCCTTTTTCAGATATTTTGATGAGTATACGTAGCCAACGATAGAGCGGTTTGGACAAAATACACAACAAGTGAATGTTAGAACAATTTCATTCACTTATAAACTTAAATAAAAAATCTTTGTGCACTTCTTTTTCTAAAAATAAATTGTGCTTTTCAAAAGAAAATAATTTTTGGCAGTCAAACTTTTTTGTGTTTATTGTGCCCTTAAAAGCGTTTTTATGTTTCATTAAATTAAAAAATATTGTTACTGTCAAATTCTGTTCAGGTAAATTCTTAATCTAATAAAATCTAAAATTTTGGATTAAACATCAGCAACCTTATCATAAAAATATAATTAAAATTATAACATTACATTTTCTTTCAATTGGACTAATTTGAACTACCATAAAAAAATTATTAAAATTTATATGACCCGTAATTCCTATTTCTATAATCAATTTTTAACAATAAATATTAACGGAAAGTATTTATTAAATATAACAACTATTTTTTAAATTAAAATCATTATTATTATTAATTATTTAAATAAATATTTTTATTAAATATTTCATTAAATATTTTTGTTATCATTATTCTTTACTAAATATTTTATTATTTTCTTTGGATATAAATATTTACATAATTATTTTACAATATTTAAAGAATTCTGCTCTAAATTCAATACTATAAAAATTATATTAAATTTAATGCCATGTTATTCGTGTACCAATATAAAGTTCTTTAAATTGATCATTTTTTTCTTTCAAACAAACAATCTTTAAATGAATAATCAATCAAAATTAGACAAGAAAGGATATTATAAAATAATTAATTACAAAACATTTTAATCAACTGAGATTTTTGAAAAAAATTTAAAAAATTAAGTATTGAATTAAATTCATGAAGAATGTTTAAGAAGAAGAATGAATGTTAAGAATGTTGTTATTCTCTATTAAGAATGTGTGAGAAGCTTTTTATTGAGATACAGACCATTAAAAATGAGCTTTTCGAACAAAATTGTTGCATGGATTCTGGAATAACAGATAATGAAAGAGTTAATAATTTATCTAAGAAAACAACTAAATAGGAAATCAACTCAACAAAGACTATTCCTATTTCTTATTGATAAGCGTTATGTAGTCGTGACATAATCAGTGTCTAGGATTCCAAAGATTTCCCATTTTCTAAATGATTTTTGTATCCTGAGAATTTTTCCGACTATTTCGCATAATACTCAGTATAAATAATCCTCGAGCAATTTTTTTTTAACTGAGCATGCGAACTTTAAATTTTATCTTCACAGACTGAAATGCGAATGCCTCCGTAGATGGAGACAATCCTATATCATTACAAATATTTGCACTTGTTTTGCTGCTTGCAATTTTCTTTAAAGTGCAGAATGTTCTGTTTTTCCGGGAGCACATTAAATTCTGATTCAGCATAATTTTTTTTTTCGTTTGTGTGTGTGTTTGTTCACTCACCTCCACCTTCTTAAAAAAAGAAAAACAAAGGGTAGAAACGCAATACGCAACTGAAAAGAACTTTCGATCGACAGTTGTTTTTATTACTCCCAGTAAACAATCTGTAATCAGGCAAAACAAAGTTGTTTGAAATGCGGTGGCTGTTCTGACTGTGCAAAAAAAGTAGATCAAGATTGATTCCAAATGTTTTTCATCATTATACGAAAACTATCTTGCACATCTATAAAAATATCTAAATTGAAGAAAATATTTTCTTCTAAAAGAAGATATGGAATTTCAAAGATCGCTTGACTGACTGACTGGGGATGGGTAAAAGAATCTTCAGTACATTTAGTAATTTTTAGATAGAATTTGTTTCCCATTTCTGTCGTCATTAAAATTTTCAAGTATTGAAAATACTTTAAAATAAGGCTCAAAGTCATTTCAATAAAATAAAGAGCCATCAAACTTAACACCATATAACACAAAATTAAACAAGAATTTCAAAAACAAATGGGACAGGAAGTAATTAGGATTTTAAAAATTCATTTAATGAAGCGACAAATTAAACATTTGTTTTAAAAAAGGTCAGCGCATAAGAGAAGCCAATCATAAAATCAAATTTATTGACCATGTTTATTAACATTCAAAACTTTGTTAAGATTTTCAGTCTAGAAGCAGAAAAAAATGTAACGTTTTTAAAAATTTAAAGCTGTAAGATATTTTTTATTCTATTGCTTATAGAAATTAATCATTGCAAAAGCTAATATTTTCGAAAAATAGAATGTATTGTTATCTCTTAATTAACTACAAAAATTACAATTAATTTAATTTACAAAAATTAATAATTAAAAATGAGAATGAAGAAAATTAGAATAATTAATTGAATAGAATTATTTGAATTAAAATTAGAATAAGAATTTGTTCAGATTTATGATAAATTCACGAAAGCTACAGTAAAATAAATTGAATTTTTATCATTCTTATAATTTTTATTTGATTATATAAAAATAATGTTCAGGACTTTCTTTCAATATATTTTTGTCAATATTATTATTGTAAAAAAATATTGAAAAATCCTTAATTAATTATTAATTATGGATTTTTATTAATTATTATTAATTTTGGATTATTATTAATTTTCTCCTCTATTCAAAACATATTTCGTTACCATGCCAAATATGTAAAATGTAATCTTTGATCTTTACTTTTTAAACATATCGTCTTCAGAACTAAATTAGACTTCCTTCAAATTATATTTCATAAGGCACTAATGTAGGATCAGGGAACATATTTTTATAAGGAAATATTATTATTATAAATATGACTTTATTAAATAATCCCAAATTATATAAGAAAATTAATCAAGATTTATTGATTTCAATATTATACATTTACAAATTTATGTTTATTTATGTTATTTTATGCTTCTGATTTTTTAATTATTTATAATATTACATTTCGAATTTCTATGAGTGACTTCACTCTTTCTAAGAAAATATATTCTAAAGTTCTTTAAAAAATTCTGATGATTTAAAAAAAAAGAAATGTTAAATAGTTTTTTTGAATAAAAGTAAAATTTAATAGCATATTACACTTAAAATTAAACTAATTTAAGAAATATTATAGAAAATATGATTTGAAAGTTCTTTAATGTAATAGAAAATAATGATTGTTTATGCAATAAAATATTGAAAATATATTATCTCATTTTTTGGAAATAAAGAATATAAAAAAAATATTTCAATTTGCAAAGTAATATTTAGACGATTTCATTACTCGTTAACTATAATTAAAATAATTTAAAATTAATGAATTACTAAACCTGCTAGGATGTTGGTTCGAAAAATTTTTCCAAGTAGATGTTAAGGTATTGTTTTCAATATACCTTCAATAAAATATCATATTCCTTTGGAAGTTAGCCCAAATACACTTCAGCTATCCATAGCGCCTTTACAATTTCAAAGTATAGTGTGCAGAATGACGAAAGAAGTCAATCTACTACTGTGTCCAAAAAGTAAGACCAATGTTCCCTGCCCGGGGCTTATGGAATTTCATTTTTCTTTTTTAGGTTGCTGGCACTATCTTTGACATCTGTGTGAAATTTTAAGTCAAAATAATTGGAGAAAAAGTTAGCATTAATGCATTGTGTCCGGAGGGGATTTCTTTGATGGCGATGAAATAAATTTGAAAGAATAAATAAAGAGTTTGGGAAAAAAAATAATTGGTCGTACTTTTTGGACACAAAAGTAGGCGAAGATGAAGTAGGTGGACACAAAAGGAGGTGAAAAGTAGGTGAAGTAGGTGAAGTAATAAGGAGAATTTCATGTAATGTTATGATAGATTATAATAACATACGCAAACGAAGGTTTTTCAACAATGTTTATTTCTCTAATGGTTTGATTAAATTTTCACATGCGATTAACATATCATGAACATTTTTGTTTATCTCCAGTTAACAACAATTCTATGCTAAAACTATGATGGGCAAAACATTTTGAAGATCCGTTTGAAAAAGAATCAAACTGATGAGCCCTGCAATAAAAGAAACTATATAAAAAGAGAATACATATCAATAAAATTAAGTTTAATTGAGATACATTACACAAAATATAAAGTAAGAGAAATTTCTAAAACCTAAGTGCAATAGAAATTCGAAAATTCCTGAAGAAAAAATTGAAGTGAAATTCGAAAATTCCTGATTTTGTTTCAGATTAGAAGATATCGTATCAAGAATAGGTATTTAAATTTGCCAGGATTTTTCAATTCTTTCTATTAGTTCACACTCTCCCTATATATATCTTGTTCAAACTTTCAATCGTTAATAAAATACTTTTTATTCATCCACTCATGTTAAAATACATTTTTTGAAAACTCGATTGGATGACACGTGATGTTGATAGAGTTTTTTCAAATATTAATTCATTAATTAAATTTAATGAATTAATATTATTTTTTTTAAATTTATGTTGCATGTATCTAATAATAGATGGCGCCAGATGTAAGAGGAAAAATTTCGATTTTACTTGTAAAGGACTTTCTGTAATATAGTTAAAAAAAAGTAAGAGATGACTTTAAAATTGTTTTTTTACATTACTTGTTTATTAATCAGCCGGAATATTAAATATAACTATATACATTCTTTTTTTTTTTTCATTTAATTTTGAATTCTAAATAATTTAGTACTAGTAGTTCCAAAAGTAGTAGTAGTAGTTCAAGTAATTCCAAACACATAATTTAGTACTACTTTACCATTTAAAATACTGAAAGGTGTGCAGACTATAGGTGATGCTTTTTAGATTGTTATATCTCCAGAAAAAGTGTTGGTTGTCCAAGCTTCGCAGAAAACTTTTCGAACAAACTTTTTCCAAATTATTACTAAATAAATTAAAATTTCCTTTCATGTACAAATATGTTTCAAATAAATCGATAAAAATCTATTAGAAACTTGGCAATTTACATAAAACATCCCTAACTAACCAAAAAACTGAAAACTTTTCCTTTCTTTTGCCATCTTCTCTCTCCAAACCATTAAGACTAAAATTAAAATGTTGATCTATTGTAGGATAAACATTCTGCGCCAATAGTGGGTTTGCTCTAAAAGATATATAATGTTCAAGATCATAACTGAAAATCTTTATTAAGAGCCTATTAGGCAAAACTTCAGTCAGTGAAGATAGTAATTCCATTCATTTTTTGCGATTGAGGTAGACTCAGATAAGCCTCAAGTGCCTTTTGAACGGCCAGCAGTTCTCTTGTGAACTTAGATGCAATTTTTCGGGGTAAAACCGGATCACCGGCCGGGAAGAAAACCATACAATAGTCGCCCGTCGAGACAGCAAAACAGCTCCCACAACTCCGTTACATCAGTGTAGGCAGGGATGAAAGGTAATTTATTGTTTTGGTCCCTAATTCCTTTAGTTTTCCTTTTGGGTCTCTCTTGGAGCAGTTTGAATTTGGTTTGTCGCTCTACGGTCCTCTTGTGCACACTTTAGGTTCAACAGACAGGAACCTACAATTTTAAGTGGATTGCGAAACACTAACAAACATCCGTGCTACTTCCAGAATTCGAACCTGAAGCCCATGGTTCCAAAGGCCAGAGCCCTAGCCAATTGGTCATCAGGCCGCTTCTTGGAGCAGAGTTCAATAAAATCAAGGACTAATGTGCAGCTTCGTTAGTTATCTTCTACATTAAAAAAAATATTTCTAAATTTAATCGTAAAAATTTTGAAAAAGGTCTTGTAATATTTCACTGATTTTTCTTATAGTGAAGTGTAGTTTAAAATACATTAACTATAGTAAATGATATAATTGAATAAAATTTATAAATATATTTATTTCAGTCATTTTATATGTGGTAAGAGGAAAAAAAAAAAAAACCCAGAAATTACCTACTTTTATACAGTATTTATTACATCAGCCTTTTTCACCACATCTGTCATTGCATTTTCATCTGGTCTGAAAAATATTCAAAAAACCTAATTAAAAATTCAGAAATTTTGTAAATGAAATGAAATATAAAATATTAAAAACTACGCACATTTTATCTCTTAAATTACTTTACGTTATATATATTTTTAAAAGAAATGTTTTCGTTCCGTTTATTTTTAGAAAGCTGTCATGTACATGACAATTTACCATTTTAAATAATCTAAGACAGAAGTTACAATAGGCCTCTATATACCAAGAACACCCATTGGAATGGGTGTTGAGGGGAAAATAGTGCTTTCTGAAAGAACTTTTAGAACCCCCGCATTTGCAGGTTATTGTTACTGCACTTCCTATTTCTATTCAAACTTTTGTCTCCAGCACCAGATTTGACGTCTTATTATTTTTGTGTTCTTTCTCATCTTAAATACATGGTTCTAGGGCACCATCTACATAATTCTAGTTTAGCTTAACTCTGAGATGTAACACCCTGTATAACTTTTAAACAAAAAAATTTATTTTAATAACCTTTTGTGGAATAATTTAATGGGGAATTAATTAATGGTTTAAACTCAAGAACGAATACTTTTATATACGCTTGTAAATTATCATGCGTAATAGAAATGTTGCTACATATGCCATATATTTATTAGTAAAAAAATATTTGTAAATTCATTAAATTATAAATATATATATATATATATATATATATATATACTATTTCTTCTGTGCATGTATTTGTCACAGAACTCCTCCTAAACGGCTTGACCGATGTTGATGAAATTTTTGTGTGTGCTTGAGTGCATTCCTGGATGGTTTAGTTTCACAATTGGACCCGGTAGGTGGCATTGCAATCGATATAATTCTTCTGCACGTGTGTTTGTCACTAAACTCTTGAAAGGCTTGAAAGACTTTGATGAAATTTTTTGTGTGTGTTTGACAAATCATGGAGAATGTTCTTATGCTATCCCCTTTGTTGTAAGTCATCAGTAGATGGTATTTCTGTGTCAAGGTTCGCCCTGTCCACTTATTTGTTACTTGCCACAAGATAGTGCTACAGCATGTCATCTTAAATACCGTTCAAACGTTATCCATGAAAATTAATATACACAGTATATTAGTATTAGTATATGACGAATATATTCGGAATGTGTTATTTTCTACAATGCATTGTTTTTGGCAGGACAACGTATGGCGGGTTTTACATGTATATATATATATATATATCATATTTTATCATATCATATCATATCTTCAATACAACTAGATTGAAATCCTCTACATAACTGTAGATGAAAAATTATATGAAGATTTTAAAAGTTTACTGTGAAATTATCTCCAATAATTAGAAATTCTTTTGATGTTTATTAAGACAATTGCATGAATCGGAGTTCTAGTGCTATAAAATAGCTAACAAAAACACTTACATTTCTCTCTGTGGTGCCGACCCGTTGGCGAATATTCACTCCGGGACACCCGCACGCCCAATAGATAAAGATCAGAAACCATAGCAGTTTCCACAAAATACAGAAAAGGCAAAATCTGAAAGCAAAGTAAAATTTATCAGTTGAACTTCTTTAAAATAAAGATCTTCTTAAATAGATAATCTTCTTTAAATTTCAGCAAATTTTTTTCTATTTTAAACTTTAAAATACATACAATTAAATAAATATTACTAAATAATGCAACTAATAAATAAAAAGGCTGAGCCTCACTATCTAATTAACCATAGACGTTTTGTATACTGATAAAGCAACTTTTTATTTATTGCCATATAATAATATTTTTCATCATGACAACAAAATATATATATGGGGTTATCAAAATAATGAAACACCTATGAATAAAAGTGACATTTTTGAATACGATTCGTAAGCATTAAAATATAAAAATAGTTAGCAGTTTTTTTTAAAAAATAGAAATGTACATATACTGATAATATCAGGTAGCTTTATGGAAGTTCTGTAAGTCTTGGATTTATTTCAAACGTGTCAAATGTCGGACATTTCAGATTTTCAAAGAGACCAAATGGTAGGAGCCCGTCTAGCTGGAACAAGTGTAACCGAAACATTCCAACTTTTAGGCGTTTTAGATATATGGTATCTGAAGTCCTGACAACACACACACAGTGTGGCAAGACTGGTTCGACAAAGCAAAAGAGTGGACGGAAAGAGAAGCTCAGTTAAAGAGACCGACGGGTATCGAAGTGGATTGTGATGTTTCAAAAACGAATACCTGCAGCAAAAGTGACAGCAGAGCTCAATCAGCATCATGGTTCTCTATTATCAATCATTACAGTTAGAAGGCACCTTCATAAACAGGACATTTATGCCAGAGCAGCAATTCTCAAGCCACTATATACACTGAAGTGACAAAAGTCATGGGATAGCAATATGCAAATTTTCAGATGGCAGTAGCATCGCGTAGAACAGGTATAAATGCGCAGTGCTTTCGCAGAGATTTCATTTCTGTTCAAGTTATTCATGTGAAGAGGTTTTGACGTGATGATGACCGCACGACGGGAATTAACAGACTTTGAACGCGGAATGTTAGTTGGAGCTAGACGCATGGGTCATGCCATTTCGGAAATCGTTAGGGAATTCAACATTCCCAGATCCACTGTGTCAAGAGTGTGCCGAGAGTATGAAATTTCAGGCATAACATCCCACCATGGACAGCGCAGTGGTCAACCGCCTGCACTTAACGACCGAGACCGGCGACGTCTGCAAAGAGTCGTAAATTCTAACAGACAAGCAGCACTGCGTCAAATAACCGCAGAAATCAATGTGGGACGTACAAGGGACTTGTCTGTTAGAACTGTGCGGAGAAATTTGGCTTCCTTGGGCTATTCCAGCAGAAGACCGACTCGAGTGCCTTTACTGACAGAACGACATCGCTTGCAGCGACTCTCGTGGGCACATGAGCATATCGGTTGGTCCCTAGATGAATGGAAAACCGTGGCCTGGTCCGATGAGTCACGATTTCAGTTGGTAAGAGTTGACCATGGTTCAGTGTGGCGCAGCCCCACGAAGCCATGGACCCAAACTGTCAGCAAGGCACTGTTCAAGCTGGTGGGGGCTCCGTAAAGTTTTTCATGGCATGGACTTGGTCGTCTGGTGGGACTGGACCGAACATTGACTGGAAATGCTTATGTTCAGCTACTTGGATATCACTTGCATCCTTTCATGGACTTCATGTACCCAAACAACGATGGGATTTTTATGGATGACAATGCGCCATGTCACCGGGCCACAACTGATCGCGATTGGTTTGAAGAACATTCTGGACAATTCCAACGAATGATCTGGCCACCTATATCGCCCGACATGAATCCCATCGAGCAGGTCTGTTCGTGCCCAAAATCCTGCACCATCAACGCTTTCACAATTATGGACGTCTATCGAGGCAGCATGGCTCAATCTTCCTGCAGAAGACTTCTAACGACTTGTTGAGTCCATGCCACGCGAGTTGCTGCACTTCGTCGGGCGAAAGGAGGGCCGACACGATATTAAGAGGTATCCCATGACTTTTGTCACTTCAGTGTATGTTACAGATGTTAATGTCAAACGCCGCCTACTGTGATGCTACACTCACAAAACCTGGTCTATTGATAAATGGAAGAAAGTAATACAGTCTGACGAATCGTCTTTCACACTTTTCCCTACAACAGGACGAGTGTACGTTTGGGGACACCTGCACAAGCGTATGATCGTGATTGTCTCCTTCCAACTGTCAATCATGGAGATGGATCTGTCATGATATAGATAGCCGTGTCGGGATTTATTTTCTGCTGGACCAATCATAACACTAAAAGGAAGGATCACTGGGGAAAAGAATAGAGAAATTTTAGCTGTCCAGGTCCATCCTATGATGCAAACATTGTATAATGCAGGTGATATTATTTTCCAGGATGATAATGCACCCATCCCTGCAGTGGGACTTGTTCAATCATTGTTTGATGAACACATGGATGAAGTTAAACATCTACCTTGGCCTGCACAGTCACCCGAACTCAATATCATTGAACCGCTTTGGTCTATTTTAGAGCATTCAATAAGGAATCGATATTCTCCCCCGGCATCCCTCCCAGAACTTATCTCTATGAATAATGGTACAATATTCATCTAAACACTATTCAGCACTTGTATGAATCGATTCCTAGGCGAATCCAAACTGTATTACATGCCAAAGGTGATCCTACACTATACTGATAAAGGATTCTTTATAAATCTATGGTTTTTCCATTATTTTGATACACCTTGTAAATATATATATATATAAAAAGAGAGAGAGAAAGAGGGAGAGAGAAAACGCAAAAGAACAGAAGAGGGGTGAATTGGAAACACAACTCTTCTGCACAACAAAAGCCACTGACGATATTTGCACAGCAAAACCATCATAGGATTTAGCAATGTAAAAACTTTAAGTGTCGCACATCCAGAATTCTAAAAAACAAATGGAGAAAGTTGTTCAAGATCTCAAGTGCACATTCACTGCAGCAACAAATTTGAATAGAGTTAGACAAATACAAATATAAAAGTTAAACGGGAAGAACTGCATTGATCGATAAAAAAGATCACGACTGTTTTTACAAAATATTCATAAAATAATATATGAAACCTGTTAACCAAGAAATCCATAAAACTCGAGAGAAATTATTAAAACCAATATCGAATACTTAAAAAAACCATGAGAAGTCAACTAAATCCTGAGGACATCGTTATTAAGTAATACATATTCACAGAATGTTATAAATTGTACCTGATAGAAAACTGGATCCAAATAAAAGACATATCTAGTGATTTATACTGATATTCCATGTGTGTGCTTGTGCATGTATGTGTGTGAGGTGTGTGTATGTGTATGTATGTGTAAACGTATGTGTCTCAAACATTTTGATTTGAGCGGAAGTGTTCTGAATTTCGCCAATTTTTGCATTCGTGATTTTGTCCGTATTTTTTATATGGCTTTTCGCAGTTCTTTCAGTTTTCTTGGGTTATTTGAGTTTTAAGGAATGCTTCAGATTTACATTTTTCTGGGCTTCCTTCATGTGTTTTTGTACAATTGTCGATTTCAACACAGTCGGTTTTCTAGGATTTTTTTTACTTATATATATATTTTTTTTAAATTTCAGTGTCGTCCTTCTTGAAAAATATGCGTTGCGTTTTAATTTCTGCATTCCGTCTTAATGCCATCACGTTTCTATTTCATTCGTTCATCTTTTTACATAGTATTTTTTCAAGTTTCTAGATTTTAAAAATGTTCAATGTGCGTGAAGTTTCAGTGTGTTTATGACACGTAAATGAAATTTTTCTAAAACAAGAAACAAAGTTACTAGTGAGTGAATTGTTAATACTAATTGACCAATTTCATAATTTTTATTCTACGTCTTTTCCAATGTGTTTGTTTATGGACGATGTAAATAATGAGCTCAACTATTATTTATATGATCAACATACACTCAAGAACCAAAACATTATGAGCACCCCTACATTTTGCTATGAACTCGCCTGGATGACGGAAGGCACGTGATCAGGTGGAAGTGGTATTTAACTGGTATTAAGTGGTGGTATTAATCCATGTCAAGGCGGATTGAAGCTGTGTTGCGCGCCAAAGGTGGGCCAACTCGTTATTGACAGGTGGTCATAATGTTTTGGCTCTTGAGTGTAAATGGAAAAAAATTTAATTATTTTTAAATTGCCTTTATTAATTTTATAATTAATTTTTTTATTGTTTTTGTACATTTACAGCTACGAATAAGGAAACTGGACTCCTTTAATTTATGAATATTGGCTAATTAAATTTATATTTATTAAATAATAATCCTCATCAAGTAATACTTAATATTGAAGTGTACGTTTCCGATGATACCTGTGGATCGTTGAAAATAAAAAATAAAAAAATTTTAAAATATTAAATTGCTTGTTAGAATATTAAATTGCTTCGATATATTATATTGCATCACTATCCTTCACCTGCTTCATCACACTTTATTATGTTTTATTTTGTAAAAAGTTTTGTATTTTCGAACTTGTATCAATAGATGATATTATATACTGTGAAAATTTCTGTATCATTTTTAAATGTAGGTCATTTTGAGTACCAGCTTAGAATTCTTTCTTCGCATTGTGGTGAGTCTGACTTGTAATGCAAGCCCTGTATATCACGAATATTTTATAATAATATCCATTTTGGATTATATCCATTTTTTATTATATCCATTTTGGATTTTATAATAATATCCATTTCTGGTATCTCGACCCACAACTTAATTATGGAATTCATTCCTATTACATTCTTATTATATTTTTTCATAACAATATCTTCTAACTTCCCTATAATTAATAGTACCTTAACATTTATTTTTACACTTCCCTATAAACAATAGTACCTTAACATTTAGGGCTCTCACTGATTCTACATGCCCCACGCTCTGCATTATGCTAACAAAAACACTTTTAATAATTTGTTTTTCATTTCTTTTGATGTCTCTGCCAGGCGTCTTAGAAATTTCTCACCCTTCAGAAATACTGATTTTGATTTTCTTCTTTTGCTTCCTTTAGCTGAATAACAAATCTTTAATTTCTTAAAATGTTTATAGAATGAATTAATAATTCTTTGGGTTTCATTAGGATTCACAGAATTAGAATATATATATATATATATATATATATATATATATATATATATATTATAGAATTATATACAGTATAGCCTCTGTAAGTCGAATTTAATATAGATGCCAAATATTATAGAATTTTATACTAATGGAGTAAAACCTACGCGGAGACGAAAATTTCGACCTCTGTAGAGGTTTAGATTCTTTCTGACTTATTTTGAATTGGAGAGGTAAAATAAAAAAAATTCAAGTAACAGAGGTAATAAACATGTTTATTTGCAATTTAAAACTTATATTATGTACTACAATAAAAAATCAAAACAATTCCGAAATAATTTCAAATGATCGAGTTGTAAAGATTGTAAAATCAAACATTGCTAATGTTCGAGATACAGAGGTACAATTGTTTTTTTCGAGTTACGGAGGGAAAATATATATCAAAATGTCTTGTGGGGATTGACTAATTATTTCGACATATAGAGGGTTGAAATTTCGAGTCATGGAGGTTTTGGGGCTTGAATAGAAGGGAACAAAAATATTTTTGAGATTTGAAGTTTTCGATTCATCGAGGTTCGACTTAAAGAGGTTCTACTGTATATATAATTCCTTAGAATATATATATATATATATAAATGTATATTCTGCTAATTAGATATATTTTTTGTGTTTGAATTATATATATAATTGACCCAAATTCAAATTTTTATCCTACTTTATAATTTTATTGTGTAAGTTTTTGAAAAGGTGAGCTTAACCATTATTTGCCTTATCAAAATAAATGCAAAATATTTAATAACAATTAAATTGCATTTATTAATATCATAATTAAATTAATTTTTTTATTTTTATAGGTAGAATTAAGTGTTGTTGTATTTTAATAAATACATTAATATTTCAAAAAATATATTTATAAACTCACGTTTAAAAATTTATTATTGTATTTTTCAAGAATTTTCAAAAGATTTAAGTCGATGCAAATATAATAAATAAAATACCGTATTATAGCATTATAATTGAGATAATTTGAGATTATTTCTAGTAATAAAATATCGGATTATTAACATTTGATTATATAACACATAATTTATGGTTAATATTTTTTTTACTCAGCATTGCTAAACCTGAATCTTTCATTTAACCAGCATATAAATGTAAGGAAAAACAATCTAATCAAATCAAAATTAATTTTAAGTGGTATTTAATTAGGTGGTATTAATTACTGTAAATAATTAAGCCAACGATGTAAAAGCAATATTTAAAGTAATATTTTACGAAATTATTATCAAGAAAAAATTCTTTATAAGATATTTTACTCAATGTAATTTATTTACTTATTTTATTAAAATTAGGTGATGTTTAATGAAGTGGTATTAATGACTGTAAATAATAAAACTAACGACAAAAAAGCACTATATAAAGTGATATTTTACGAAATTATTATCAAGAAAAAAATTCTTTATAAGATTTGTACTCAATATAATTTATTTATTTTAATTAAAATTAAGTGACATTTAATTAAATATTATTATAATTTACAGAAAATAATAAAACAAAAAAAAAAAAAAAACTATTTAAAATTATATTTTACGAAATTATTATCAAGAAAAAAAATTATTTATAAGATATTGTATTAAATATAATCTATTTACTTATTTTATTAAAATTAGGTGGTATTTAATGAAGCGGTATTAATTACTGTAAATAATAAAACCAATGACCAAAATTTGTTTATTTATTTTTATTAAAATTACGTGGTATTTAATTAAGTTGTATTAATTATTGTAAATAATAAAGCCAACGACGAAAAAGCATTATTTAAAGTGATATTTTATAGAATTATTCAGATTATTAATTTCACTTAAAAAAAAAAAAAAAACATTCAGATATTTCAATAAAAAAGTTCGAGAGTGAAATCAGTTAATTATGTATTTTTTCGTGATTATTTTTTTTTTCATTATTATATGCTTTTTCGTTTATTATTTTCATATAACACTTAAACTATAAAACTATAAATCATTTTTTTTTTATTAAAATTAGGTGGTATTTCATTAAGTATTACTAATTACTGTAAATAATAAATCTGACAACGAAAAAGCAATATTTAAAATGAAATATTAACAACAATTATTATGAAGGAAAAAAGTTCTTCATAAGACATTTTACTGAATATAATTGATTTATTTATTTTTAATAAAATTAGGTGGTTTTTAATTAAGTGGTATTAATTATTGTTAATAATTAAAAGAACGACGAAAACGCATTATTTAAAGTGATATTTTACGAAATTGTTATCAAGAAAATAATTCTTTTATTAGATATGTTACTCAATGAAATTTATTTATTTATTTATATTAAAATTAGGTGGAGTTTGATTAAGTGGTATTAATTACTATAAATAATAATACCAACGACAAAAAAGTAATATATAAAGTGATATTTTACGAAATTATTATCAAGAAAAAAATTCTTTATTAGATATTTTACTCAATAAAATTTATTTATTTATTTTTATTAAAATTAGGTGGTATTTCATTAAGTGGTATTAATTACTGTAAATAATAAAAACCAACGACGAAAAAGCACTATTTAAAGTGATAATTTATAAAATTATTATCATGAAAAAAATTTTCATAAGATATTTTACTCAATATAATTTATTTATTTATTTTTATTAAAATTAGCTGGTATTTAATTAAATGGTAATTACTGTAGATAATTAAACCAACAACAAAAAAGCAGCATATAAAGTTATATTTTACGAAATTAATATCAAGAAAAAAATTCTTTATAAGAAATTTTATTCAATATAATTTCATTTAAAAAACAAACAAAGCATCTCAGATTTTTTAATAAAAAAGTTTGAGAGATTGAAACTAGTTAATTATGTGTTTTTTCGTTACTATTATTTTCATATAACACTTAAGCTATAAAACTATAAGTCATAAGTTTTTTTATGTATTTATTTATTTTTATTATTATTATTATTATGTTGGTGGACGTATTGTTTTAGAGTTGGTATTATACTTAATAATTAAGATGTCCTCATGTATTAAAAAGTTTAAATTAAAATTTAATGAGCTACACTTGTATTAATAATTTACATCATTCATTTTTAGTTGAGATCTAGTTTGCATACTTACATTCCTCCATATATTCCGTCATCCTCTTTAAAGAACAATGTTCGTTACTGCACGTTTGGAAATATTATATTTAAAGCGCTTTAGTCTGAAAAATGAAAATGAATTACAAATAATGGAAATAGTAATAAATATTTGCGAGTGCATAGAAAAAATTCACGTGGCAAAAACATACAATTTAAAAAACAGATTTAAAAAATTACAATTTTGTAATTATTCCAATACTTCTATGTAAGTGTACGACTAAAATATTATTATTAAATTCTGAAAATACTTATTAAAACTCCAAATATTCTAAAAATACAAAAATTATTTTTATTTCGCTTAATAATTTATTTAAAATACTTGTGTTTTTTCACATCAAATAAAAAAAGCATTATTTGTGAGTTTTAATATGGAATCTTTCTTTTAAAAAGCTTGCTTTCCCACAAGGCCTGGTGGCTAGAGCTCTGGCGCTTTCGAGTCCCGGCGGTGCCATGGATGTTTGTAGTGGTTCGGAATCCATTTTAAACCGTATGTCCTTGTCTAATAGGATCGTAAAGCATTGTGGGGGTAGTGTTACTAGCGTCTGTAGCATATCATCAAGATACAATTTTCCACTGGGCAGTGAGTAACAGTGGTGCAGCCCTTGCTTATGTCATAAAGATTAGGTGCTTCTCTATTGTCAGCTGCATTAGAACAACATTAATTTTTTTTTCCATTTCGATTTAGCTTCCTCATTTTATGCAATTTCATATCTCTTCCAACTATTCCTTAACTAATTACTTTAAAACACCAACTGTTGTCGGTGTTGTTATTGTCGTGTCCCTCATGGAAGGAGGGAAGATCGGTTCTGCTTCTGTTCTGATGGAGCACCCGTAGGTATAAGTCTCACTTTTGGCTCCGTGACGCTCTTACAATCGTAGGAGACCGGGACCTAAGGCTTAAAGTGGATTCCGAACCAGTACAAACATCCATGGCACCGCTGGGACTCGAAATCGAAACCTGTGGCACTGAGCGCCAGAGAGCTTGACACTCAGACATTCAGGCCCATAAGATCAACTTTGATTTGACAATAGTAAAAAATTTCACTTTTAGTTTTGAAATAAAATTTCCTATTACTTTCAATAGGAAATTTTAAGTACGTTTCATTCAAAAGAATATTTTGATAGAAAAAATGTCGTTTCGAATTCCGACCAATTTGATGCGAGGTCATTCTCTATTAGAATAGCAGAAATGTCGCAGAGTTACCTAAATAGCTCCTCACCCACGCCAAGGATGACATAGGATGTTCAAACCCTGTTGCCTTGAACCTCGAACCCAACAAAAAGCCTATAGATTTATTTTAGCCTTATCCAGTCTAAAAAGCGTAGACTGCTAAAGGACATTTATTTATTTATATGAATGTCAAATATTCTTTTTAATTTATTGTCTGAGAATTTTAGGGCTTACTTTTAATAAAATATTGACAATAGTACTACTATTCCCCATTTTATAATATTTAAATATAAAGTGTTTTCCTTAACACATCAATAAATATTTCCTGGATAGAAGGCTTTAATACACAAAAATTTTATGCCCCATTGCTATTGATTCAAAATAAAAATTCTTTGAACATTATTTCATTGATTATAAAGTTTCATTGCTTTAGGTTCAAAAAAATTTTTTTTCGCCTTAAAATTCTAATTTTATTGCATAATGCATCAAGTTCATTAATATTTCAAAATATACTTTAATATGAAATAATTTATTGACATTGAATTAAATTTGCCGTATATTTTCTGCTGATAAGATGGTTTTGGGAACATATTCCTCAAGAATTAATTTACTTAAATTAATTAATTTCTCAAGAATTCATTTAAAAAATGAAATACATTAGATTGTTATACAACTAAAATATACACCGTTTACTGGTAAACAGAAAGAGTTAAGAGTCGCGAAATACACACAATAAATTGAAGAAGAAATATCGATCATCTAGTTTTTTTAAACATTTAAAATTTTCGATATATTAAATAAATTTAAAAACCTAAAAAGAAGGGCGTATTAAGATTGTAGCTTAGTTTTATTAACTCATTGATTAGAAGGGTCTCAAATTTATATTTTAAATCATTGCATTATTTGTTTAATTACATAGTATTTTTAAAATATGTTTATGTTTTTTTTTTAATTTCCTGCTGATTCAAAAAGAATATTGAAAACTCGTTGGAATTTTAATTGTTTATTTTTCGCCAAAACCTGATATGTTGATATTAGTTCATATTTATTAACTGTAATGTTCATATTTGTCGACTGTTGAACAGTTAATTTAACAATGCTTAATTAGCCGGTTAGAAGAAATTAGGTTCTTAACAATTTTTAAGCAGAAATTAATTTTATTTATCTAAGATTAGTAAATATATTTTGTGTTGCGTTCAGAATATGATAGAAAAAACATCATGATATTTAACAATTGTTGAATTCGTGTTTTGGAACTGAATTGCCATTTTTAACCAAAGTAATCAAAATGTGCTTTAGTATTAAATAATTTATTGACATTGAGTTAAATTTGCTTTATACTTTCTGTTTATATGGTGGTGAGAACATATTCCTCAAGAATTAATTTATTTGAAAAAAAAAAAATGAAAAAATTATGTTGCTATACAACTTAACTGCCCTACTAAAATTTAAAATTTACACCGTTTACGGGGAAATAACCAGAAACAGAGATTAGAGTCGCGAAATACATACACACACAAAATAAAAGATTGATTTGAAGAAGAAATATAAACCATTTAGTTTTTCCAAACATTTAAAGTTTTCGGTATGTTAAATAAAATTTAAAAACCTAAAAAAAGGGGCACATTAAGGCAATAGCTTAGTTTTGTTGACTTACAGATTTGCGAGCTCTAACATTTTTATATTAATGCATTGCAATTTTTAAATTATAAAGCACTATTTTATATTTTATTAATTTTATTTTATATTTTATTATTTTATATTTTTATATAAATACACTTTTTTATATTTTTTATCACCACCTTATAATAGTATTTATTATTATACTATTTTATAAGGTTTTTATTATCATGATTTCGATTAATTCAAAAAGAATGTTGAAAATCAGTTGGAATTTTAACTGTATATTTGTATATATAAAACTTGATAGGCTGACATTAGT
This sequence comes from Caerostris darwini, assembly GCA_021605075.1. Classification (NCBI taxonomy): domain Eukaryota; kingdom Metazoa; phylum Arthropoda; class Arachnida; order Araneae; family Araneidae; genus Caerostris; species Caerostris darwini. The sequence goes on from BPLQ01012006.1 coordinate 24,204, forward strand.
TCAAATTTATTAACTCTTCGTTGTATGTCAATTGTTGAATAGTTAATTTAAGAATGCTCAATTAATCTGTTAGAAGAAAGGGATTTTTAAAATTTTTTAAATCGAAAGTAATTTTATTTAACTAAATATATTTGTTATTGGGCTCAGAAGATAATAGAACAAACACACCATTATATTCAACAATTTCTGAATTCATGTTTTGGCTGAACAATCTAATAATTTTATATTTATAATAATAGAAATTCAGAATTTTTAAGTTGGGTAAATTACATTAAAAAACATATTTCATTTATTTCCATAATTTCTTGTAAATAAATATATTAAAGTTGCCATAAATTGTACTTTACCAAATAGATTTCAACTAGACCCTTGTAACTCTAAAGTACCAAAGAAGAAATAAATTATCTGCATTTTTTTCATCATCGATAAATCATTATTTTTTTATTTTGAAAGTTATATAAGAAATACTTTAATTAAGACAACAAAGGAAAGAAACATTAATAAGTTGCTATATAAACTTTATGAAAACTTTTAGATACTAATAAAACATATTAATTATATTAATATAAATATTTTATTCCCACACATTGAAATTTTGTTTCAATATAAATTTTCGAGTAGTTAAAACCGGTTCGTAACTGAGAAAATTTGATTTTTTTAAATCAAAGAAACAAATAATATGCATTTTTAAACATAAATATCATCCCTGTGTCCTACTGAAAACAGTGTCAAAGTATGATAAAAAGTATGTAAAGCTTACTTACCTCAAAGCTAGCTCGCAAGTGATGCCAGAGAAGCAGGTGCTGATTTATCCCCGTAGTTGCCATGGAAACCTAAATCACCCACCTCGGATTTTACACTTCTGCGCATTTTGTGGGAGAGTAATTGTACTTTGAAGAAATGTAATGCGGCTTAAGATAACACCAGGGATATTAATTGTTCAAAAAGCCTTTTTTGCAAAATACATTATATATACATCCGTGTCCAAAAAGTAAGACCAATTTTCAATTTAAAATTTCCGGGGCTTATAGAATTTCAATTATTTTTTTTAGGTTTTTGGCACTGTCCTTAACATCTGCGTGAAATTTGATGACAAAATATTCATTCATGTTTGAGTTACGCTTAGCTTTGTGAGACGCTAAAACTAATTCCGGCGATTTTTTAAATGTCTGAATTATTGAGCAAAGAACTTGCATTAAATTTTGTTCGCGGAGACGTATAGAATGTTGCAGAAGGCAGCTGAGCATTCCTATATCGGAAAGAAATATTTAGAAGTGGTATAAACAGTTCAAATAAGGCAGAGGAAGCACTGAATACGAAGAGCCCTCTTGTCGACCATCAATCTCAACCAACGAATCTCACGTCCAAAAATTAAAGATTTGGTGCTTGCGAACCGTCTATTTACAATTAGGGACCTTGCTGTTGATGTTGGAATTTCAAAAGGATCGGCTAATTCCATTTTGAGCCTCAAACGCGTCAAATCTCGATTGGTACCGAAAACACTCAATGCGCCAGCTTACACTGTATTGATTATTCGATTTTTTTTGCCAAAAATGAAACCCATATCACTCCACAACCACCATATTCACACCGTGCGACTTCTGGCTATTCTTAAACTCAAAAGACCACTCCAGAGGCACCGTTTTGAGACGATTAAAGAGATTCAACGTGAATCGGCGGGCGCTTTGAAGGCCATCCCTGCCGATGACTTTTTAGCATGCATTGATGATTGGAAAAAAAGTTTGCTTAAGTGCATTGACGTCCGGAGGGAATTACTTTGAAAATTTGGAAGAAATGAAATAGGACTAAATTTGAAAGAAAAAAAAATTAAGAGTTTTTGAAAAAAAAATAATAATTGATTTCACTTTTGGGGTACAGTAGTATTATATAAACAACAAATCCCATGTTCATGAAGCATTTGCTCGCGAAAGATATTGTTCAAATTTTAACAATGGCACAATTTCCAGTTTTGCATAGTCTTATTGCCGAACTCGAGGCCGACTTAGATCCTTATCAGCTTACTGTTTCAGTTGCAGTGATAGCTTGCAGAAACGAGAAGACTCTATAGAGATTAGACGAGTGCATGTGTCTCGCATCGGTTTTCTGACTTCCTTGTAAGGAGTTTTTCCGTAAAACCCTCAAATATGTGGGCCAGTATATCCTGAAAATCCTCCCAGAAAGCGATATCTTTCTACCATAACATGTCTGTTTGATGATATAAAGGTGGGAGATTGTTCAAAATAAAATACAATGGCCTTGTTATAATTGATTTAACACGATCGGAAACAAAAAAATAGTGAAAAATATTTCTAATGACTTAATATACATAATGCGTAAAACATAACTTAATATACATAATGTACGTAAAAACGCTGCATTACTTTTCTTAAATGCGATATACAAACTCCAATATAAACATATTTATTTCTCTAATTTAATTTTTCCTGTTGTTTTAACTTTTTTAAAGGTACTACTTAATTTTAAAAAATTATAATTTTTATGTTACATTACAGATAGAACTATAAGGAAGTAAATGCAAAATATTTTAACCTTCCATAGATATATTATTAAGATATAAAATATATAAACGCATATATTCTGCTATATATTATTCTAAATTTATTAAATATCATTTAACTTTAATAGGTTAAAAGCAATCAATATACACCAAAAATTATATTGATGGTTTTTAAACAGTATTCGAGGCGATGCTTTTTTTTTGGTTGTTTATCGCTCTACGGTCATTTTGGACAGACTTTAGGCTAGTTGGACCGGGAACTACTGTTTAACGTGAATTACGAATCACTAACAAATATTCATGCCATCGCCAGCATTCGAACTTGAAGCCTGTGGAACCAAAGGCCAGAGCGCTAGCCAATTGTGTCCATCAGGCAACTTGAGGCGACGGAATACATATACTAGAAATGAATCAGTGAATTACAAATAGGGATCTTCTTTTGACATTAAATAAAACAATTTTACCTTGCTTTTACTTTTCCACATTGTTTAATGATTCATTTAGAAGGCTTTTCTCTAGGGCTTCAACTCCTCTAAGGGCTCTCTAGACAATTCCTCGCAATATTTATGAATTTTTTAAAAGCTTGGCTAATGGTCTTATCAGAAATCATTATATTTTTCTAACAATATAATGATGCATCATGCACTAAGTGACAGTGAAAATGCAACATCACGAACGCTTGTGAATGTGATGAAAAACACCAAACAGAAGGAGATACACTGTCGAAGTACTATGAATGATTTTATTGCAACATGATATATTAGCATAAAAAGAGGCAATGCCAGAAGATTATTTCGTTTATTTGGGACAACCACTAAATGTGATGCAGATGCAGATTGCAGCATGTGAGAGATGGAGAACATTCACTTTCTACCATTAGCTATAATTTGTTCTTCGAGCATAGCGGATTGCAAACAGTGATTAAAATTGCGCCATATGGTCTTTGTTGGTTGTAAAATAAACGACACTAGTAGCCAGGGAAGAAACAAGGCACATTGCAAACATGTTGGCTAATACTAATATCTGATTAAAATAGGTAGGGCTGGTGTACAACCTCTAAAAAGCTCATACTGAATACCTATTTGATTAAGAATTAAATCAAATAGGTTGCTGTTGTACATCCTCTGCTGATACAGATACGTGGAACAACTAAGTGTGTTGGTAAACAACCTCAGCTAAAAGAGATACCAGAATCAACTAGGTTTGCAGGTGGACAACTTTAGCTGATACTGATACCTGAATCATCTAGGTCTGATGGTGGACAACCTCAGCTGATATAGATACCTGAATGTCCTAACTCTGCTGGTAAACAATCTCAGCTGATACTGATACCTGAATCAACTAGGTCTGCTGGTGGACAATCTCTACTCATACAATTGCATGAATGCACTAGGTCTGCTGCTAAACAACGTCACCAGATATTGATACCTGAATCATCTAAGTCTGCTGGTGGACAACCACAACTGATACTAATACCGGAATGCACTAGCCCTGCTGGTAAACAACTTCAGTTGACACTGATACCTAATTCAACTAGGTTTGCTGATTGACAACCTCTGTTGATACAGATACCAGAATGTACTAGGTATGCTGGTAAACCACCTCAGCCGATGATACCTGAATCAATTAGGTCTGCTGGTGGACAACATCTGCTGATAAAGATACCTGGTTCAGCTAGGTCTGTTTGTAAACAATCCCAGCTGATACAGATACCTGAATCAACTAGGTTTACTGATGAACAACCTGTGCTGATGCAGATACCTGGATCAACTAGGTTTGCTGTTAAACTACCTCCGCTGATACTGATGACCTGAATCATATAGGTCTGCTGGTGGTCAACCTCTGCTGATACAGATACCTGGTTCAGCTAGTCTGTTGGTAAACAACCTGAGCTGATACAGATACCTTAATCAACCAGATTTGCTGGTGGAAAACCTCTGCTGCTACAGTTATCTGAATCAACTAGGTCTGCTGGTGGACAACCTCTGCTGATACTGATACATGAATCACCTAGTTCTGCTGGTGGACAACCTCTGCTGATACAGATACCAAGTTCAACTAGGTTTGCTGGTGGACAACCGCCAAGAAAAAGGGAGCGCCACCTGCTACTACACATCATTCATATATATGTTTGCACTGTTATATTATCCCCAATACAGACCAAAGGTGATTGGATGTATTACGAAATCGGGGTCAAACTCATGGGCAGTTACTTTTGTGAATGAAACATAGATCTTTGGTGTATACGAAAAATATACGTGAATGATATACGAAATGTACCACAATATGAGAGAATACCAGATTGTGCACAGAAAATTATACAGAAAATCCTGCAATGAAGGATATGTGTTTTTAATTTTAAGTTAATCAAGTTATTTATTTTAATATATATATATATATATATATATATCATCAGCATCATTGGCACAACAGCACATTATGGGCCAAGGCCATCTAGCTACTGGCAAATTTCGAGACGAGTGATGTTTTTCTTTTTTACGGGGTAGGGTTATTAGCTCTAAGTCCATCACTCAACAGTCATATGAGACCGGGACCTAGGGCTTTAAGTGTTTTCCGAACCACTTCAAACATCCATGGTACCGCCGGTACGTGAACTCTCGAACCCGAAGCATGTGGTACCTAGCGCCAGAGTGCTAGCCACTCAGGTCTTAATATAAACTCATGTTTGTGAAAATTGCAACACCATGAAGGAATCGTCATAATTGAATGAAATTTAATACACAGTTGAGTGGTAGTGGTACAAAAAAAGGATTAAATGTTCAAAGCAAAAAAACAATAACAAGAGATCGGAATCAGTATTTTGTGTAGCCACCACGCGCCGCAATAAATGCTGCTACACGACGTGGCATGGAGTCAAACAAATTTTGAATGTCTGCCTGAGGAAGAGCATTCCATATTGTTTGTATGCGCACCCAAAGTTCGTCTGCAGAAGCAACAGGACGAGGATCAAGAGAGAGAAGCCGGCCAACGAAATCCCACACATGTCCAATCGGTGACATATCCGGGGAATACGCAGGCCAAGGAGGAAGCTGTACCTGCCGCGTTGCAAAGAAGGATTGAACAGACCTAGCGATATGAGGACGGGCATTGTCCTGTTGAAATACAGCGCCTGGCAAGCTTTGAAGGAAGGGAACAGCTTGAGGCTGTAGAATGTCCATGATATGCTATGCCACCCCAGACCATAACTCCAGGTGTTCGTCCACTGTGGCGTTCGATAATGCACTCCGGAAGGTGACGTTCGCCGGCATAGCGTCTGTCACGAATGCGGCCATCATGGTACCCCAAATTAAAGCGGGATTCGTCTGAAAACACGACATGCTGCCAATCAGCACGCCAGCCTCTATGCTGAGCGGCCCATTGTAGCCGCAGGCGGCGATGGTGTAGCGTGAGAGGGATCCTGTATAAAGGAGTCCTTGCGCGCAGTCCACGCTGCAGCAGACGTCTAAGAATTGATGAAGCACACAATGAAACACCTGTAGCTATTGCCCACTGTGCTGCCAATTGTCTAGAGGAAGCTGTACGGTCCGTCAGCGCCATGCGGACCAGGTGTCTATCATCAGAAGCTGACGTCCCATTTCGGGGTCCCCTCCCGGATTTCCTAGTTGTCCGACACTCGTCCGTCCACTGCTTCCAAAGACTCGTCACTGTGCTGCTGTTACGCTGCACACGAGCGGCTACTGCACGATAAGACAATCCAGCTTCACGAAGGCCGATGATTCTTCCCCGTTCAAACTCTGTAAGTTGTTCAAATCTCGCTCTCTTTCGTCGAAGAGGCATAAGTAACGATTGAGCTAACGTTTACCACTAGCAGATAACCACCGATAACCATACACGTCTCGCTACAGCCGTCTATTTATTCGGATCCATCTGCCGTTCAGAGGGCGCTGCTCAGCATACGCATGCGCTACGGATTTGAAATTCTAATCACTTGCATATCTTGCGCTAATTTGCATTTCCTGGAAATTTCAGCTCACTCGCGTAAGTCCTTCAGGGCGTTGCAATTTTCACAAACATGAGTATATATACACTGACTACCAATAAGTATTTGGACACCTGTAATAGAAAAGAAACACGAACATTTTTCAAAATCAATAGTTGGTAGAGCCTAAATGAGAGGCAATTACAGCGTGAACCCTCCGGGGCATACTTTCCACAAGTCTTTGTATGACAGCTAGTGGTATTTTCTTCCACTCGGCTTGGAGAAGACATAAAAGTTCCTTCCCCGGTTTTGGACGGGTAGTGCACCCCTGAATTCGGCGATGCAACGCGTCCCAGAGGTTCTCGATAGGGTTGAGATCTGGACTCTGGGCAGGCCAGTCCATTCGATGAACTCCATCGGCACCATACCAAGCCGTGGTTAACGTCGAAACATGACAACTGGCATTGTCGTCCTGAAAGTAACAGGGGTCCAACCCGTAAAACTGTCACAACGTAGGAAGCACATTGTCATCCAAAATAGAGCAGTAGGCATCGGCGTTGAGCTTACCATGAATGGGGACCAAGGGTCCCAGTCCATACCAGGAAAAACACCCCCAGACCATAATTCCACCTCCGCCGAACTTGACTGTAGGTACAATGCATTCTGGCAGGAGACGTTCTCCAGGCAGACGCCAGACCCAGACACTGCCATCCGAACGGTAAAGGGTGAACCTTGATTCGTCACTCCGAAGAATCCGTTTCCACTGATCTGCAGTCCAATTTCGATGTGCTTTGCACTCCATTAACCGAGCAGCGCGGATGGATTTTGTGATTAAAGGGTTATGGGCAGCAGCACGACCATGAAATCCATGCAGATGTGCTTCCTTACGGATGGTATTCATTGAAACAATACTCCTGGATGCCTGTTGAAAATTCTCACGGATGAGGGCCATCTGTTGGTGCGGTTCTTCCGAATTTCTCTGGTGAGCATTCGTCAGTTTCTATCTCCCAGTTTCGTTGGTCTGCCGACTCGAGGCAAATTCCGACAATCACCGCTCACCTTCCACTTCTTAAGCACATAGGCCACTGTCGATTTTGGGTACTTCAGATCGCTAGATAAGTCCCTTAAGGATCGGCCACATTTGTGATACCCGTTAATTATACCTTTCTCGAAATCAGAGAGCTCCGAACAGCGCGGCATCTTGCATGCGACTAATGTCGATGCTGTTTCCTACACGATATATACCGGCGGAGTCTGTGACGTACCTCAGGACCGCAGATATCGTCATTTGCATAGGTGTCCAAATACTTATTGGTAGTCAGTGTATATCTATATACATTTACTTTTTAATAAATTCACTTTTATAAATAATATAAGAATTTAAAGAAGTAATTTAAACTATACTATAAAGATTTTATACGTTTATTATTATGAGTTAATAGAAGCTAAGTTTTGAAGGCTTCAATCAGAATGAATTTTTAAAATTCTCTTTTATATGACTACGTTACACTTGCATTTTAAGTATTGTTTCCCACTCTAAAGTAAAGAAAATTCTTCAAGATAATAGGGTACATTTTTTCGTTGCAGGAGAACCCTCCAGATTTATCCATTATGTTGATCACCGACTGCGTGATTTAAGACTTCAGCAACACGAGCCAGCCAAGAAAGCTGAGAAATTTGCTTTTATGCTTGATTATTTGAATGTTGATAAATTAAGCATATATTTTTAAAAGCCCTGAACTTTCCACTAAGAGGATTAAGTAATTTCCTACTTATATTGTGTGCAGTTTAATATCTTTAATTAAAACAACATAATAACAGACTAATAAGGAGATTTTTGATAAAATAAAAATATATAGTTATTGAAATCGCAGGAGAAGGATTCATATGCAAATATTCGATCTCGGAAAGTTAAAATTATTTCAAAGAAATATTGCAATCAAGAAATAATATATGACAATAAAATTATGTCTGAAGCATTTTGATCTAAATGTACGAGCAGTAATTTATTACATTTAAATATTTAATTAAATTAACATATTTAGTTAAGATTAAATGAGAACAGAAATACGATTTAAAAATCAAATTACAGCATTACGCAGAAATTTAAAAAGAAAAACAAAAGAAATTTAAGTCATTATGAAATTTCAAATTTCTTTCAGAACTCGTAAAATTACAAAGAGATGCCACATAAACTAGATTAAGTTTGAATTTAAAGTTTAAAAAAGGTCATTTCAAAATTAAGTTAATTATTAATTCATGAATTAATTAATTAATTTTTGAATTTAAAGTTTCAAGTATGATCATTTCATTATTAAAGCACCTAATAGTTTGTATGTAACATACGCTTCCCATTAAAATTGTATTAATATTGTCCGGAAAATGTATATGTAAGAGGTTTTTCAATTCATCATTCTTATTTCTGTTCATCATTCTGAAAATTTACCATTTTTTTTACAACTTTTCTTCATTTTGCAGTAAGAAAACAGATATATTAATATCCCGATGTATTATTTATACTCTTCTCATTAATAACATCTACCCTATCACACTGAATAAAATCTTCTAAATTTTTAAAAATATTTTACATCAAATTTTATTCTAAATGGATGATTCCATTATTACTAAACAAACTAAGAGTGAGTTCCTCCTAAATTTCTCCTTTTTTTGGTGTTAAATTTTGGGTGAATATCCAATTTTAAATTAGAAATTATCTGAAAATAATGTTGGAAAAAATTAAAAATTGCAAAATCTATTTAGAGATACAGAAAAAAATCCTTAAATTTCGGGGTCTCCTAAAACACAGCACTTAACTTGAAAATTTTAGTTCCCAAAATGAATATAAGGTTAAGTAATAGTCTAAATGTAATTCATGCATGATTAAAACATGCAGTGAAAGTTATGAGAGATGATTACAAGATATGAGAGAGTTGCATATTAAATTGATATATAAATTATAATCAATTTATTAAGTCAAAAATAAATACAGCAATAGCAAATAAAATTTTTATTTATGTCTATTCTTAAAAGTATGAGACATTAAATAAGTAGAGCTATATTTTAAAAAAATGGAAAATCAATATATTTCGAAGACAAGATAAGTTTTTTAAATTAATAAATTTTAAAGTTTTGAATACAATTCTTCATTTTTCTTCTGAAAGTAAACTAGAAGAAATCTTCAGTAAAGCAAAGGCTGCTTTTAATTTTGTATTTACAGAAAAACATGGTTGACCAATATATTTAATTGTATTGTAAAAAGTAATGTAAAATGAACCTAACACATACAACCATAGACGACACTGGAATGATTTTTAAGATTTATTAATAATTTCTTAGCAGTTTCCGATAAGGATTTGAAATTATATAGTTAGACAAATAAACTATTTATGAAAAAACAGGCTTCCTTATACAGAGTGTCACAAAAATTTATCGACAAATTTTGAGGGGAGGTAAGGCTCGTTATAAAGATTGAGAATTGCATAATGACGCCTGACTGGACTCATCAGGTAAAGGCTCGTGCCGACTGAGGTGAGAAGATGCAAGCGAAAAAATTTGACCAATCACTAGCCTCACTGCGTTCGCCTGAAACCGGTTTGAAATGCACAGCTCCGAGTTGACCAACTTTCAACTCGAAGCGGAACTTCACTAGGCATAATGCTATTTCTGACGTTTCGCTGTGAAGGGATCGAAAAAGTTTTTCGCTTGCCTCTTGAATCTTTACGTCTCTCGCCTCGGTGGGAACTAACCTTAAAAGTTCGGATAAGGTTCAAGAGAGTGATTAATTTGAAACATTTATTGGACCTCATGACTGCAAATTTTGTACTAGAGGAATACAGCTCTAATGTTGCAGCAGTGGCTCGAAATTTGCACCAACAGACGTCAAGCATTCCTGGCACGGAAGTAGTATTGATTGCTGGACACTATCAAACACACCAGGTGTTTTTTTAATTGGAACACCAGCGCAAATTCTTGCCACGAAAGACACCAGACAAAACTCCACAAGATTTTGATACACGATTGCTTTGAGGGCTCTTCACAAAAATAAATCAATGCTTGATAAATCAGGTGAGTATACGGCACTGTAACCGATCTCCACACCCAATACCGCATGTCGCTGTAACATTATCAAGTAAACTGGGAATACCTTCTCCAGAAAGATCCGATTCTTCACTGGGGTCATAAGGCATGGTAAAAGGAATGGTCCGATTAAGCAGTCGCCTACCAAACCTACTCACGCATTTAGTGTCAAGCGATGCTGTGCCACGTGGTACCGCACAAGGCCGTGGTATCTCTTCAGACCACAAATGCACATTGCAGACGACATCCCTATTAAATGTGACTTCATCACTGAACAACGCATAAGCTGGGAAATTCACATCTCGGGCACTTTGTTGCAGATACCACTGTTCAAAACGCATACCTGCAGATGATAATCGAAGAGCAATAATTGAACTTTGAGGATGAAAGGCGTATAAAGACATGACGTTCAAAACACGCTGTACACTTAATACACTTGCTGATACGAGGATTATCCAGTACAATTTTGTATTATCCATTCAATTTTGCACTGTTACGACTGAACGCATCGATCGTGGCTTGCCTTCACTACTCTGGCTCTTTCTTAATGACCCATAATCGCACAAAATTTGATACACACATGCAAACAAACTCTAGTGGGGTTGATGTCTGTCTGAGAAGCGTTCTCGATTAATTCGTTCAATGTCTATTGCCCCCGCCCCTCCGCTATTCCATGCACTAAATGAATGTCTGCTTGCTCACAGTTGCACGCTTTTCATATGCTGTTTATCGCACTTTCACACCAACACTCTCTTGCAGATCAACACATACAGACTGGCGAAGCACTATACTGCGTAGAGGAGAAGTCTACTTGAGATAAGTTATTGCCGAAACGCCTACAGAATTTTCTAGAGTGCTTTTGTTGTCCAGCAACTGTTGACGACTGGGCCCTTGTTCTTAGATTCCACTGTAAAACCTGTGGAGAACATCTCAGTTTGGGCATAGTCCAAAAATTGGAACAGACGGGTTCCGGCTAGTGTGTGGTGGTTTGGCTAGCTCCATCTAGAGGAGAATTCTGCCGATATTTTTGTCTTAACTTATTTTTTTGCATGTGTCGTGTATGCATACGTTATTTGTGTTATATCGTGAATGTGTTATTTATGTCGTACAATAATTTTTATATTTAAAAAATTAAGTTGTGGTTAAATGTTTTTGATTATAGCAGATACCACAACCACTTAGAGGAGTACGAGGGTGTTTTGGTAATGAGTTGCTATACAATTCTCAATCTTATACAGCACTAAGTTTTCTAGTTCTTTATGCACTGACGGGGAAAAAATCCCAATCACAAGAAAGACTTGTGTTATATAAATGAAATTTAGTGGTCGTGTTTATATATCTGATAGGTGACATCGATTCAGTTTTCACGCTTTTCGCATAAGTGCAGTGCTAGTAGCACCACTCGGAACATGCAAATCAGGTTTGCTTGTTTCAGGTTGCTGTAAAGTTCGTGAGAGTTATTGAGTTAGAAATTTGATGTATTGAGTTGATGTTAGGCAAGAATGTCTTTAAGAAGACGAAAAGGCATTATCAACAGCTCATCGGTTTTGAACGAGGCCGTATAATAGGGCTACGAAAAGGTGGAGTTTCTTTCCGAGATATTGCAGATAGACTTGGCCGGAATGTGTCCACTGTGCTTGATTGTTGGGAGCAATGGTCAAAGGCCTCAAGAAGATAGGGTTCAGGGCGACCACGTGGCACAACTGAGAGGGAAGACAGCCGTATTTGGCATACAGCTGTGGCTCATCGTACTGTGTCTAAAGCAGAAATTCAAAGAAGCAGAAATGCCATTGGTACCACAGTGACACAACTGACTGTTAGAAATCGGTTACTTCAAGAACAGCTCCGAGAAAGGCGTCCTGTAGCGTGCATTCCTCTGACTCCAAGCCATTGCCGTTTGCGATACCAGTGTTGTCAAGACAGAGATCATTGGAGGACGGAGTGGAGATCTGTTGTGTTTCCGGATGAAAACAGGTTCTGCCTTGGTGCCAGTTATGGCCATGTGTTGGTCAGAAGGAAGCCAGGGGAACGCCTACAACCAGACTGTCTGCAGCCTAGACACACTGGATCTACACCTGGAGTCGTGGTCTGGGGAGCAATTTCCTATGACAGCAGGAGCACTCTCGTGGTTATCCCAAACGCACTGACTGCAAATTTGTACGCTAGTCTGGTATTCAACCTGTACTGCTGCCATTCATGAACAGCATTCAAGGGAAAGTTTTCCAACACTATAACGCTCGCCCTCATACCGCTGTTGTAACGCAACTTGTTCTACAGAGTGTCAACATGTTACCTTGGCCTACCAGATCTGTCACCATTTGAGCACATATGGGATAGCATTGGACGATAACTCCAGCATCATCCGCAGCCAGCACTAACCGTCCCAATATTGACTAAACGTGTACAACAAGCTTGGAACTCCATATCACAAAATGACATTCAGCACATGACATTCGGCACGCTTGCAGGCTTGCATTTAAAATTCTAGAGGTTACACCTGCTAATAATGTAACAGCATTTTACATTTTAAATGCATTTTCTTGACCTTAAATTAACCTATGAACTTCAAAATTTAATCAATTAAACATGTTAACTAGACAAATGCATTGTTCGAATTTTATTATTCTACAATAATTTTTTCTTGGCTTTGATCCAAGGAAAAATGGGAATTTTGGATTTTTGGGGATTTTTTTTCCGTCAGTGTATTTCAGCATTATTTCTAAGATCTATTACAGTTTTACAGTTATAAAAGAGTACGTAAATCCTTCACATTTTGGTATTATTTCCACTGTTGAAAAATACAAAAGCACATTAAATAACACCTACATTTTAGTCTAAATTAATTTAGAGATACACCTGTTTCTGAATTTACCGTAAGTGTTAATACATCGAAGAAAGCTAAAAAGACCTCGCAGACAAATAACCATGTTAATGTTTCGGGATTCCAAATTTCATCACAAATTATTTGGGAATAATAGGAACAGCTGGAACAATAGTTTCTCAGTTTTCAGTTAGAAAATTAAAGAAATATTAAATGATTAAAACACCACTTAAAATACATAAAATATATTTTTAACTCCTATTTATGCAGATTCTAAAATGGGTCAAAGTAACTGCTTAACGCGGCGAAATTTAAAGCAACCAATCACAAACCTCAATGCACAACGCCCGAAACGATCGCTCAGTGGTGGCCAACTTTAAACACTTAAACGACTGAAGCATCGTGAGACTTCAATTGAGCCAATAACGATCGAATATATTTTGCCACTGTTTTTCTCATGACTTGATACTTGTAATCCTTTTTTCCCATGTGCCCATTATGTTGTAACGATAATTTTTAATAAATATGGTACAAAAGTATCATAATTTATGTGAAATAAATAAAAAAAAAAATATATAAAAGAAAATTCATTGTATTGTGCATCCTCAGTTAGATCGAATATCTAAGAAAAAGAAAAGGGTGTATTCGAAAGCGCCTCGATTTTGCTAAAAAAATTCTCAAATAATAAAAATTATCTGAAACGAAATATGATACTTTTAAGAATTTCCTTTCAAACATAGATGTCAATGTTAGAAAAAAGTTTATATATATGATGTTAAAGTTAACTTCATAAAAGAAATTTTTAGCATCGAATTCGATAATGAAGGAACAACTTTTCCTTTGGATGAAACTTTTAATTCTATCATGAAAAAAATTACCTTCTATTGAATCGGTATAATTTGTCGCTCTACGGTTAGTTACGGTTAGGCTATCTAGACCGGGATCTACAATTTAATGTTACACTAACAAACATCCATGCCACCGCCAGAATTAAAACATGTAGCCTATGGCACCAAAGTCCAGAGTGCTAGCTAATTGACCATCAGACCGCCATTAGAATGATTGATAATGGCTGCCTGAGAGCCAATTTGCTAGTGCTCTGGTATTTGTTAGAACAGGCTCCAGGTTCGAATTCTTTTGATGGCATGGATGCTTGTTAGAGGTTCGGAATTTGGGGCCTGTTGGCCGAGTGGCCAATTGGCCCTCAGGAAGCCATTAGAACGATTTTGATTTGCGAAGAATGTATCCTCTCTACAACGATTCACAATTTCCGAAACTGACATTATCAAAATAAATAAAACTCCTGGAATCAACGGCATTCTGACAATATACAAAGCTTCTATGATATCAATTTAAATATATTTCATAATATTTTTGATATTAGATTAAGTTTATCAATAGTTAAAAAAAAATATGTATAGATTCAGTTTCATAGCCCATTATCATAATAAGATTATCTTTATAAGATTAATTAATGTAAAATTTTAGGTAAATCTCTTTTTCTGAGTAATATTTAAGAATTAAATCAAATGGCACTTAAACAACAAAAGAAAAAAAGTCTTTTAGCAAAGTTTATATATTTACCTCTCAAAAACTAACCGAAAACGTCTCTTGTGGGCAAACTCATCATTTCCTAGCAAGGGAAGTGGATGTTTCTCGGAAAGAAAAACTGTTTTTCAAACAGAAATACTATTTTTATTTTTTAGAATAAACTGATAACTCTATTTTAGTCTCGCTTTTCTTTACCACTTTTAGTCATTTTCTATTTACAAAGCACTTCAATTCTGGACTTGTAACATGATATTTGTTGACGCATCCTTAGAATTAGATAACTTGGAAGCTCTGTTTGCAAATGAAAATAGATCGATGTGTATATCAGAATTCAATTCAAATATTATTTTTAGTACTTCATCTTGTGATTTTTGTTAAAAATTGATTCATTTTTTCCAGTAATTACAGTTTATATCCAATCTTAATACTTTTTTATTACACATAAAATTTAAGTCCAAAAAAGAATATTTTGAATTTTTTTACTTTTTAATAAAATAATTCTTAAGTTATGTTTGTAAATAAATTGTAATAGTCTATTCTTGAAAAAACTGCGTACGACTTATGTATGAAGATTTTGTTTTATTGTTTAACGGAATGCTGTTTTTTATTTTATATATTAATAACAATATTTAGTATTAATATGAAATCCTTTATATTTATTTCATATATTGTTTTTTTATTATTATAACATACCTTTTTGTTTTACTCCTATGGAAATTTTGTACATACTTCTCAAACGAGAAAGCAAAATGAATTAATTTGTTTAATTCCTAAAATGAATTTTAGGGACAAAATAATTAAAACAAATAATTTTAGGGTTAAAAATTTAAATAAGGGAAAAATAATTTTGTAATTTATTATATGCTCTAGAAATGATTGAACAATTTATTTTAGGTAAAAAATGGCTAATATCTTATAATTATAATTTCTTCGATATTTAATGAACTACTACAGTCTTAGAAATTTATATACACTCATGTCCATAAATTAAGGATAATTCAGAATCACACAGAAATTTAACTCTAAAATAAAAATTTCACCTATAGAATTATCACACACATCTTGAAGAAGAATATGCAAATTACAGGAAACCACCAGATGGCGCGGACAGTACGTCACAATGACGAGATTGTAAGAGAGGGCTATATAAGGAATGGTAGCAAAGAAGTAAAATTGTTTACAAGCGCTTTAAAAGCCTTTCAGTGCAATAACCGCATAGTTATGGCACAAAGGAAGCATTTGGATGATTTTTTACGTGGTAGAAATATCGGACGACTGGAATGTGGACGTACCCCGCTGGAAGTATCCGAGGAACTTGGAATAGACCAGAGTGTCATCTCCAGGCTTTGGCAACGATTCCAAGATGATGGTAATGTGAATAGATGTTACAGCACAGGTCGCCCCCGAGTTACAACGCCGAATGAGGACTGGTATTTAGCAGTTACTGCCAAAAGAAACAGACGGAGCACAGCATCAGACCTGTCTCGTCAGTTCTCTTCAGTTACCGGTATGACAGTTTCAAGGCAGACCGTGTACAGACACTTAATGCACATTGGTCTATACGCTCGTAGGCCTGTCAGATGTGTTACACTTACCGCAACTCACTGTCGCCTGCAATTAACCTGGATTAGAGAGCATGCATTGCGGACACCGCAACAGTGGTCTGGTGTGATGCTTTCGGACGAGTCCAGGTTTAGTTTGCAGTCTGATTCTCGCCGGACTTTCATATGGAGAGCGCCAAGTACCCGTTACCACCAAGAGAACACCATTGAACGACACCGTTACGGTGGTGCAGGATGGTTCGTTTGGGGAGGAATTATTCTTCGTTCCAGAACTCACCTGCATGTTCAGAGTGTAACTATGACAGGCCACATCTATCGGGATGTCATTCTGGAACAACATGTCTGGAATGCCTTCAATTGGAGATTATCACCCGTATGGATTGGCCAGCATACTCACCGGACTTTTCTCCAATAAAGCATGTGTGGTATATGCTTGGCGGACGAATTGCAGCCCGTCGACCCCCTCCCACCTGTCAACCGGAACTTCGGAGGGCATTGCTTGATTAGTGGTGTAATATTCCCCAAGATCAGATTGGTAGATTGAAATAGTCGTCCCGTAGCGAGAGAAGTGAAAGTGTCTTCTTCAAAGTGTTAAAAAAAAAAGTGTTTTATCTATCATCTATATCGTGTAAACCCGCTGGAATCAGTGTTACAAGCTAAAACAACTTGTTCTATAGTGTTCTACAGTGTTTTTAGTGAGAAATTAGCATTTTTATCGAAATTATTCACTCTCTTAAGGATTACATGTTTTTTAACATGAGCGGCTAAATAAAAGCCGAAAACTGCCTTGGTGAGTCTCCCTGTGGTTCTTTTTTAAATCTATGTACATTTATCTTTTAATTCATGTATTGTTTATTATAATGTGATTATTAGAAATTTTTTGTATTTCAATCCTAGTATTTGTTATTGTATCGATGTTGACAAAGTTGTCCTTTCTACCTTTTCAATTGTGCCTTAATATCTCTTAAAATGTTGAATCTAGCGCAAATCCGATTTCACAGCAACAAGGACAAATGTTTACCAATCATTTTAAGAGCAATTGCATTTATGTGTGTCATTTTCATTCTTTTTTGATAAACTCTTAAACTTAGCGTTCAGTAGCTGAAAAAGCGAATTTGAGAAACGT
>BPLQ01012007.1:0-62931 GCA_021605075.1 Caerostris darwini
ATAAATTCACTCAATAAAATTTTTTGAAAATATCTAGTCACTTTCATCGAGTGCATTCTACTATGATAGTGCTTGATGCATTTTTGTAGGTTAATTGAGAAATGTCCTTCATGAGAATTTTCTTTTATGTTCTCAATCAAGTCAAAATATCTTCCTCGAAGTAGCAATTTTAATGTAATAGTAAATTAGTCAATTTAATGTAACAGTAAATTAGTCAATTTAATGTAACAGTAAATTAGTAAATTTAATGTATTTGTAAATTAGTAAATTTAAGGTAATAGTAAACTACTAATTCACCAAAATATTTTTCTGTTCTAGTAATTCTGGGAACAGGAAAAAGTAATTTGGTGGCATATTCGGTGAATATGATGCCTAAACGAGTATATTCGTTGCATTTCATGGAGGTGCCATAAATAAAAGCTAGACTAATCATGTCTTCAACCATCTGCTTTCCGTGCTCTTTTTGGACAAAATTGAACTCTTTTGGAATCAGTCGTGCTGTGACGCATTTAATGCCCAAAATATCTGCTATAATGTTATGAACAGACTTTGCATATATGTTCACCACTTCAACCGACTCTATAAGACTCATATGATGATTTTTCACTACCAAATTCTTGATTTTGTCAATGTTTTAGTAAGTTGTAGCATTAGAAAGTTGACTAGAATGACTCTAATCAGCTGCTACTTCTCAGCCGTTTTGGAATACCTACTTTATACTATTTACATGCCTGTTTTTTTTGAAATGCGCAACGTCTTCTGCGACATTTTTAAAGATTCGGCACACGATATTTCATTTGAAATAGAAAATTTAAGGCAAATTCTTTACTGAATAAATTTTTCCATTGTAAAAATCGCAACGGACTCAAATTATTTGATTACAAAAATAGCTATTGTCAACACACTGAGTGATAGATTGCTCTTGCATTCCACGTGGCATGCCTTGTTATATATAATACATAACGGCATTTTTAAGGATGAAAGTCAAAGGAAACCTGTTCTCCTTCCCAAAATGTAAAAATTATTGCTTTAATAATCTGTTCTTATTTATTATAAAGTCAAAAGAAAAAAAATAATTCTGCCACCCTTTTGGCTCACCTTTCATCGTAGATCAGTAGTCAGAAAAAATTCCCCCCAAGGGGGAATAAAAGAAAGAAAGAAAAGAAGGGGAGACCTTTCCCCCCACCCATTTTTTTTTGTAAATCCTCTATTGAAAGTGGAAGTAAATAGGGGCACATGGAATCATGAATGAGAAGAATGACGGATATAGTGGCCTAGTAGGTATGTGTTGGGGAAAAACGGACGATTTAATAAAATTCTTCAGAAAATACTTTGTTCGGATTTTATAAAATCCGAATAAATTACAATAAACATTGATTTTTATTTTTTATTTTTTTGCATAGTTAATTAATAAATAGATAGCTTTATTTCAATAATAAAGCTATCTATCTTTAAATAATAGATACTTTTATTTCACATCAGCAAAAGGTTAACTACTTTATAAATTATTTTTAAATTTAATACAAATCAATTAAAATAATATCTATCATATTATCCATGAATAAAATTTTTCTGTTCTAATTTAATTGCTTGTATTGCAAATTACGAATTTGTTGTATAAAATGAAACTTTTTAATTGCAACAATATCTTTTAAATTTAATTTGTGTATCGGCGAATAAAAAAAAGCTTTTAATAACAAACCAAACGTATAATTTTACGAAACATTTCTTTATTGTCTCCTTTGCACTCCTCCCCCCTCAAAACAGTTGAAGCCTACAGTACAGAAGATTTATTTTCCAAACATATTATTCTTTTGAAAATATTACTTGTTTTGCTAATCTCATTCTAAGGACTATTTTTTTAGTTTTATAAAGGTGAATTCTGTTTCGAACACTGCATCTAAATTTCATTTAAATGGAATTGTATGACTATTAATAAATTATTAACAGTTATTTTTACGCATTAGACAATTTAAGGATTTCTACGGATTACACAATTAAAAAAAAAAAGAAATTAATTTATAAAATGTTGAAAAATTCGCTTTTATCTGTAATTTATGTTTGTGTTAGCTACTCGCTTTATTATTTACTGTAGGTTGTGGATTCTTTTACAGAGAAATTTTTAAAGGGGTGATTAAAATTACAGCAAATAAAATAAAAGCACTTGACAGAGGAGCTTTATAATTAATTGGTTTTCAAACATAAGAAAAAAATATAGGGGTGAAACTTCATAAATATTCTTAAATACACAATTTGCGCAAAAGTATCATAATCTTGCAAAAAGTATCAGATGTATTAGAATATTATAAGAAAATTGCTGTAGCTTTCGTTATCAACACGTGTCGGAAACAGGCTTCAATGGCTAAAAAAATCATTTAATAAAATCATAATTTAATAAAATTTTGAAGCAGGCTTACTTGGGTATCCTGATAGATAGAACATGGGGTTTCTAATTAATAAAAAAACATATTCAAAACTTGTTGATTTTCTGTTGGGTTGTTATGTGAGGAGTAATGTGATGATCCTCGAGGTACGGGTATTCGTTACATTGATAAGGCAAAATATGACTACAAAACAACACACTCCCATGGTGCACTCCAAATAACACTGAAGGCAAATGGTTAGTGATACACTAGCTATGTTGAATTACAGCTGTTAGATTAACTAAAAGAATATAATAATAACTTATAAATAACAATTGAATTACATTCCTTTTTCAATTAAAACTTGCATGGATAGAACATTTTTTTACGGACACACACACACATATACATATATATATATACGAATACAATACGACTCAGCCCTCAACGTAATTAAATATATATATATATATATATATATATTTAATTATGTTGAGGACTGAGTCGTATTGATCATTTCCCTGTGAGCAGCCCAAGTAGGCTGCCAAGTAGTACTCATTTAGCACTACCCACGGGACTCGTGTAGCTTGAAGATATGCTACGTACACGAGTAACACTAATCCCATAATGCTCTACGATCTTATTAGACCGGGACCTACGGTTTAAAGTGGATTCAGAACCGATACAAACATCCATGGCATCGCCTGGCATTAGGCCAATATATATATATATATATCGATCCGAGTTCCGATCATGTTAACTGTGATATTTCAGTTTCTCTTATACATACTATTATTACATGTAAGGTTTTTTAATTTCGTCCCTGAATTAGTATTACGGAAAATGCATTTTAAATGTTAAATGAAAATTATGAATCCAATGAAGTTAAATGAATACAAACTTTTAATTATGTGCCTTTCTCTCCGTACTTGAAAATTCATCTATTCATAACTTTCTTCCCTTAACATTTAAAATTCCCTTATTTAAGAAATCTACTTCTTCAACTATAGAAATTTTCACCCTGAATAAATGTAAAAACGGATATCAAAGAGGCGGGAAGAGAAGCATAAATTTCATTAAATGTTAAAAAGAAACGCCTAAGAAAATCTTCTACCCACGCGACAATTTCTAGATTTACAATACAGATGTTATTTCTAACATGCATTCTGCATTTCAACATAAGATGAGTTTTGAAGAGTGGAATAATTAGATTTCTTTTCATTCGAGCACTTGCAGCAGCCCGGAGGAAAACTCTTCCAATGCAATGCACTTCAGTAGTTGGAGCTCTCATTTTTATTTCACAAGTAGAAAAATCCTTCTCACTCCCAAAGTGAATACGTAAGCATAAAAACGATGACATGTAAAAAAAAAAAAAAAGCTTTATATGCATGATTGTATCTCTTAAAATAGAAGAAAATGATATGATTCCCAATAAGCAAAAGGTGAGGAGATGCAAGAAGAGTAAATGGATCTTAGTGAAGTTTTTTTGAAAATTGAACTCTGCAGTAAATCGATTGCTTGTTTTTTTTACGTATTGATATAATTCGTCCTTCAAGTCGGACAAGTTTGCTTGCTCAAAATAAATGAAGATTTCACAAGCACAAATATTCTTGAAGGGTAAACATATAACATAGAAAAACATACAAGGACATTTCAATATCTTTTCATATTTCAATGAAAGGACAGTACAAGAAATTTTCTTCAGCCTTTATGTCAGATGAAAAAAAAAAAGTATTCAAATTTTTAAAAAAAGTGGTTAAACTATGAAGTATCTTCATGAAAAAAAGATAAAGGTTTCCCTTTTTCTCTAGATTTTTAGGGAACGGAAAACTAATTTTTTTCAGTTCTAATAAAGACCTTAATAGTTCTATATATGGTTTTTCTGTTCAGCATTTTAAATTTGTATTCCTCTTCATCTTTATTAGAATGAATTAAAATATGGAAACATTTCATAACAGAAAGAAATTCTATAAGGCGCAATTTCATTTTGCATTCATCAGTTTAAAATTTTTGTTGCAGTTGTACATCGGTATGAATAAAGTTTATGCTGTATTATATATATATATATAAAGAAATGACAAATTTTTGGATAAGAAATTTTAGGGATAATTTTCCCCCACTGATGCGTTATATTTGAGAAACTCCGGAGAACTTCCACCAGAGAACATAATTGTTAATGCTAGACTCTTATACAAAATGCAATCGTCGACGGGTATTCTCGTTTTTTTGAAAAATGTGATTGTGATGAACGTAGTTATTAAAATAGTCATTAAGGTCATAATCATAATTATTCTAATTATTATCATAATTATTATTATTTTATAAACTTGTGTATTATACGCATTAAAATATATCATTGCGTACAACTTTAAAATATTGTTAAAATACATTAAACTTTTCCTTCATTGTCGCAACACCCCATGTTCGATCAAGGTCGTTTGCCTACTGGCAGATTTTGGGACAGATGTTTTTTTTTTCTTTTTACGGGACAGGGTTGTCAGTACGACGCTTAACGCTCTATAGTTATATTGAATTCGAACCTACTGTTTTAAGTGGATTCCGAACCGCTACAAACATCCATGGCACCGCCGGGAAAATTCGTTAAACTATAGTTGTAGTATTATACTATAGAAACGCCAAAAGAAGCACTTAAGGTCAATTGCTATAATTTTTTACTCCATATTTAATATAACACTATTTTCATTCGTTATTGCATTCTAATGCAATCGGTATTTCGTATTTTTACGTAGAAAAAATTCTAGGTCATAAATGTACATTTCAGCTCGTCAGTGTTATAAGGTTTCTTTCATGCTGATAATTTTGATCTAATTTTGAATTTTTTCTGGCTGCATTTCCTTCTAAACTTTCTATATTTTTTCCATCTATTACAACAAGGATATTTCAGCCGTTAGATAAAGTATATTTTAATCTTCTAAGCAATATTACAATAAGTGAGCTTACAATTCATCATTGACAAACAAAATAATTGGGTCCTTACCATTAAAACACTTGTGAAAATTATTTTCTATTTTTGCTTGTTTAGTTCTATTGCATCTGCGTACGCTGAAATAAACCAGCAAGTTTAAAAGCTTGTTTCAAAAACCTTTGGGCAAGCTGTGTTAAAAGCATTACAATAATTCTTACGTTGACACTATCAAATGAAGCCATTACTTTAACACATTTACTCTTAACCTTCTAAATGGCCCTCTTTCAGGTTAAAAAAAAATCTCCCACGACTTCTAACAACAAAGTGAAAAAAAAAAAAGATAAACAAAAAATTTTACAAAATTTGTTTTGTTATATAAAAAATGCCGTAAACAATTTTTGAAAAAAAAATACAAGGCCGGAATGGCCGAGTAGCTAGCGCTCTGGAGCTCGGTACCACAGGTTTCGGGTTCGAATCCCGGCGGTGCCATGGATGTTGTAGTGGTTCGGAATCCACTTTAAACAGTAGGTCCGTGTCAAATAGGATCGTAGAGCGTTGCGGGGGCATTGTTACTTCGCGTCCGTGGCTTATCTTCAAGTTACACACGCCCCCTGGGTAATGCAAAGTGAATAACGTCTGTGCAGC
Organism: Caerostris darwini; assembly: GCA_021605075.1. NCBI lineage: Eukaryota > Metazoa > Arthropoda > Arachnida > Araneae > Araneidae > Caerostris > Caerostris darwini. The sequence goes on from BPLQ01012007.1 coordinate 5,935, forward strand.
GCTTGCCTTGAGGCATCCAAGACAAGTGTCTAAATGTTTGCCACTGCATTGGAACAACATTTTTGAAAAATATGCGTTAATATAATCACAAGAACTAATAATTGAATAAAAAGTAACTGTTGTATTTACAATATTGAAGAAAAAAATGTTTTTGATGATACAATAAGCAAAAAATTTAAAACGTTAAACGGTTTTTTGAATGTGAAAAACAAAAAATTGTTAAAAACAAGAAATTTATCACTTTAAGAGCCACTGCTTTATCATATAGTAAATTCGTGGAGGGGGTTTTAGTACATTTAGTTATAATGATTTATCAGAATTGCTTATGTATGATGGCGATATTATTATCAAACTAATTTTAAATAACGATGAATGTCAAAATGGTGATCAAATTAAAAGAAAAAAAAACATCCCCTTAAGCTATCAAATTAATCTAAGAAGTTCTTCAACTTTGCAATAAATTAGAAAGTCATTCACTAGACCATAAATTTCTGAAAAAGCCTATAGATTACATTCCTGAGATAAATGACTCTAATTTATAGACTCAAAAGGTTTATAGATATAGGTTTGATAGAGCGAGAAGGAGGTTTTTAAAAATCTATCGACTTTACGAAAAACTTATGAAACAGGGACAGACTTTTTTGATGATACAAAAGTTTTGGACCAGTTCGTAAACTGTACAGACTGTTGTCAGATAGCTATAATGGTTACAAAATATAAAAAATATATTAGTTTTTTAATAAAATAAAATGAATAAAGTTTGAATAGAATTTTTCAAAGCATTTATAAGAATTTATTTCAGATTTAAGAAACAGTTTATTAAGCAATGTATTTTTTCTACGGACCGCTTGTGAAAAGGCTCTTGCTTGAACTTTTACCATCAGAAAAGTCCGTCTTTACTATTTAGGTTTTCCGTAAAGGCGATAGTTTTTTTGAGCAGCTTTATACTAGATTTAACTCGTAGTAAAGATTTTTTTGTTTTTTTAAATGATAATTGTCTCTGTATTGCCAGCTATATAAGAAAAAAAAATTTTGTTTATAAAATTATGAGACGTATCCCTTAATCATCAATAGTTATTTTTATTTTTTTTCTTCACATGATCATATAAAAGGTACTTTTTTTTGTTCAAAAGTAAAAATATGTTCTTTCTAATAATAAAATATACTATTTCTTAATTAAACTGCATACATTTTTACATAGATTAATCTTCTGCTATTCTGTCCCATTTTTTTATCATGTGTGAGCATGATGTCCTGGTTAAGAGCTAGTGACGTTATCAGAAAATGAGGGTCAAGCTCTCCAATGCAAATTTTGTCTGTAAATGGTAGTTTGGGCCTCTTAACTCTTGAAATGATTCATAAATAACGCTAATCCTCAGGAATTTTTCTGGATAATTTGGTTTTTGCTTGAAGTGTTTTGTAATATGCTTTTGAATCACTTTTCATATTTTGGGTTGGGATTTTAAACATTTGTATATCCAATGGTTATTAATACTCGTAGCAGATTGATCAATTCCTTCTTTTTGAAATTGCATATGTATCATTTTTGGCATTTTCCCATGCATATTTTGCTGTATGGTGCTTCTTATTGTATTTGGAATATTTTCTTCATTTATGCCTAGATGTTTCAAACTTTGATATATTCCTTTGGCTACTGAATGTTATAGTGTTCTTTGTAGAATTTGGAATACTTCATTCTTCATTTATGCTTAGCATTTTCAAACTTTGATATGTTATCTTGGCTATTGTATGTGATAATGACTCTTGTAAAATTTGAAATACTTCATGCTTCATTTATGCCTAGCACTTTTAAACTTTGATATATTCTTTTGTCTATTGAACGTGACAACATTTCTTGTAGAAATGGGAATACTTCATTCTTCATGTACAATTCTATCTTATTTTTGTATATTCTTTCAGATATTCTTGCAGAATTCCTTCTTCGTGAAGTTCTTGATCTATTCAACATTGCTATATTCATATGGCTATTTGAATTTGGCCATTCTTGTAGTATTCCAATCAATTGCATCACATATTTCGTGCATTATTAAATATTGTTATATTCCTGAGTTTATTCATCCGTTCTCGATTGTTCACACAGGATAAGTTGAAATTTGCCGAGAAGATTTCAGTTTTAATTAATTTATTTATAGATATATTTTTTTTGTCGTTTACAATCCTGTTTGTATGTGTTGTCTCTAATAGAAACCATAAAATTCAGGAATCCTGTCAAACTGCACAGAAAGATAACTGCCCAATTTGAATGTCAAGCGGCCATTGAAGTGTGTGTTTACATATGAGCACTTCTCCGATCCCACAGGGGACTACTTCAAAGGGTAGCGCACGCACCGTGTTAAATATGTGTCGTCTGAAAGGGGGGAAGCAACACACTACAGAAGTTGGTGAACATCAGGAACTATAAAAGATGCATGGTTCACTTCAAAGGGAATTGCTCGCAAGGCAGAAATTCGATACGGCAGAAAAAGGGGAAGGGTGAAAAACACTTGAAAACGATACTGGAATACAGATTAGTAATAAAAAGGGAGAGCGCTCCCGTATTCTGAAGGAACAGAATGTTGAAGCCAACATACCCCGTTTTTTCGCGCTAGAAGTGTGATTCAATTTCTGCCGCCTTTTTCTTTTTCTTCAAACATTTCCACAAAAGACAGTTATAAATTTTTCATATTAATCAATATTTATTTTTTAATCAAAGATATGTAATTTACACATAGGTAAATTCTACCTGTCAAAAACAACGAAGCATTAAAATACACTTGTAATATACACTAAACTAATGATTAACTTAGTATACACAGTTCCTTAATTAATATTGTTAGCACTATATCATAAATTTGATCTATCAAAAATATAGAAGCAGTAAAATACATTTGAAATACACTAATGTATGTAGCGATGATTAATACTGTATAAAAATTTCCTTAATTAACGTAGTTAACAAAATATAAAAAAATATTTATTAATTGAATTAAAACTGTAAATATTTATAAATATTAAATTGACATTTCTTTAAATTTTAAAGTATTCTTAAAGACATTTTTCTCTCCTTATCAATAATATAGATAATCATAATCACCGAAACCTTATATCTCAAAATTATCATTCTTCCATCACAAATTTTAAGCTACAAAACCCTGAAATAAAAAGATATATATATTCTAGCTGTTCATCAAAATAAAAATTACTTATTTAACCCTCTATATTATGATGATTATCGTAATGCAGTAAGTAATACCATGCTACAATATATATCGTATATAGAATGTATATATTGTTCTAAAACTTTTTATACTCATTTAGTATGCAGATAAATAAATTCCTTTGTATCCTTTAAAAGAATCAGATCTTACTTAACAGATCTTACATACATTTTTCTCAGCATAAGTATGCACTGAGGCATACTTTACTCTTATTCTTTGCTACGAATGTAAACAAAGTATCGAATGCCATATAAATGAATGTTTATTTCAAATTGGCTACATCCTATCTGCACTTTAGTTTAGTACTATTCTATGTATGAGAACATAATTTCTTAAAGTAGTGCATTTTTTGCATATTTCATCTATACGTACTAATTGTACGCATTGTACCTACTGATGCAATTAATTTTTGCTGTAGGAAAAGATAGAATCCAAAATTATTGTAAAGTAGAATTAAACACTATCTCTTTAGAAATCTAATTATTTAAATTTTTAAGAATTGAATAATCCTCTTTTATTTATTATTTAAGAGAATTATTCAATTACTGTTATTATTACAATCTTGTTATTTACTATATAATTATTATTACAACTCTTTTTATTTCATTTGTAACAATACTTATAATTTCAATTATAAGTCTTGTTATATAAGTTGTTTAGATAAATTATAAGTCGTAATGTTATTATTAACTTATTTATTTTTATTTTAATGAAGCTCTAAGAAAGCCTCCTAAATGTTAAAAAATAAAGAAATTGTTATTTTATTAGATTAATTAGAAGAGAATAACGATTTGAATGCTGTTATAAAATTATGATGAAATTTTAAAACTTAACCGGATGAAATTTTAAAACTTAACCTGATTAAATTTTAAAAACGGTTGCTCATATTTAGTGAAATTGTATATAATTTTTTTTTATAACGTAGGCAACTTATGCACCAAATTTCTTAAAAATCTGAAATAAAGTCACCTCTAGTCAATAGAGTCAAATAATTGATTTGAAAATGAATGACATACTGAAATTTATTGATTTAATGCCTTTCAAATAATGAACATTTTCTTGCATTGTAGCTATTACAGCTTAAGCAAACTGAATATAGTGATTTATAAATTCAAACGTTTTTGTTGTAAAATATATGAAAGGGAACATTTTAATAACATGAACTTAGTTTGCCTCCTAAAACAGAGAAATTTAACTTTTTATTACCTGTAATTTTGTATTTTTATTTAATGTTTTTTATAGCTCAGCAAGTTACACTTAGCATCTTAGTTTATCTTAGTCTCTAATTATCTTAGATTTATTTTAATCAAAATTGTTTCTGTGTGTATTAAAATAATTTAATGTGATTCTTTAATGCTAGAAATGAACAAACCACTGAAGTTAATTGAAATACTATTTCTTTTGCGTAGTTTTTTCTGTAAAGAACTTAAATGTTTATTAAAATTTCTATAATCAAAAATTTTTGCTTTATATGAGTAGAAGTACTAAGTTTTCATAACATACATTTAATTTTCAAATTAATGCAAATAAATTATTATGAATTTTGTTTTGAATTAGAAATGTATTGAATATAATGTTTTTAGTGAATATGTGATATATATTGTTGAAATAATATTCATAAAAAATTATCTGGATATAAATTTCCTGTTTGATTATTTATTTTATTGGGATTGTTAAAAATAACGAAATCTTTACACATAATATTATAGATAAATTGCTTAGAATCCTTACACATAACTGAAATGCCATAACAATAAGTAAGGTTATTATTTATTTATTTATTTATTTTGCAAATAAATAAGAAAGATTATTATATAATTATTTTGCAAACAAATAACTAAGCTTATTATTTATTTATTTTTCAAAGAGATAAGTAAGCTTATTATTTATTTATTTAACTATTTTAAAATTTTTATAAAGAGCCATATCATGGTCGGGATGCTTTTTTATCTAAAATGATTTCTTATTAAATAAATTTAAAATATTTATTAATAGCAGATTTGCAAGAATAATTTTCCTTGAATTAGACAAAATTTCTCATGAATAATTAAAATCAAAATTTCACATTTCTAAAATTTCATTTCTACATTTAGTTGTAAACTTATTTAAATGTATTATTAACGATTTTATTAGGTATATTTATTTGATTGTATTATTAGCGATATAATACATTATGTTTATTTAAGTGTGTTACAATGTGTATATATTTATTTAAATGTGTTATATTTATTTAAATATATGTTAATATAAGTGTATATGTTGATCAAATATTTTAAAAATTTGAAACGATTTTTAATTAAATTTACCACAGAATATATTAAAGAGCTATGACATTTAAAAATTAAATCCAATACTATTCTACAGAAAAATATTAACACATTTACATTACGTTTTTTGTACAACTGAAATTTCGAAGTTTTTGTAATTATCATCCAAAATATAATTTTCATATAATAAAAATAAACATTATAGCTGTAATTTTTGTTAAAAAAACCATTTAGAAAACATATTTTATAATTACAAATTTCAGTTTAAAAATATTCTAAATAAATGAAGAAAAGTAATAAAGTACTAGGCAACTAAATTTATAAACCTGAATTTAGTTACTAGTACTTTATTTACTTTATTACCTAGGCCTTCATTAAGACAAAAATTATTAATGCATATGAAACAATGCTTTTATAAGTATTTGAAATTATTAGTATTCAAATAACTTTCTCGAAGCTATAATTCCCTAAATTGGGATTTCTAAATCGCCATGTTTCGAGCTGCGCCTATGTTAATCACCTGCACTTACTATTATAAGGAATAAAGATTTGTTTTGTATGAATCGAACATTTGAATTCAATAATCCCAGCTTATATATGAGTGGCGTCACTACTGGCTTTCCAACCACAAACAGCGTAGTTCGTTATGTCTGAACTACAGACATTGTTGCTCCCGCCATGTCACTAATAATTACAAATAAGCTTTCGGTAAAAGGCTTAAGAATTTTATGAAATGCGCAGTTCAGAATAATTCTGAAATTTTAAGCTATTGAACTCTAATCATAAACAGTTTCGTTCAGCTACCTTTGCACTTAATTTCACTAATACCAACTTCATTTCTCTTTAATTCTTATAAGAAAAATAGAGCTTTGTTTGCAAAATTCTTGTGAAGCATATTTAAAATTAATGAGACCCAGTGGGGATACATTCCTAGAAATGTAAAGTGTATTTTTGGAAACAAATTTTAATTGTTTTAATTTGGGAACTCAAAGATAGCAAAAGCCACTACTTTAACCTTGATTGTCTCCGTCGTAGTTTTATACTTATATTCAAAGAAATGTTTACAGGAAGGCAGTTTCTTTTTCTCTTAAGATTTGAATTATTTCAAAACTGTGGCATTATTAAATATTTTTAACTAATATTTTTTTTTAACTTTGTAGAATTTCTGTCCAGCTATTAATTTAATTATGGCTCTGCAACGCAATTTGTTCTAGGCAAAACCTAAAAGATGGAAGCAGAATTCATTTTTTTCTGTGCATGTTAAATGATCATCATAACAACCATTTCAATTAATATTTTTGTTAAGCGAATTAAAGGAAATACATGTTTTTTTAAAAGGAAATATGTGTTTTGAAATTTAACAATCTTCCTTTTGTTTTTCACAAATTTTTAAAAGTAATTAATGAACTGTTATTTTTGCTTGTTTTAGCCACTGTGTAAAGGAAAAAGCTTTCATTTTTTTTTTTTTTTTAGATTTCGTAACAAAATCTTGAACATTTTGCATTAGCCTTTTAGAGGTAAAATGTTCAGCTGGGCAAAATAAAGAATTTTCTCAATCCTAACTTGGTTTAAATAATATTAAATTATTTACTTTGCAAAATCGTAAAAATTATCAAAAATTTATTAAGATATTAAGATGCACTTACTTCAAAAATTCAAATTATTCTCAATTATATTCTTAATTATTATTATTATTATTATTAATTATTGTATAATTATTCTCAAATGGGTCGAAATATAGCTAATTTAATTACAAATTTATTGTCCTCATTTTTTAATTCAACATGTAATCGATTTGCATTATTCAACACTTAATATATTGCATGCATTTTTCTTGACTGCTCACTGCTCCTTCTGTAAGAATTTTATTTTTATAATTAATTGAACCATCATTTTTATAACAAACTAACTTAATATTTATTTCTAGAATGATTTTTCTCACAATTCTTTACCAACTTTTCAAAACATCGATTCGGGGAATGTTTAATTCTACATTTTATTATCTTAAATGCTAATTTTCATAACATGAAATCTATTTTCTCATAACAGGATACCTATATGTAAGAAAATGACAGACTCACAATATCTTTCGTCTCATGTCACAAGATTCACGAATTTCACTGAGCGATGTTTAGCGCGTGTAGTTATCACTGAAAAATTATTATTATTACACAAAAAGATGGTATACATTACAACATTTGTTTTCAAATGGCAATCACTTTGACGTTTGAGTATTCTCCATTAAAATGGCAGATATGAAGCACATACAAATTTATTCGAAGAGCATGACTGATGTTTGCAAGAATGCTTCCACATTTCAACACCACAATATTGAATAAATAGCTTAAGAATTTACTTCTTATGGTTCGTAGCTTCCTACTACCTCATCACATTCTTCATTCATGGCATAGATATATACTACTGTGTCCAAAAAGTAAGACCAATTTTCAATTTAAAATTCCCGGGGCATATGGAATTTCAATTTTTTTTCTTCTTCTTTAGGTTGCTGGCACTGTCGTTGACATCTGTGTAAAATTAAATGTCAAAATATTCATTAGTGTTTGAGTTACGCTTGGCTTTGTGAGACACTAAAACCGATTCTGGAGATATTTGAAATGTCTGAATTAATTGGGCAAAGAACTTGCGTTCAATTTTGTTTGCGGAAATGTATAGAATGTTGCAGAAGGCATTAAAGTTGCCATAAGTGTATTGTGCCGGGAAGGGATTACTTTGAAGGCAATGAAATAAATTTGGAAGAATAAATAAAGAGTTTTGAAGAAAATAATAATTGGTCTTACTTTTTGGGCACAGTAGTTCATTCTCCATTCGGCAAAACTTGTCAGATTTTGAACCCTGTTCTCAAAGCGTTTGAGTTTGGAAACGTGAGCTGTACTCCTATCTTCTGCATGCTCGATAAGTGCCAAATATTTATTTAAAAAAAGATAAAAAATACAAATAATATTTAATAAAATATAATCATTCAATATTTTCAAAATAAATAATTAAATTTTTTATCATAGAAAATTTTTTTTAGTTAAAAATAACACTATTATGAATGGATCAAAAATCTTTCCAAAGATATTTTTCCGCCGTGATTTTATTGTAGTGAGTTTAAAAGTGACAGTAATAACATATCATCACGATTTTTTATCACAGTTGAGGCTTATCAGGTTGATTTTCAGAGCATAACAAAAGGCATTCTCACAGATTTCGTATCAATTGGCAATATATCAAAAATAGACAGCAAAATTAAGGAGGAATTAATTTTGGGCACAATAAATCCGCAAACCGGGAAATCCTTCAATTACGCGAGGACGGTGAACCTCTCCCCCAGCTTTGATGCTGTTGGAGGGAGTCTGCATGCTTCGGTGGCACCAGCTAATCTAGCCCCTCTCAAGACTATGGCTTTCACTCTTCCATAATTATTCTGACTTTGTCCGGTGGAAATGAATCATCGTCGTCAATACAAATGACTCACGATGCGAAGAAATTACAAGTTCTAACCATAAGCATGTATTGATCTATTTGTAAATTTAAAAAAAAAATGTACACATTATTAAGGCTATCCTTGTTGGTATAAACACAGGTGACTTAAGCAATTTCTTATCTCTGTATTTCTTCATTTTTTTTTTTTTTTTTTTTTTTTTTTTGCAACGTTAAAAAAAGGTTTTATATCTATTCGAAAGGTTTTATGTAGATGTGGATTTCTTGTAGACGATTTAAACAGTTCTAATATTAACGCCTATGTGTGTCTAATCCTCAGTGTCCTGCAGCGCAGGACAGGCATCCATGAGTAAACTATTTATGGAGGGTGGGAAAGGGGCAGCTTCTGTTGTGATTGAGTTCCCAATGGTAGAACTTGGTGGATCGAATCGAAGATCTGACTTGCTCCATATTGTTGAAGAAGGAAGGCAGTGCTTTCGGGGAGGACCTTAGGTGGGAATTACTCAGTTTTTGCGTATCATATTTGAGAAAATTCCTACCAGGTAGTCCGACTAACGAGGTAAGATGATGAACATCACAAACGGCATAGAGATTCCTTGCTTTTCCAACCGGTGTCTACAAGAATCAGCGGACAGAACCTCAGCCGTAATGCTCAACAGCGGTGCCAGTTGCAACTGAGCAACAGAACGGAGCTATCAGAACTTATACATTATATGATTAAAAATGTATACCTAATGTTGGTAAAACCTCAATTCGTCAATAAAGCTCATCTTATTTATTTTTATAGTTATTTGATATATACTAATTCTTATTAAAATGGTCCTCTTCTCTGAATTCTATGATAGGGCCATGAAACATCAGTTGCACTACTGTAGAAAGGAAGCTATTTTACAAAAAAGCTAACAGCTTTATTTTTAAATTTTATTAATGAATTTTTTCATAATATTAATGTAATTATTAACCACATGCGTGTTCAGTAGCTGAATATATTTTGCTAATTTTCTTGTAACTGAAGTAAATTTATTTTCGTTTTTTCGATTAGCTTCATTAATCTAAATGAATGAACAAACGAAAGTCCCCATTTAAAACTCATTCAGATTATATAGCAAAAATTAATATATATATATATATAAATAATTTTAAATGCTTGAAAATAAATTATAAGAAGGAAATCAAATATTTTATAGTAAAATAACATGCATCATGTCTAAATAAGCTTAAAAAAAACTTTTTTTATATTGAATAAGACTGATAATGACTTCATAATACTTTTATTATTTCAAATTAATAAGCCAAATAGTTTCTAGTTATTCGATATAAATTAATTCTTAATATATTCCTGTGGATCCGAATTCCATGATAGAGGCAAAAATTAGTTGTACTGTAGCGGTAAAGCAGCTGTCTTCCAAAAAAACTAGGAACTTTAAATTTCAATTTTATTAATGAAAGCGAATTATTGCATGATATTAATACAATTGTTAATCATGTGCATATTCAGTAGCTGAATATATTTTGTTGTTTTTTAAATAAAATAAATTATTTTCGTTTTTTTGATAAGCTCCATTTGATATAGATGAATAAACAAAAGAAATAATCACCATTTAAAACTCATTCAGATTATATAACAAAAATTTAGATATATATAAATAATTTTAAAATGCTTGAAAATAAATTATGAGAAGTAAACCAAATATTTAATAGTAAAATAAATTATTTCATGTCTAAATAAGCTTAAAAATGCGCTTTATACTGAATAAGATTTAATTACATAATTATTTCAAATTAATAAGTCAAATAATTTCTAAAATATGAATATGCCATGTGATTTCTTAGTACTTTTTATTGGATGTTTTATTAGTTTATTAGTTTCTGCTTTATTAGTTCAGATGGTGAGTTGAACACATTGAAAGGAAATTTTGGTAGATAAGAGACAGAATTTCGGTGGTTAAAAATATATGCTAAATCCATGGAAAAAAAAAAAAAAACAAAACTTTTATCAACTCACCGATATGAAAATCCCCAGACAAACTGAGTCAGAAACTGACAGTGACAACTCTTCTGTAATCCTAGCACTAAAGCGTGACAGACTGGTGCTTTTTGACTGAAATAAGGTTCTCGCACTCATAGCCGCTTGCGGGTTCACTACTTTCAGAGCATTAGCTTTGATATTCGCCCGATCCCTATCCATTAGAGGGGGGGAACCCTTTTAAGGGTCTGTACGCCTTTCATTGAATTAACAGACTCTCCCTCCTCCCTCCTGTGAAGTTCATAGTGCATAAAAGTATAAAACAGAGAGGATTGTCCCCCTATTCGGAAGGAACAGAACAGTATATCCTATACTTTTTATCCTGTATTAGAGTTGGCACTTGAATATCGCCTGACTTCATTTTTCACGTGTATTTTTTCACAAAGACAGTTACAAGCATTTATTTATTTATTCAAAATATGAGGATAAGGTATAAATAAATAAAAGGATGCATTTATACCAAATGAAAATATGGAAACATTCATTTAAACTTTATAGATTATGAAAATTAATAATTAGCATAGTATGTATAATTCCCTTAAAAAAAAGTGCAAAATAACAAGTTTTTTTTTTATTAATGGAATGAAAATGAAATATATAAAGATACAATGATTTTTTTTTATTTAAAATTTAAAAAAAAATAAAGTAATTGTTTTAAAAATAAGTATATATGATGAAAATAGTCGCCAATCTATCAGCGTACATATTAAGCTACAAAACCATAAAATACAAGCGTAAAACAAATTCGAAATGTTAAAATAATTTCTGAATAACATTATATATGTTCATCAAATCATATTTACTTTACTATTATAATATACTACAATGCCAAACAAGCTGCAAGATATGAAACACGTATACTCTATAAAACAGCCTTTAAAACTTTCCGTATTTATTCAATAAAATAAATAAATAAATTAGTATGTATCCTTGAAAAGTATAAAGAACCACATTTTACAAAATTTTCAACAGAAGGATACCCAATACCATATTTAACTATTTCTTATTCAGTGAAATGTAAGTTAACAAAGCAAAGAGTTACATACAAATCAATGGGAGAATAACCAAAAATGAAATTGCTACGTCAAGAAAATATCACGTGACTGTTATACTGGTTCGTACGCCTTTCATTACTGACTCTTCCTCTCACCCCCCCACCCTGTGAAGTTCATAGCGTATAAAAATATAAAACAAAGAGGACTGCTCCCCTATTCGAAAGGAACAGAACAATATATCCTGTACTTTTCGTATTAGAGTTGGCACTGGAATACAGGCTTTTCAACATGTATTTCGTCAGAAAGACAATTATATATTTGTTTAAAATATGTGATTATGCAATGATGAAATTTACAAAACGAAAATTAAGAAACATTTATATACGCTTCATAAATTTTTTTCTCGATCATTAGTCGACGAGCAGACCGTTACTGTAAAGCAGGCGTGGCCAACCCGCTGCCCGCCTTCAGTATTTCTCCAGCGCTTGATCACACTTTTACAAAATATGTTTATTTTATAATAGCCAATGTATTAAGAAAATACATTATGTGTGCATCCATATATTCAAAAATTAACTGCTGAAATTAGGAGAAGAAATTAACTTTTAAAAAAACATATCACGTTGCGAGTATAGGACAGATATTGCCTGGTTTTTTTTATGAGTTAACAGTTATGAGTTCGCAGAATAATGAACTCAATGCGTGCGCATCTTAAAACATCTAAAATGACACGTTCAATGTTTCACTTTAAGGGACCTCAGTGATGCAGTGACCATCCCTAGATACACACAGTAGATTGTTGATATCAAGGCAAACCAGACTGTTAGTTCAAGTTGTTAACGCTTTTGGTTGAACTTACACCTGCTAATCATTTTTTCTCGAAAATGAAATTGACCAAACACAAAACACGCTCAAACAAAACGGACGCTAATCTGCAACGTCCATTACGATGTGCAAATACCCGAATTGAGATCGATTTGCAGAAGCTAAGGTAAAGAGCTGAGAAACAAATATCGCATGAGGGAAAAAGATAATTTTTAATGATTTAATTTTTTTTATTTCGTTTATATTTATATATTTCATTTTTAGTGTTATACATTTCTTTTCAATGTGCGTTTAGTATCATTATTATTATATTATCCATGTTTACATGTAAGAATAACAGTAAACACAAATTAATAACTCATTCTGTTTCAGTTTTTCACTCCAAAAAATGTGTATATTGTGTGTAATTTTATATGCGACCAGCGGAGTTAGGATGCATTTCCAAAGAGGCCTGAAAGTTCGTTTGGGTTGGTCACCCCTATTGTAAAGGATAACAAAAACAAACATTAAAGGCAATTTCAGAGACCTATTTGGGCTTGGACTTTAATGCTTCATAAATTATGAAAATTAATAAAAAAAAATGCAAATTAATTATTAACATAGTATACATAATTCCCTTAAAATATATATATATAAAAGCAATGATTTTTTTTTATATGTTTAGAATTTTCAAGAAATGAAGCAATTGTTTTAAAAATCAGTTTTGATGATAATAATTGTGTCCAAAATATCGCCAAGCTATTATTGTACGTATTAAACTACAAAGCCTTGGAATGCACGCCTAAAACAAATTCGAAATTTATTAAAGTGACTTCTGATCAATATGTGGGTATTATAGATATTCATCAAAGCATATTTGCATTACCATTCTAATATTCTACATTGTGAAACAGTCTACTAGATATGAAACACGTATACTCTATAAAACAGCTTTTAAAACTTTCCGTATTTATTTAATATAACAAATAAATGAATTTCTATGCATCTGTGAAAAGTATAAAGAGCCTCATTTAAAAAAATAATTTAAGAGAAACGCAAGCAATTCCATATTTAACCATTTCTTTTTTCAATGAAAAGTAAGTCAATAAAGTAACAAATTCCATACAAATCAATGGGAGAATAAAAAAAATGAAATTGCTAAGTTATGAAAATGTCACGTGACTGTTATATTGATTTATGTGAATTTCGCAGGAAAATGTTAAAAATATTTCCACGAAGAAAATACTTTCCATTTCAGAATGAAGGTTTGTTTTATTTAATATCTGTAACAATACAATTGTTTGTTAAATTTATACTTAAATAAGGCATTTTTTTATAATTCAACAGTTTTTAATGTTTAATGTTTGCTTTTCAAGTTATGGATTTGAAAAAGTAAAAGCTACTAAATTGCTCATCATCATCAACATCATTAATGGCGCAACAGCCCCATGATTAGCCGAAGCCATGTGCATAGTAGCAGAATTCGAGTCAGCGTACGGCCAACACTCTACAGTCCTATTTAACATGGACCTACGGTTTAAAGTGGATTTATGAAAATGTTTAAGTGATCTGTATATTTATTTAAATTCATTGATTTCCAAATTTGAATCATTGTTACATTTACTGAAAAAAATAAATTTTTTGCTTTAATATACCTGCTGATCATCATATGCTAACTATGAATCCCCTCTTTGCAGTAGATTCAACGTTGCCCAGGGTGAACCGTAATAGTCCACTACATTGCTTTCCCATCATGCATTCAAAGTCGTAATGCTCTCTAGAATATCACTACAGTATCCAATGTTTTTTTTCTTTTTCTAATCCCTTTAAACAAGAAAGTTGATTTTAAAATCAAAAAGCGAGCAATCATTCATTCTAGGGTAGCAAATTATTCATCATTCATTCGAGAATTCATTCATCATTCATTATTCATTCGAGAATTCCTCCCAGGGTAGCAAATTATTAAAAGAAAAACCTTTTAAATATACAAAACTAAATACTGCAAGTCATTGTGCAGAATTTAATGAAGAATCTTCTTACTAAGTTTACTTTGAAAGAATAATCTTTTAAATAATCTTCTGCTAAAAAGACAACATTTTGTTCAAACTAGAGGTTTAGATTTGTGATAAAGAAATTAATCATAAATCTTACTAAAATAGAGTGTTAAATAATTCATAAATGGGGAAAGTTCGATTTGTCTATTCAAATACACAAATAATACCATAGATAAAAAAATCACAAGAAACTATTCGAAGAACTTGGTTGTAATAGTGAACTCAAAATTTTCAGATAATTCTAGTAATGCAATCTTGTTATTTTGACAGCATTTAAATATTTTATTATTTAAATAATTCAATAGAATAATAAATAACTTTTTTTATTTTCAATTTTAGGTATATAAATTCTTAAGTTTTCAGTCAGCCGAATCAGTTTCAAGTATTTTCTTAATTGTATAAAGGTTGGTATTTCCAACATTTTCTGCTCTTGTGCTCAATTCTAAAATACAAAAAAAAAAAAAAATCGAAGCAAAGAAAGAATAATTTTTTTTTTTTTGTTCTAATGCAGATGGCAAACACTTAGACAGCTTGGTCTTGGATGCCTTGAGGTAAGCGCTGCACAGACGTTACTCACTTTGCATTACCCAAGGGGCGCGTGTAACTTGAAGATACGGACGCGGAGTAACAATGCCCCCGCAACGCTTTACGATCCTATTAGGACGGGGACCTACAATTTAAAGTGGATTCCGAATCACTACAAACATCCATAGCACCGCCGTGACTCGAACCCTGTGGTACCGAGAGCCGGAGCGCTAGCCACTCGGCCGTTTAGGTCCTGGTAAGCAGAATATATTTAAATTGAAAGTTTTGGCTGTTTTGACAATTTAAAAAGAAATAAGCTATCAAAGATTGTGAGCACTCTCTAAAAGATGCATTTTGAATTGTTCAACCGCACACATAAATGTTATTATTTTTGCCTGGGGGTATGCGATCATGATAATGTGAATTTTTTCCTATCTTTGTCATTCACAGAACAGTTATGAACATCTAACTTGGAATAAAATATTTTTCTATTATTTGTTTGAATCTACTTTCAGATCAGAGCTACAGAGAGAAAACAGTCTGTCTTATCATTTATCAATTTTATCAATTTTTTGAAAGATTAACTCACGGAATGTGATCAAACTTCAGTTTAATAAAAGAAAATATCCTTTAAATAATAGAAAAATATTTTATTCCAAGTTAGATGTTCATAACTGTTCTGTGAATGACAAAGATAGGAAAAAATTCACATTATCATGATCGCATACCCCCAGGCAAAAATAATAACATTTATGTGTGCGTATGTGTGTGTGTGTGTGTATTTATGCATGAGGTTGAAATTCGTCAAAAGTCAAGTGATTTACAATTTATTCATTTTAAACAATATACACATACATTTAAATTAAATGAAAAATGTGCCTTTTTAAGGAATTTAACATGAGAAATGTGATTACATTTAATTATTTTTTTGAAAAATCTGGTTTGATGCAGTCTGTTAATGCACTTCGGTGATTTGATTCTAACTACATTTTAAGAAGTCTTTAGGAATTAGAATTATAAATTCGTAATAGCAATCACACTCGATTTAAAAAACTGAATTTTAATATAAAAAAACAATTTTAATATTTGAATATAAAATTGTATATATATATATATATATATATAATATATACAGAGAGAGAGAGATTTCAGTCTTGTATATATAAATGTAATGTTTTCATGTTTAAATAAACTACACTTTGTTTGAAAAAGAAATTCAGCATACAAAAAGAACTACGTAAAAAAGAAAAGCACCTTTAAAAAAAATTAAAATACAGAAAGTTGATGTTGAACAGTACAAAAGACAAAAAAAATTTAATTTTGTATACATGAACATTTAAATTATTCTTTCTGTTTTCCTCTTTAATATTTAATTATTATTTTTGGTAAAAATATATTAAATGTATCTCGGAAAATTAAGTTAAACTTATAAAAATTTTATTTAAAATGCGATGTTTACTTCAAACTAGTTAGGTTTCGGTTTGCTCGTCCAATAAAGCTCAATATTTTTCAAAATCACTTCTGAAGGACAGCGCCTATCCTAAGTGGTAGAACAGCAATGCCCATGACTAGATTTATTGGTTAGGAACAATTCAAAACGTACGGTGTTCCTCCGACTCTTAAGTGGAGGATAGCACTAATTATACTTGGAAATAAAAGTTTTATTGTCTCATCAATCAAAATAATATGAATTGAATAGAATTTTGTGATTCAACACAAAACCTGGAAAGTGACGAATCAAGAGCTGTTCATCCAGAAACAATGGAAAGGAAGATGCGCTTAGGTGCACATAGGTACCGACACTTCCGGCGGAAACCAAGACCCGAGAATGTTCCGGAAACAATTGGATGCAGACAATGTTCGTTCAAGTGGTCTCTAACGCCGTTAGATGATTGAGACACATAAGACGAAATTGAATTTTTTTTTTTTTTTTGCTTGTGAAGTGAAGAAAACAGTGACATCTTTTATTTGGATGTTTAGTGGAAAGGAAACCCATCACAGCAACTTATCAAGTTTGGGAAATTAAATGAAGGGGAGAAAGCTTTACAAAGGGGGGTTAGTTCGTATTGCCCACACTTGTAGTCCTGAAAATTGCTTTGTTTACAGTTATTCAGTTGGCATCCGAAGGGGGATTTCAGCGTCGCTTTCGTTCTCCATTTCTAAAACACATTTTCCTTTCCATGAGAAGATAAAATGGCTACTTATGTTGCCTGAAATAAAGAGCTGGATGACATAGATTCATTGCTACTTGAAAGGATGATAAGAAAATAAATTCCCCAATATATTAGAGAGTTTTTGCATACCGTACGTTGTTATTTATGCTTTTTTCCTAGCGCGCATGCTCAGTTTCCTATGAGCATGCACGCTAGGGAGAAAAAGGTAACGGACGTCCTACGGTAACTAACGTACGGTATGCAAAAACTGTCTATTATTTATTTTATTTGTATTTATGGCATATTATTTTTGGAAGAAAAGACTCTAATAAATTCAAACCTAAGACCTACTTCCTGTTAGTAAACTATTTGGACTACTTTTAAATTTAAATTAATTGTTCTTTCCAACTATTGTGTGATTATTTCAAGAAAAATGATTCAATCTATTAAAAGTATTTCCCTTACAGTATTTAAAAATGCAGAATTTGAAAGTAAGAGCATTCAATTCATTATATTTATTTTGCCAGTTTTAGTATACAATACGATTCCATGAATTGAAAATATGAGAAAAAATAATAATAGTAAAATAGAAGGTGAAGAAAACAGTGACATTTTTCATAACATAACTTTTCGCTTCCTATGATTTGCACCTAAAATAGGATTATGACAGTTTTTGAAATACGTTGTTTCACTACATCATCCGACTAAAGACTCTTTTGGATTTCTGATAAATTTAACAATTGGATAGAAGTCTCATTAAACCTTATTGCAACTCAATACTTGAAGTGAAACTTCAACAATTATTTTTCAATAAGACAATAATCCTGTTGAATGTGACAAAGTAAAGAAAAATATGCTAACAATAAAAAAACCCTAAACAATTGAACTAAGATATAAATAAAAAAAATAAAAAAGTAGTGTCATCCTATTCGTCAGCATCTCAAAAATTCAGGTCAGTGCATCTTAAGTTTAGAAATATTCAAATTTTATTGAGAATGCGAAAGTCCCAAAACAAATTGCATCCTTCGTATAAATTAAATTTTTAATTTATAATACTTTATTGGTTTCTCAGCTCATATATCGTATGTGTAGTTGCTCAAAAAATGCAGTTGAATACATACTATTATAGTGTATCGCCACAAATTTCTTTAGTGCCTTCAATATATTGACTAATAAGATGATGATGTGTCAATTTGAAATAATAAATAAACACTTTTATAAATGACTCAATACTATGTTCAATACTAAAATATATAATTATACTCTTTTTTGATAAAACAATAAGATGTGTATTTCAAAATTGAAAGATTTCTAAACTTTATTTCAGATCATATCATTCCATTTGAGATGCATTCACTTACAAATGCATTTGTCGATACAATTTATGAAATGACACCAATATGTTTGCAATAAACTTTTAAATATATTTTATTTAAACCTGAGATCATAGTATATCGTACCCTTTACCAGTTTTATACAATCATTTTGACCAACAAATATTTAGTTTATTATTTTTTTTTAAAACTCTTAATAAAATACGAGAGTCAGGATTTATTATATGCAAAAGTAAAAATATTAAAAGAGAATTTAGGTTTCTTAAGATAATAAGATTTATTATGAATGCAGGATTGTTAAGATTTCTTAAGATTATAGGATTGTTAAAATTTTTTTGAAAATTTGATTAAACTAATTAAATTTTATAAAAATAATATTAATCATAAACTCAAAAAATATTTTTTATAAGTAAGACTTTTTTTTTCATTAAAGAATACAGAACTTAAATATTTTTTCATAATAAATCTTTTTACTTTTATAATAATATTCAATTCATGTTTTATTTTATTTCATTATGCATACAAATGTGTTAAAATAATGTGTTTATATGAAATGAAAACAGAGTTGCTAGGAAACGTCATATATTTTAAAAAAATCTTTTGTGTTACATTTATTTTTAAAATAAAAATTAAAAATTTATGTGTAGGAAATAATTATTGATAATTAATAATAATATTTCATTTAAATTTATATTAAATGATAAAATTCCAATTATAAATCATTGGAATCCATCAATAATTATAAATACATCAATCAATATGTTGCATATTAAGAAAGCAATAGACAGAGAAATATTAAAATTTTATTTTAAAGCTTTTTAGAGTAATATGAATTATATATTATATATTATAGTAGTTAGAGTAATATGAATTATATAATATATATTATAGTAGTTAGAGTATATACTGAAAATTATGCGCCAAAGCTATTTCATTGTATGTTGACTTTCAGTTACATTTATATATTTCTTTAAAATCTTTAAAATTCTTGAATCATCAATTATTGTTGTATAAACAATTTTATCATGGGCTTTTAAATCAAATTTAAAGCAATTACTATAGAAAATTATTTTCTACCTTTTTTATATTTTTCATCGAATTTACAGCAAAATAATCCATAATCCTACTGCTTTCAAGGGAATTTTTATCGTGTATTTGTAAAATTCCATGCTAGAAGTTATTTGTTCAACAGTAATTGACAATTCGAAAATCCAAATTGTACAAAAATTTGAAATTGTGATTGTTTGCATTTTAATTGTTTTTAAAAAAATATTAATATAGCAAAAATCTTTCTTTGGCTATTAAATCAATTATAAAAATTGATTATAATATGAAACAAGTAATATATAAAAAAAAAATTTTAAGTCAATTCCTACTTTTTAAGTTGAAATTTTCCTCTTACATCTGGCAACATCTATTGGTAGATACATGCAACTTAAATTTATAAAAAAACTAAACTTAATTAATTATATTTAATTACTGAATTAATATTTGAAAAAAACTGCATTAACATCCAGTGCCATCCACTACAAGTTGAAAAAAAATGCATTTGAACTTGAGTGAATGAATAAAAAGTATTTTATGAACGATTGAAAATTTCAACAAGATATATATACGGAGAGTGTGAGCTAATAGAAGGAATTGAAAAAACATACTAAAAAGTTAATAAAAATTTCATTATTTCAATATCCACTATTTATTTAAACGAAGTATGTTTTTGGGGCGGCGGAAACTTTCAAAATGTAAAGAAAAAAATTAGGTTAATATTTCACTACAAGTTTAAAAAATTAGTATAGTAAAATGATTTTATTTGTGTAACAGGTAGAGGACTGGAAAATGATGGTACCAAGCTGATTAGATACACAAATCAACACCAAATGCTCATGGATACAGCTTCTTCATGAGATGAGGGTGGAAAAGAACTTATGGTAGACTTTGCTCTTGCTCGGTATTATGCAAAATATGTACATATACTTTATATATATATATATATATAATTGTGTTTATTACAATTTTTTCTAAATTTTGAAAATAATTTATTAAATTAAATTTTTATTATTATTTTAAAATTATATAATAAAGTAATAGTAAATTGATGCCACAACAAAATTTAATTATTATTGAATACACAAGTATTACATTAACACTTAATTAAGTCCTCTTAATTATCTTTAAATTACTCTTAATACAGTTTTATTATAAAATAACTAAATAATTGTTGTTGATATTCATTGTTGTTGTTGTTTCATATCCCACTTGGCAGACATCTAAGCCCAGCCCACGAGCCCATATGTACTCACAGTAGAAGGGGAAGGAAATAACTTCGGTTGTGATGGATTACCCATAGGTAGAAGTCTGACTTTGACTCCATGACGCTCTTAAAGTCATAGGAGACCAGGACCTACGGCTTAAAGATGATTCCGAACCACTGCAAACATCCACCGTCGGGACTCGAACCCGAAACCTGTGGACCGCCAGAGTGCTAGACACTCAGCCATTAAAACCCTGTTGATATTCATTGGGAAATGTTACGAACTTTATTACACTACGATACGGTTTACCATTCATATATCAAAAATTATATGGGAAGTAATAAAGAAAATCTCTAAATTGCACGAAATTGGAAATAAAAGTGTAGATCTGAAAGCAAACTAATAATTTTATTGTAAAATAAATATCTTATGATCAAATTTATTCCTTGATATTAATTATTTCCAATAGTAATTCAATAATTATACGCAATGCCATTTGTTTTCAGTAAAATATTAATATTATTTAAATATTAATATTATAAAATATTAATATTATTTAAATATTAATATTATAAAATATTAATATTATTAAAATATTAATATTATAAAATAATAATATTATTTAAAATTTACGCAGCTAAAATAAATTATAATATCATGAAATAATGTTTAATTAATTATAATTGATTCTTCGTATTCTATAAAGAAATTTTTAAAATTATTTTATTCGTTAGCATGATAGAAAATTACAACTGTTTTTTTTATTTATTATGTATGCATTAATAATTGAGTAAAAAAACAAAATTTAGCTTTAAATAAAAAGTTTAAATACATATTTTTTTTATGATTTTCAAAAGATAGATAATGAAGATTAGGAACATAAGAAGTAATACGAAATAATGAAATTATACTACAACTCAATATGAGAAAATAAAACGAATACTGTTATTTAAATTATTAAAATGAATGATTTAAAATCATCCACTTTAACGCCAATACAGATAAAGAGATCAAAATTCAAACATAATTTCAGGCCGACTGCTATCTAATTTGTATAGCAATTAAAAGTGCATTTTGAAAATTTATAATGTATAGTAGATTATGGTTTGATAAAGGTTTTGAATATTTGTTTGTGTAAAAGTTTTTTTCGTACGATAGGCTAGTTATTTTTGAAATCGATTTTAAAGAATCGTAAGAGATTATAAATTATGTGTTTTCTGTACTTATGAAAAATAAAATTGAACAAGTAACTATCTGAATATAAACTGAACATAGTTCTTTCTGACGTTCTTTTTTAATTTAATTATTATTTTTAACAACTCTGTTTACTGGAATGTATAAATTATTAAATGATAAGTCCCTTCTGAATTTCCATTTACGTAGTGAAGGAATTATTGGTTAAATCATAGTATTGTTTATTACTACTTCAAATGCTACTACTAAGCCCTATTATTGTTTACTTTTGTTTTAATAGGCTATTTTTGTGGCCAGAAAAGGTATAAATAGATAATGAATAAATTATTCCTTGTATTATTTTGAATAAATTATTCCTTGTGTTATTTTACATGAAAAAGATTAGTACTCTAAGTCAAGCAATTAATTTGTGAGATATGGAAAAACTAGTCTGAAAGTATAGGGAGAGCATTTCATTTGTAGTTTGTACCAATTTATCATTTACTAAATCCTAAAAAAAAATTCTTCAAATAAAAAATATTATCCTTCAAACACACCCCACAAAAGAAATAAAATAATAAAATATAAACACAAAAAATGAGATGCAAATATTTTAGGTAAAAAATTTAGTTATTTTAAAATAAATATGCAGGAAAAAAACATAAAATTGTTTAAATTGCACAGGAAATAGAAAAATATAATTAATATAAGAATTCACACCTTTTATTTAATTTATTGAAGTAATTTCTTCAAAAATGAAAGTCCGTGAGATTAAAGTACTGTAAATTCTATCAAGTTTGTTTTGAGGTTACCTATAAATATTTTCGCTACTACATATAGATTTATAGAGTTGAAAATACTATTATATGATATCGATTTTGGATTATAATTTTCATATAAACGCGATAGCTGAAAATAATTAATATTTTTTATTATAACCATTTATATTTCCTCTAGAATTTGAGAAAACAATTTAAAATTATAAAATAAGAAACCTTTATTTTTTAATTGTTTCAAATCATTTAAAAAAAACGTGTTAATTAAGTTAGTTAAAGCTTGATTTAATGTGTCAAATATGGGCATTAATATTGACTTTCTTCAGCTTAACATATTCCTCATTTTTTTTAACATTTAATTAAAAAAAAAAAACATACAAATTTTAGTAAGAAAATTGTTTATAAAGGAGAAAAATTAAAATATTAAGGAAGTAAAAAGAATATTGATGAATATATGAATATTTTACATGTTCCATGCATTTTTATACTGCAACAAATTAAGCTTTAGATTTAATGCATATTTTTATTGAATAGTCCTCTTAAGAAAATGAAATTTGTATTCATTGTGTAGAAAATATTGAGTTAAATATCCTGACAAAAAAAATCTAATATGAATATAATAAATATTTAAGTTGTGGTTATAAACTAATCAACCAATACTTAAAACGTTTTAAAATAAAAAGAAAAAGGAATTTTTCATTTTTCAAAAAAAAAAAAAAACTAATGCATTTTTTTTTTTTTAATAAATGCATCCAAAAATAATTCAATAAAAACACATCATATAAAACTTATTTAAAAAAAAACTGTACGCGTTTTTTAATTAAATTATTTGTTTTCTTATTTTAATTTTAATTTAAGATAAATTTGTTAATCCTTCTGACAAATTTTTTTTAATATTTAATTGTTAAACATTACTTATATTTTATTAACTTATCATGCATTTTAAAACTAATACTTCATATTATAAGAATTTAATTTAAAAATAATAGTATACGTTATCACTCCTTTAATTTTTTAAAAAACATTTCAAACACTTTTATCATGAAACTTATAGCTTGCAGCATTCTCCATGAATTCCATAGTATTCTTTTTTATATGGATAATAGTTAAATTGCAATAGTTTATGAAATTCTTTAAAAAAATTACAATTTATTATTACATATACATTATAAAACTAAAAAATATTTAAATCCTTTTTCTTAAATAACATCCATAATAATTTTATTAGCTGTTAATGAGCTTTATTTGGTATTTTTAGTCAAAAAATATTTCTTAAAATTTAGAATATTTTAAAATTTGAAGAAGAGAAAGTCAATCTTGTAGAATGCTTCAGTTCTTCAATAAAAATTGAAATTAAGAAAAATAAATATTTTTTAAAACATATTTATTTACTATATTCAATGTTACAATTAACTATTATTCTTTTATTTAACAAAATATCGTGTGAAACCCAAAATTATTATCTGCAAACATTTCTAAAACAGATATTTTTAACTGTAAATTCTATTAAAATTCGTAAATTTGATCAAATAGTACATAAATAAAGGATAGTAAAGATACAAAAGTAAAATCTTTGAATTTGTAACAATCATATTAAAGATATAAAATATCAGAAATAATTTTTTTTTGAATAAATGAAACGAAGGGGATATCAAGAATTATAAACAATTAAACGAATGAATTAAGCATAACTTTTTTAAAATTTTAAAAATTTTAAATTCTGTTCATTTAAAAAAATACTTTAAAAGAATTTTTTTTTAAACATTATGAAAATTTAAATGGATCAAATCTGAGATCTACACAATAAAATTTTAACTTGTGCTTTCAACACGATACAGAAAAATCCAGACACAGATTGAATTATAACGTACAGAAAAATGGAAAAGCTAACGATGAGCTTTTCTTTTATAGCAACGCTTACGAATGTACTTCAGTACAAGTGCCTTTTTGTTTTCTTACAGAGACAACGTTTGGCAGCAGCAAATTGGTCGCATTTGTGTCGAGGCGTCAAAAAGTGAACAAGGCAACAACAAGTGGATGAAACAGCGATGCAGACGAATAGCTCAGATCTTATGCTGCTGCAATAACCGCCAATCGATATAGAAGTGAAAACCTTTAAGAATGTTGTAAATTTAAGATTTAATTTTTTCTTCCTTTGTTATTTTAAAAATTCATAATCACGTTGGTATTCAATTTTTATTTTATATTATTAAGAAGTTTTATTATTATTGAATAATAAATCATTCGAATTACTTTTTTTTTAAATCATCACTTGGTATTATTAATAATTGCTGTTTCCTTTTATTTATGAAATGTAAAAAAAAAAAAAAAAAAAAAAAACTGTTTTGTTTTGACGATATTTTTTTTATTAGTGAAGCATCAAAATTATGTGAAAATAGAAAAATATTTTTAGAATGAATATTTAAAATATGGAAGATAATTATGTAAATAATATATATGTAAACAAAAACCATTTCTTATGTGATTATGAAAAAATAATAATATTTTTGTGAAATAAACACTTTATGATCACCTTCTTTGATTTTTTTCGGTCTTTGAAAATTATGACAAGTATATATACACACATTTATTTATTTTCGTAAATTCCTAAAAATATATAAGCTTTACACACAAAATCTTTTGAAACTATAAAGTAATGGGAGACAGCTATAAATGATTTATCCGATTTCGAACAAATGCATTCTTAAAAGTATTACATTTATAATAAGGAAATCATCAGTATAAAGGTAATACATTTCTTACATTTATACCTAAAATGAATACATTTTTAGGCTATTTTATTTGCAATCATATTCTGTATGTAAAATGAAGGGAAAAAAAGGTAAAATTTAATTTTTAGTATACATTTATCTTAAGAATACAATCTTTCAATATATTATTCTTATGTATATATTCTTAAAAAATTATTATATTATAAGTTAAGAAAATAAAATACAACTCTATTGTGAAAAAAATAAATGACATAATTTGAAGTGATTAAATACATATTTAATAGTCACAATTTATAAATCAACTCTAATTCAAGAAATTATTATAAGTAATTACTGGATGTTATACTGGATGCTGGTAATACTGGATGTTATCTAGTTTATATTAATAGTTTTAAAAACTAAATATTGGCAAGATTAAAATTTCTGAATAAAGCGTTTGTTAAATATTTCTGTAAGTTCGAAGTTAAAAGGAGCAAAGAATCTAGCAATTAAGCATTAAAAATATTTTAATTTAGTGTTGATTAATACAGCGGCTTATCATTAGAAATAAAAACTGCAGAATTCTTTTAAATTAACAATTTTTATACGATATATATATATATATATATAAACTAAATTGTACAAAATATTACAGCTTCGGTGTATAAAACAGGAAATTTATAGGAAGTTAGTCCACCCTTCGGATGTTCCATCTATTACATTGGTTGCCTCTGCCCAACTACTTCGCATCTCTAGCAAAATATATGAACTGACGTTGCCCGGTTACAGCAGTTAAAATATTTTTGATTCTTGCAAATTTTATATAGAAAAAGCATCTCAGTACAAATATAAGTTTTTAAATTAATTATATATTATTTATTCCAATACGTTTTTCGCCTTTAATTTACCTGAATATTTTCATTTTTATTAATAAAATAGCTTCTTTAAAAAAATTAAAAATTAAAACAGTAAACTTTCTGCCATATTGTTTTTAGCAATAACTTACTTAATTTAAAAATACGGTTTTTAATTAATGAAGGGAGAATTAAAGGACGGAAATCGAAAGAAGGGCTTAAATATCAAAGTTTTAAAGTAGCATATTGCTATAAAAATAAAATGTTTCAGCAATAAAAATATCATTGTGGCTCCTGGATTAAAAACATCTTTTCCTTGTACGCATGTGAATAAAATTATAGAATGTAATTTAAATGAATTAAAAATAAAGAATCTTACACCTATCATTTGAATGTCCTTTAATATTTTTTTATGTTTCTTTATTCAAAGTCATGTTTTATAGCACAACTATATGTTTATAGTATAATTGTATTCAAATTTCTTCAATTTAATTAAAATGCTCATCGACGTTGCCACAGGCAAAATTCTAAGCTATTTAATGAATTGTTGGTATTTTTATGCAATATCTAATTGAATTATATTTACCAATAAATATTTATCATCAAAATTAATCTCCTTTTCATTTAATTATAAAATTTATTATTTATTTTCATTTAATTTACCATTGATTAACATATTATTTCAAAATTAGCATATATTTTCATGTTTTGACAAAGAGAAAACAAGACACCTGTGTTTAAGGAAAAAAGGCAATTTAAGTTTAATAAAAGAAAAAAAAAGTAATCAGATGAAAAACTGAGAAATTGTCAAAGAAAAACAAATTGAAAAGAAAAAAAAAATGTGTTTAATTTCTTCTTCCATTTGATGTAAAAGACTTATTAAATAACTACAGTTTAATCATAAAATGTATACATTTAATACGCGTGCATCACCAAATAATGCTCAAATATTCAGAAATAATTTCCCTGAAATGAAAAAGGAATCCATGACAAACTGAGACAATAATTAATAATATTTGAAAGATTATTAACTAATAATATTATTCAAATTAATTCAAATTCCTCTTTATAATCTCAGAACATTTATTGAATCATAGTCAGAGCCATAATCTGCTCTACTTGGCTGTTCCATATAAATAAGGTCACTTTACACCTCTGTCTAGTCTTTTAAATTGTCGTTAGCGTGGAATTACAACAAATTTTTTCACATATGCATTTAAACCTCTATTTTAAGCATTTATTCCATGAAAAAAAGGGATAAGCTATTGTACGTCTGCTTTTTATTGAATTAAGGTCTGTTCCTTCTTTGTAGAGTATTCCAAAAGCCCAGTCAAAGGGAGATACAAAAGGGAGGGACAAACCCCATGTCCTCCCTTTACCACCCTTCCCAATCCGTTGACGGAAGGAGAATTGCAGATTTTCATTCAGGAGCGATGTCGGGTTTGAAATGTCCCCAAAGAAATACAGGGACAAAGGGTACCTCAAGCATTTTTACTGTAGTTTCGCATTCAATACTTTTCACGGGGTCGTGCAATTGCCACTTACTTTAAATAAGTTACCGCCCCAATCTGTTTTCCATTTGAATGATAACGCATGGAACTGAAAAGAGGTGACAGCATGTTATAGCTAGGAGGCATTTTCTCAAGAGTACAGGGAGAGGGGGTGGGAAAAATCTACACACAGTCAACGTTGATCTGATTTTGGTGATTTTGTTTTCTTTCTCTAGGTAGATTTAACAGCAGTTCAACTTCTCATGTGCGGGAAAATCACGAAGAGAGTGAAGAATCTTTTTTTTTTTTTTTGTACGTCTTCCTATTTTGATATATACATTCATATAAATGCTCCGAGGTAGTGTATCCAAAGTGTTTTTTTCTCTAGTTTCATTGTGGACTAAGTAAGAAGTTGGACACTACAAATTTAAATGCTGTTCATAAGTGAAGCATTAATTTGCGTTGAGGAAATAAGTAAAAATCATTTATTTATTGTTAATGGTCTTTCATATCACCCTGTTGCTTTTGAATAATAACATAAATGTAAAAAAAGTATTAATAATCGTTTTTATATTATGCATTTTTTTCTGTGCTTGTATTAGATTTATGTGAGTTATTTAGAGAGTCATATCTAATTATCATAGAGTTTTATAATACGGCTTCTTTAGATATTGTTAGGTGAGTTTTGTTAAAGCACTCTGAGAGGCTAATGGTAATCATACAAGAAAAAGTGGTAAGAATACAAAAAAAAGACCTATCAACTTTTTAAGTAGTTTCTTATCTCGTTTAAACTCAAAATATAGGCTGAAAAATATTATTCTGAATTATCATCATCAGTTAAAAAAATAATTCAAGAGAATGAAATTAGTTGCAAAATTAAATCTAATTGTAGTTATTAACTAATTATAAATAACAACAGGAAATTTGAAAAATAATCAATTTCATAATTATGTGCATATATATTATAAAGAAAGAGATTTTTGTGCGTGTTTATATTTCACATAACTAGAGAAATTATAACACTGAGAAGTTCACATTTTTTTTTTCCTTATAAATTTTTTTTTTTCATCTGGTGGGTAATTGGAAAATTCTGATTAATTTTTGTATTAATAAAATAAAAATGTAATTCTTAATATAAAATCTGCAATAAAATTAGTTTCTAAAAATACTTTAGTAAAAATTTGCCTTCGTTTCTTTAAAAATTTCCGAATATTCAGTGAGAAATTAAAATGGAGTAAATTTTAAATTACTATAATTATAAATTATATCTATAATTCAGTTTATTTTTTGACATTGATTTTTGCAAAGTACTGTTTTTTTAGTTAATTACTTTTTATTTTTTTACTTATTATTTATTTTATTATAAATTAGATACGAAACATAAAAACCATTAAATGCTTTTATACTTTTACAAATCGAAAATATTGACTGAATAATTTGTAACAAAATATAAAAAATTCATTTTTCTATTAACTTTCTATAACATTTATTTTTGAGTAAAATGGTTAATGATTGAAATTTTTGTGTTGTTATTTAATTTCAATATTCTTTTTTTTAATCTTGTATAAAATTAAATACAATTTTTTTATTATAATTTGTATACATAATTTATTTGCCATAAATGAATAAATTAATTTTCTAATCATTTAGTTTCTTTTTCCACTCATTTGATTGGGCTGCAATTAACAAGAAATTGATTCACTGTAATAATTTATTTTAATTAGAAATATGAAATACTATTTGTAATAAAATTTTTCATGAATATTTATTTTGTAAAATATGAAATAATCTATGAAAAACCAAGTAACTTTCTTTCGATATTAACTTTAGGAAAATTCACAAAAAAGTGAATGTGAAATTTTTATTCATTGTAATTTAATGAATTTTAACATAAGCATTAATCAAACCGTACATCAGAAATTAAACATAAAACGAGACTTATTTTTCTTTCTTGAAAATACATAAAATAGAAAGTTACTGAAAAACATAGTATTTGAATTCAGTGTGTTATAATGCATATGAAGTGCAACGATCTCTATTAGCTATACAGGGACGCATAACTATTAGCTAATTGCTATATAGGAATGGGAATGCAGAATTGCATGTAGAATAGCGGCTTGCATACAATTTCCCTTCGTAAAGTCTTCTGCACACAATTTATCACAATATGTTCTTGCCGAAACTGATGGAGCTTTTGACCGGTTTCTTTTTTCCGGCTTCATGTTCAAACGTCAGCAATTCCACTAATTTTCATATCATATTCTGATTTAGCATTTCATTTCAAATACACAATGTCGTATTTCTTTTTGTTTATGAAAATTTACTTATTTTGTCCGTGTAATCGTATTTTGTTATTACTTATTGATGCTTGGAAGCTAGAAAAGTTACGAAATTTATATTTGTACTGTAAAAAAAATATTGATTTATTTATATATAGTCCTTTTTATTTATTCGTCTTCTTCTAATTTCAAGATATATTTTAGAACATTTTATACTTCAATTTCGAGGCTTTATTAACAGTAAAGTGAAACTCTAGGTTAATAGAAAAATTTTGTCGAATAAAATGGTAAAATTAGGAGCAAAATAATAAAGCGTTGATCATATATTTGAACAATTCATACTTTTTTAATTTTGTACTCTTTGCTTTTATTTCGCTACTGATTACGGATATAAAATTAAAATATAAATTTTATTACTGAATCAGAACAATTCCTTTCTCTTACAATGCTTCTCAATCTATTTTCAATCTTCTTTGATATGCTTCCAACAAAAGTTATTAAAAATATACCATGACACTTTAAAAAACTGATTATTTAAATGGATTTCAGAGATTATACCATGTTATTTACTGAAATCTCTAGTAATATATTTTATTATAAAACAAAAATATTTTTTTGAGAGATGAGTCATTTCAGCACAAATATATTAGATTAAAATTTTTAACACAAGCGACAGAGAGGAAGAATTAATCTGCTCAGTATAAATTCCATTTGAGAAAAAAGAAATTTTTTTTCATGTTATATTTTTTAAAGTGTAAAACATCGTTTTATATTTTAGAAATCTTTCTAACCTTTAATAGATTTGAATTAAGGGACAAATTACTTTCCTGCTTAATATACCTTCAATTTGAAAGATAAATTACTTATTTCAATTTCGAATGGTACTATACTTTTATTTACAGGAAAAATTTAATTTTAATTTTTTTTAAAAATCATATTAGATTTTTAATTACATTACGCAAGCACTATTTGCTTTTTCTTCTCACTTATGACCATGAATAAAAAAATAATGCAAATTAAAACGAACTGTAGAAAATAGCTTAGAAATTAAATGCTTCATCAATTAACTTAGCTTGCACGTTATTTCAGCTGTCTGACTTTCAAAATGGAGTAAATAGGTTCTCTCTTTCACGAAATGAGTTCAGGCAAGCAAAAAATCGATGGGATTTGTTGATTCTGTCTCGCGTCAACAAAGAGCGATGCGATTTGTTTAAATAATCCCCCATATAAGAGGGGTGGAAATAATTCATTGCAGGTCAAAGTTTTTCAACAACTTGATTAACAGCATTTAGAATGAATGTGTTGTGAAATAGCGATCATTTTCGCTTTTTCTTGATTCCTAAAAGAAATAGGAAAGGAGTACCAACGGTTTGTTTTCGAGCTGATTAAATTCAACTCCTTTCCCAGGGGACCTCTCTTTTATCTAAAGATTTTATAATTGAAGCATATTATTAAGGAATGATGTGAATGTTAATTGACTCTTTTAGTAGAGATAAAAAACAAAATAGTATGATTAAAGTTGTAAAATTTTAAATTTTTATAAATAAATATTATGCACACAAAGGGTAAAACTTGAATACGTTATGCAACTTTTTAAATAATTTTTATTTTAAAAAATTACGTCAGTTATTTAAAATTTGTTTTTATTTAATTCTTGATTAAACTGTATATTTGAGCAGAAACTCTGCAAGTGCACAATTAGTTTCCTAACTTATAGAAACAAATTGTGTTATAAACGCTTTTGTAATAATTCTTAAAAGTAAACTTTTAAAAAATTCCTATAAATAAATCTTAACTGAATTTTTGATTAATATTTATCAACAAAAAAATTGATTTTACTGTTTACAGAAAATTAACACCAAGGAACGAGGCTAACTGCTCATCTGGGAGTCTATTTCTGAAATAATTCTTTCTAAGGTTCATAGTTGATATATATAAGAAGAAGTAAACATAGCACTGATTTTCTGGGCGTGAGATATTAAATTTGGGAAACTTATTTTTGATAATGATTTGTAAAATTCTAATTTTGGTATATTTAGAAACAACTGCTTGAGATGATTGTTAGATTGCAACTCAATTAATTCAACCAGCAAATATGACCT
Organism: Caerostris darwini; assembly: GCA_021605075.1. Lineage (NCBI taxonomy): Eukaryota > Metazoa > Arthropoda > Arachnida > Araneae > Araneidae > Caerostris > Caerostris darwini. Next base: position 38,392 of record BPLQ01012007.1, read on the forward strand.
CACTGCTTCACAATTTAAGTTGAAAGGCATGATAAGAATATCCATATTTGTTTGAATGACACTGAAATTTTGAAATCTGCTTTCGAACTCAAAATGCAGTTTTTTCAAGCCATCTTCATAATTCTTAAGCTTCTCTTCATTTACTGAAGGTATTGAATTTAACCTCGGGAAATCAGACAAGTCGTTCTTAGCTAGCTGCCCAGCAAATAGAATAAGTTTTAGTTTAAAAGATTTGAGATGGGCTTAGATATCCTCGATAAATTTATTTTTCCCATGCATCTTGACATTCAACTTGCTCATATGACAAAGAAGATCTGTGAAAAATGCAAAGTCCGAAAGCCATTCTGTATCTTTTAACATTTCGCACTCCGCAGAACACTGTTTCACATGGAAGAACGACACAATTTCGTTTTTCAACTGCCAAACTCACAGAAAAACACATCCTGCACTAAGGCAAATTACTTTCGTGTAATACAGTACATCAGATATTCAGATTGCACGGACTGAAGAAAATCTCGACATTGCCCGTGAGTAAGCCCACGAGATCGAATAGTATTTACAAGCTTCACGACTGCATCAAGCACGGGTTTCATATTCAATGCAGATTTACACAGAACATCTTGATGTATAACACATTGTAGCACGTACGCCAGTTCCTCGGTAATTTCAAAGTTCTCATCAAAACCTCTTATAAATATTACTAATTGAGCAGTATCATTTATATTAGTACTTTCCTCCACAGCTATGGACCAAAATTTAAACTGGCTAATCTTTGCCTCTAATTGTGATGTCAAATTTTTATCGATGGGTTCGATTCTAGAAGTCACCGTTTTTCGAGATAAGCTTACAGTCTCAAAATTATTTTTCTTGTCTAGACAAAAAACATCACAAACTTGGAGCATGCATTGTTTAACAAACTCCCCATCTATTATTTTTAGCAATATTGTATTCTACAATGTCACTTGCATGGGTAGCTGCTTTTTGGATACTGTTTTGAAACAATTTTGTCGGCCTGAAAACTTTTTACAAAGACTTTCTGCATTTTGTTTTCTTTCATATTCGGACATTGCTTCGTAATTGGAATTCTTACGCTTATATGTGAAATGACAGGAAATGCTTTATTCTTTGAAGACTGCTACAGCCTCATTGCAGATGAGACACACTAATTTATTTTTTAGAACTGTAAAAAAATATTTCCAGGTCCATTCATCATTAAAAGCACGACACTCTGAATCAACTTTACGTTTTTAGTAGCCATTTGGGGTTGAAATATTTTTCGAATAACTCAAACAAGCACTAGCTACGCTATACTTTTAATAATTTCACCACTATTCACAATGATGCTATATGTCCGCAATCTTTCCATACGCAATCAATAATATTAGAAAAAAAGAAAGATAAAGCCGCTGCCTGGAGCTTAAAATGCACAGTCTGCCACGTGTGAGGCAGACTGCACATCTCAAACTCCAGGCAGCGGCTTTTTACCCTTATTGGATCCCCATATGTCTGCTCCCCGAGAAAGAGATAGCGCTCGTTGGGGCCAATCTACAGCTCTAACTAACAAAGAACTTCCGCTTTTAACACTTTAGGGATTGAAAGCTGTCTGTGCTTGCTGTTTCCGTCGATTTATGTTTTGTAGAACAAAAATAAAGAAAGTATAAAGATCCTCAGTCATTTGAAAAAAAGGAAGAACAAAAATAATATTTTGTCAAAGTAGAAAAGTAGAAGGATGTGTAATATATAAATATATATTTCTTTTAATTTGTCTCGGATCGGCAAATTAAAATTCCATCCGCGGGCCGGACGGAACTTTCCGACGGGTCGTAGTTTGCCCATCCCTGATCTAGACCAAGGCAATGAACCCGTGTGGTCTCAAAACACTGAAAAACCGCTACAAGACTTGAGCACAATTAGCTCTTCTGGCAGCCAATGCAAGTCAAGATTTGGGCAGGAATTGCTTGAGTCTATCTACATTTAAGGCAAAGGGGATAAACTTTAAAGCCCAACACATGACGTTTATTTTTACAAATAAATTTGTAAAAATAAAGAAATCTTTTTAACAATGTAAACGATTTCAAATAATTTGCTTAACTATTTCACCCTTTGATTATTTCTATATTACTTTTGTTCATAATTTAGACAGCAATTATTAGTAGGACTCTAAACATAATATTTTTTTTGCATCTATTTAATTAAAAGTTACTGGAATACTGGTTTTACCCTTTTAGCTCTCAAACCTTTTACATTTGTGTCCTTCTAAATACTGATAACTCTTGATAACTTTATTTATTTTCCATAACTAAATGACAATGACAGATTTTTACTGATTGTTTATTTTTCATAAGCAATGCGTGAATAGTAGTTAGTAGTTCTAGTTCGTAGGTTCTATATAAAGAGAGTAATTATTTAGTGAACAAATTTACCATTTAATTTAAATTATTTAATTAAAAGTAAAATTAAATAATTTAACTTAAAACCTATTTTGTAAAATGTATATATATATATATATATATATATATATAAAAGTAAATTTTTGTCATTTGTTTAAAAGCTTGCATACTTGTATATCCAGCAAGCTTTATAGAAAAGTATCGAGTAACAAAAAATCGCAATAGACATACATTTCTTGTTGGTGATTGTGGAAATTATATACATATAAATTATCTTCAAAATCTTTTCAAACCAAAATAAATTTTTTTTTAGCTCAACGAGCTTATCAAACCTAAAATTCTCATGTTGTCATTGAATATAAGAACAGTAAGCCAACAGACTGGAAAATCTCACCACCTCTATTTCTCAAATGCCACCAAAGAAGTGTTTTTCCAAACAGAAGGTGCGGCAGAGAGGAGTGTTTCAAAAACCAATGCTAACCAACCCTCCCTATTAGTTTTATAGTAAATTAGTTAATAATTTTTCCCAAATTTGCTAAATTGCGAGTTTCTGAGTGGCTATTTTGAGGACATCAGTAGAAAAGAATAAATTTTTTATCATCTGTTTGATTTTCAGTTCATAAAAATACATAAAACATATTTCATGCTGAATTTGCTTTAAGTACTTAATGCATAATGTTCCTTTTAAAGAAATAAAAATGATTATTTAACATGGCAATACTAAACTACAAACGAGCTGTTTGAAATCCGATTCACGCCCTTCTGATTTTGTATGACTCGGCGGATGCGAACTATTCAAATTAGCATTGCAGGCGACTTATAGACCATCCCTTCACTATACGGACGAAAGCGAGATGCTTTGCCGCCATCATTCTCAAAGAATTAATTGGCTCTTCGCAAAGTCTTGTGGTCGGAAATCGTGAATATTGATTAGTTGAGTGGTAAATGGAGATGAGATTTGTAAGGGTGCGGAGGAAAGGTACCAGGAAGGTAGGAAAGTTCCGCTTATTAAAAGCGGAGGTGTAGCTTCGGTGATGTGAAAGCGGTGAGAGCGCTTTTATCCTTTCTCGCTTGCCAGCTGACAAACTTGTGAATATTAAATATGGGAAGGGCATACGAGGATGTTGGAATTAATGGAATGAAAGCACCGATGCAAGTGTACAGATTAGAGAAATCCGCACAGTAATTAGCAGATTGTCATCCATTGAATGAAAAGGCTTGGCAGCCCCCGCTTTCTTTACGATAAGTCCTATTTCGCCTGTACAGGTGGGGATGTCAGGTAAGGTCATTCAAAGTCTTAATTAAATAGTATACTAATTAATTAAATATTGGTTTATTTGCGATAGACAATAAATAAAAATTATTTCATAGATAACTTTTAGAAAAAGTATCCATAGTTTTCCCATATTTTTTTTTAACTGTTAACTTTTAAAACTAATATATATATATATATATATAATGGTCCAACAAATAAAGTTTCAATTTATTTATGAGATTAATAAGTGCTTATAGTGAAATGTAAATTTTGATTCAAATCCAACTAATAATTACATTGAGTTTGGATTATTTATGAATCATGAACATGAATTAAGATGATTCAGCATCTCTCACCTTAAGATAACATAAAAAAAAAATTCACATTTAAAAAAAATCACATTCCAAAAAAGAGAATTTGGCTATTCCGTTAGGGTATAAATAAATATACACATTAGTGACTGATTTCAAGTTTTGGAAAAGTATTTTAAAGTAATTTATATTATATTTTAATGTGGACTGAATGACAGGGTTCGAGTCATGCCTGTGCCATTGATGCTTGTAGTGGTTCGGAATTCACTTTAAGCAGTAGGTCCCGGTCTCATATGACCGTGGAGTGTCAGAGACCTCAATCAGTCTTCTCACCCACATCATTTCCAAACTGTAAAGGGGCAACTCAGCTCTAGGTGCAGCTATGTGGTATGGTGTAGTAGTATAATTTAATGTGAGTGACCTGGATACAAATAAACAATCACTAATCATTATTTTAAAAGATATACTCTGAATCATTAGGCCTTAAATTTGTTTGGATAACCGATTAATTTTATGACAAAATTCGTCTAAATGTAGTTTTATTGAATTTTACTTTATTAAGTAGCCAGAGATTTCAGATGCACAACTGGCTTGATTTTTCAAAATAAGATATTTTTTAAATCATTAGATTTCTTTAAACTTTTTTATTAATTATTTGCAAATACAAAAATTATTAACATTCTATAGAGTCCCACGATGCAAAAAATATAGGCAGATCAAACTTGAAAAAATCAAAATCAAAGGATAAAAATAATATAAAATGTAGTTAACTATAAACATTATAAATAAAAAAATAAAACAACCATAAAAGTTTCATCAACGGCGTAACAGCCCCAAGGTGGACCATGCCAGTCTGCCTACTGGCGTATTTCGAGACATTTTCTTTTTACGGGGTAGGGTTGTCAGACTATGCAACGCTCTACAGCCCTATTAGACTGGGACCTACCATTTAAAGTGGATTCCAAACCACTACAAATATACATGTTACCACTGAGAAACGGACCCAAATCCTGTGGCATCGAGAGAAAGAGTCACTCAAGAAACAAAGAGAGAAGAGTCACTCAAGAGACAAATATAAAATCATACCTACCAGTGGACTGAACCTTCGCCTTAATGCTCACCAGCGGCCCACGTTGTCATTGATCAACAAGTCGGGAGCGATTAAATCTGTTTCGTACATTACACGTTTTTACGAACTACAGTGGATTACAGTGTTTAGTATTTGCACCGAATTAACTGCTTTAGAATTATTCCAAATTATATTTTGCAAGACTGGAAAAATGTACTCTTACTGATACTTATGCTGCTATACCTTCAAACATTGGAACTGGAAAGCACTATTTGGGATAAAGAGAAAAATGTATTTCTCGTTTGTATATTGTATGTAATGTTTCTCGTTTGTTTAATGAGTTATATAGTAATAGTTTCTCTCATTTTCTGCAATGGTTATAATTACAAGATTTTAAAAGTAAAGATGATTATCTAGCGTACTTTCTTACTATAATCGTGTTTATCCCACGTTTCCTATGAGATTATTCCAGAAAACTAATATTCAACTGTTAAATTAGAGGCCATGGCCAACATCAATAGTTGCAACCTGATCAGCAATAGAGTCCAACAACATCTTCATTATGTTTAACATACGTGTTTAGAATAAGCAAAATTAAATACTTGTGAAACAGCAATGGTCTTTGGTATTTTATGAATTTTTTTTAATGACTTTCAACTATCGCTATGAATTTCTGTCACAATTGTGATGACCATAAATTTAAACAAATTATTGTTACTACTATGATTTGCTCACTGTAAAGTGCCGTGGCCACATTTCTTGTTACAGTCAAAGGGGCTGGGACAAAAAATAAGATATGAATTAGAATCAAAATAATTAAAATCCAAAAGTTGAATTTAAAGTTTCATCAAAAAGCGTTTTATGCCTCCGTAAAGGACAATTACAGAATGTATCACACAATGCTAAATTCTAAAATTGTCACAGTGAAAGTGTCACTAATCTTCAAGTAGTTACTTAACATTCGTAGTAAATAGTTTCTTGGCAAATACGTCTTCTTAAGCAGATGCAGCAATTAATAATAATATCTTAATTAAGAGTAATTTTCATTATAATATGCTGAGATTTTAATTTCAATTTAATTTTAATTTTAATTTTTTAATTTATTTTAATTTATTATTAATTATTTTAATTCATTTAGTTAATTTAACTTCAATTTTAATTTTTCAGATTTTAATAAATATCCATGGACTTTGTAAAAACAATTACTTTGATTAAAAGGACTAGTAATGTAGATTTAACTGATATTAAAAATATTAAAGCAAATGTTTTATTACAACTTCTTATAAATTATCAGTAAGTAATTAAATAACGCTTAAATAATTTATCATATTGTTCTATAATATTTAATTAAAGTACTTATACTTACTTCCAATTATAAGGTGAAAGCGATATTATCAGCCTATAAATTATTTTATAGACTTAAACCGTATCCATACGAATAAAATTTATATCGTCTTTAAAGGTACTAGTATATATTTCATTGTTTTGTGTAATGCTGAAAGTTTTTTTTTAAAGTAATCTTATATTGTAAAAACGAAAATGATTTTCCTCCCACTATTGTACAAAACACAAAGCAGTCGTTGGTATATGAAATATAATATACACGATGCTTCTGAACAAGAATGTCCAATACAAATTGCACAAGGAATTTTCTGTTATGACAACTGCTTCAATACTATTATAGAAGAAGGAATGATATATTTTATAGCCCTTTCTATGGAGTGCAACGGATATCTACCGATCTAAGAATACGGCCTTCGGTCTGGCACTCAGTGTGCGTTTCTTAGAGTTTTGGCAGTGGAACGCAGGTGGATTGTTCCAAAACAAGAGAGAGGATAATTAAAAAGACCTTTAGGTGCTCCTTCTTTAAAGTATGCTACCGCTAGAAACAGTCACAAGCAGTGGTACTATCCTATTCATGATATCCCTGATTGGCCCAGAGAAAAAAACCATTGGCATTGCTACGGCTTTTCTGTGGTCACGATTGTCTCTGCAAGCACCTTCACAGAATTGCTTCACTCCCGATCCTCTCCGTCTCCTGTGTGATAACCAGGAAGAAATGTCTCACCTTGCTTCCTGTTCTGCACTGCCTCCTGTTTCTCTATGGAATTGTTATTGTGTTTACGGACATAAGTGGATGGATTAACTGATGACATTTGTTTCTATCCCGTTCTTTGTATATATTTTTTTATGATATCTGTTGTGCTGTAAACTTGTCGTTGGAAAAAAATAGTCCGTTTTATTGTGCAATAATATGATTGAGCAAAATTGAATTTAACCTCCAATTTCATTCAAATATAGAAGATATCGCTTTAATAATATCTCTGCATTTTGTTAAATATTTGCAAAAATCATGCAATGTATCAATCACAAAGCCTGTATTAAATATTTATATTTATATTTAAAGAGTTTTATGGCTACTAAATTCAAGCATTAGTTTATTGAATTAGTATATATCTGTTAATTTTTTTTATATAATCAAATTTCTGTCTAACTTTATTTCTTGATATTTTTAATGAAATTAAAATCACTTCGAGCATAGCCACCCTCTAAAATAACTTGAAGTAATCTCATTTAAATCAAAATCATAGATTTTATGAAGCTAATATAGTTAGGAAATTTATATTTCATTATTTTCTTTAAAAAGTATTAAAAATGAACTATTTTAAATGTTAAGGAAGTGAGATTTCATATTGAACATAGTTTGAAATCATTAAAATATAAATTGTTTTCCGGATAATTAAGTAAATCATCGAATTTTTATCTGAGGTATAATTAAAACTTAAAAATAATTATAATAAGGAGAAAGTATGATTAAATAAAAATTAAATATTTGTTCTAGATAATTTTAACGAAGAACTAAATATTAGAATTTTTAATGAGAATGAATTAAAATGGAAGTTTTAAATTTGTTAAGTATTCGGAATTCATTCAGTCCATCATTTCATTCTGATTTATTAAAACAACTTTTTAATTTTAGTGTCTTTTAACTATGAGTCATTAAAATCGACATGCAAAATTATCATATTTTGTGAATTATAATAAATGTCATATTATATTTAGCTTTAGAATTATTTTAGGCGAATTTTTTAAAATACTTTCATTGTAATATTAATGAATGAAGACTTGTTATTATCAATTAAATCTCACTTGAAAAGATACCTAAATAATATTTTTTTAATTTTCATTGTATTGACTACAACTAAAAAAACCCGTTTTAAATATTATATATATTTTATTCTAATTTGTTAAATATTATATATATTGTATTCTGATTTGTTATTTGTCTATAACATGTTATTGCATTTTGTTAATTCATATATTTATTAGACGTCAAAATTTAGGATCACCGCAATGTCTTAAATTCCAATTTAATACAATTTATTACTAATTAATGGTACCTAAATTTAATGATATTACAACAAGTAATTACTGCAATTAATGATACCTAAATATTATTTTTTTTAATTTTCAATGTATTGTTTCCAATTTAAAATTCTCCGTTTTAAATATTGTATATATGCTATTCTGATTTGTTACCTGCATATAATATGTAATTGTATTTTACTTGTCCATATATATATATATATATATATATATTAGATTATATATGTATATGTATTAGAGGTCAAAATTAAGGATCGCCACAATGTCTTAAATTCCAATTTAATACTAATTAATGATACCTAAATTTAATGATATTACAACAATTAATTAATATAAATAATGATACTCAAATAATATTTTTTTAATTTTCATTGTATTGTTTCCAATTCAAAAGCCAAAATTTTTTATTAATTATCGTTTCAAATATTATATATATATGCCATTATGATTTGTTATTTGTATATAACGTGAAATTACATTTTTGCTTGGTCATTAGAAGTCAAAATAATTTTTCATAAATAAACTGTACAAGATCAGGGTAAAACTTTATTCACAAGATATCGGGCAAAGAAACATGATATCGAGCAAACCTTTTGCTCAAAGTAATCTGCCAAAACTGATATAAACAGAAATGAATACCTAAATTTTACATGAAAAAACAAGATGCACAATGGAAAACAATATAATTCTTCACACCCATAGTGGCATTTTTTTACAGTAAATCTAGATTAGATTTTGCATTAAATAATTTAGAATTCTTAATTGTCTTTTGTATCATAGTTAGAAAAAAAAATTGAAAATCATATTGATTGTTCACATTCGTTATTACAATGACATATGATATACATTCGAGTGTGCATTAAAATGAACAACAGCTTAAAAGTAATTAACGTTCTTAGCTTATATTTTAATAAGCTAAATATAATGAGAATAATTACTTTCATTTCAAATAATGTCAATATGTTTCTGAGATTAATGAAAAATAAATTTTTTCTGGGAGAAGTTGCACAAGATAACATCAAGGAAAACTGCAGAAATTGCACAAGATAACACAAGATTGCAGATATTGCACATCAGAAATTGCGCAAGTTAACACAAGATTGCAGGTATTGCACATCAGAAATTGCACAAGATAACACAAGATTGCAGATATTGTTTCTAGACTTAATGAAAAATAAATTTTTGCTGGAGTAAATTAGTAACATAAGCTGGGATTGCTACAAATTAAACTGAAACCCTTCTTTCACCAAATACATATGCATTCTGCTGTCGTCGACTCGAAATGCGGTCCAAGGAGTGAACAGATTTAGTCTGTTCTGGTCCTGAAAAAGAAAAGAAAATTACAATCTATCTAAATATTATATCAAAATGTTCAGTTTTCAATTCATGAACAGATAAGCTCAGAAAATCAATTATAGTTTGTTGAATTTTTCAATTGAGGGCCTGATGGTAGAGTGACTAGAGCTCTGGTGCTCGGTGCCGTAAGTTTCGAGCTCATGTCCCGACGGTGCAATAGATGTTTATCGTGGTTCGGAATCCACTTTAAACCATTTGGTATCGGTCTAACGTGACTGTAGAGCATTGGACGTAGGGCTGACAACCCAACCCGTAAAAAGAAAACATCTTCTGTCCCGAAATCTGCCAATAGGCAGACGGCCTTCTCTCACTATAGAGATATTGCGCCAATGAAGAAGATGAAGATATGCTAATAACATCTTTTGTCTTCAAAAGCATGCCACTTTACATTTCGCATCTAGAATAGCGAATCTAGAACCAGTTTTACTCAGGGTTCACTACACACAGCCTTCTATTCACTTTGTGCCACCACAATTCACTTTGTGCCACCACAATTCACTTTGTGCCCCCACAATTTCGGAATAAACAGTCCCAGACGTGGTATCTGGGAAATTTTCATTTTCCTACACTTCCCTTCAAGCCCAAAGGAATGACTTTTCGAGTTTATAGATTTATCTTCCCATCTCTGGAATAGATTTGGGAGCTTTTGGCCTGGCTTCGCTTGTTAAGTTTTGAACTAAGATCTCAGATTCTCGAAGCTCTCCATGCTAAGTCCCGGTCTAATATGCCAGTAGAGCGTTGGGAGTAGGGCTGAAAAATTAAAACTTCTCGAACCCAAAACGTATAAATAAAACGTCTCGAAATCTGCCAGTATGCAGAGGACCATAGCCCACCGTAGGGTTGTTGCTACAATGATGATGATAACGATAATGATACATTTTTAAGTTGATAAAAATTCGATCTAAGTGATTAATTTACATTGAAAACAATAAAAAACCCCTGAAAGATTATTATCATAATGTAGAATGGAAATACCTTTCATGAATTATTTTTGCAAAATATATTTTTACTGCTTTCTTTCCTTTTCTTTAAACGTCGTTTATTTTTCATTACTCTCCCTAAAAGAGACGAAAACACTAAGCATATATTAACATATTAATTCTTTATAAAAAAAAAAAAATTAATTGGGTTCAGAAAATAGTAAACTGGTACAGTTTATACCTCAAACCAATAGGAATTATGGTTTCGAAATAAATATCAGCATTGTTTAAAATTAATATGTAAAATATAAATTAAAAAAGCTTCAAAATTGATATTTACAGTTTGAAACTTTTTTACAATTAATTAATTTTTGAAGAAAAACTAAAATGTATAACATAAAACTCAAAATCATGTTTTAAATATATTATCTGATAAATATTCTACGATATGATTATACAAAAATAGTATACGAAACAAATTGTCCAAGTAAATAAATACAAAACAATAGCTAAATCTAAAAAAAAAAAAAAAAAAAAAAAAAAAACAATAGCTAATCTAAAAAAAATTATAATCCATATTATTTCTGCTTCAAAGATAATTCCAGCCAAAAACAAAAAAAATTTTGAGACGTATTCTAATAATATGGAAGAACCAAAATTCCTGTGACTAATCCTCAGTTTTCTGCAGTGCGGGAGTGACAGCCCATTATTGGCTACTCATGAATGGAGGGAAAGGAGATAGCTTTTGTTGTGATGGAGCATACTTAGGTAGAAATCTGACTTGGCTAGCTGAAGAAGGAGGACAGCGCCCTTCCGGGGAGGACTTTTGGGGTAACTACCACGTATTTGCGTATTGAACGGTAGATCCCACCAGGTAGTCCGACTAACGAGGCAAGATGCTGATGGTTGAATGACCAGAGCCGTAATGTTTGGTACCATATTTTCGGGTTCGAGTCTCGGCAGTGCCAGGGATGTGTGTAGTGTTCGGAATTATGTTAAGGTTGGGAAGTAGGACTGAAAAACCTGTCCGTAAAAAAGAAAATGTCGTCTCCTGTCTCGAATTCTGACAGTAGGCCTACTGCCTTGACCCATCATGGGATCAAGGTAGTCAAGGTAGCAAATTTTTTCTTCTTGGTCATTGGCACAACAAAGAAGAAACAATTTTTTGCTCTTGATATGAGTTAAACCTCCATTAGGAATTTCGTGCTCAATTAATTGTTGTTTTATTCCAAAGAAATATTTTTCTTTTGGTAAAGAATGTTATTTCAGTTAGAGACTTAGTGATTTTAAAGTCTTACGCAAAAAAAGATTGATTTTTAGTTTTTGATTTGCTTGGAGGCTATTTAGCATTTTCAAAAACAGTTTGTTCATGATTTGTTTTTAAAAAAATTAAAAGATCATCTTGTTTTTAGCTACCTTAAACGCTTTGATTTTAATTTATTATTTAGAACGGATAAACTTTATATCCTATTTCTAAAATTGTGTTTTTCTTTCGAAAAATATTATGGTAAAATGTATACAAAATCAAGTAAATTGAATGCAATTCATACTAAACAAAAAATATATATATATATCACATTATGTAAAGTTTTGAATTAAATGATATATTACATTTATCATGAACCTAATATTCGGAGCAAAAATATTCACATTTCAAAGGTGTAAGTAAATGCAATTATTCTGAATATGGCAATTACAAATGGTAAATATGTTCAAAATACAATGCAATTATTGCTCAAAATCATCTCTTACCAATACAGCTCCTCTGTGCATTCCTCTCTAACCCGTCCCGACTTTCATCGAATTCGTACATCTCAAATGCTTGATTTTCTCTGGGAACTGGTTCCATTGATCTCAATTTTTTCATCAAGTGTTGGATCAATTCGTAAATTCCGATAACAAATAAAATCATAGCAACTGCTATCAATATAGTCTTAAGGATATTGTAAAGAATTTGTTTTTAATCAGTTGGCTGAAAGTTTCACTCTGTAAGAATAAGAAAAAAAAATATTACTATATCAATAATGTAAAAGGCAGCTAGTACAAAATGCAGAATGTTGAGGGTTAAAGGAATCTTGATAGTTATGTTGCTTCAAAAACATTTGAACAACAAATATTATTTCAGGAAATCTCTATTCGTAATGTTAAGTTAATTCAAGTTTCGCATACGCATTCAAATCAAAATTTATATATGAATAACATTTAGTAAAGAGCACACCTAGTCCAGCTCTACTCAAGCATGTTCTAGCTTATTTGGTAGAACTTGAACTGCAATGATTGCCTTCAAATCGGTGATATCAGCTACCGAAAGTACACGTAAATTTGATGACTCCATCAGTGTATAATAAACGCATCACTTTTTTTATCCTCATCAGCACAACCCATCAAATCTTTTCCTCTTTTCCTTTCCTTTTTGATTAAACCGTTGATATTCTTTCATGAATAACACACATCGCTGAAAAGAATTAAAGTTATCGAAATTATTGCTATAGATAATTATGTGAAAAAGATTTTTTTGTTAAAAAAAAAAATATATCAATAGTACTATTTTTATTAGCAAAATGAAAAAAAAAGTTTAAAATACAAATTTTTAAAATTTCGATAATAAGAACGTATACTTATTTTTTCTGCGACTCTGAAAATGACGTTTAAGTGACGGTGAATGAAATTGAGCTGTCGGCGTACTTAGTGAAATAGTTGGTTGGTTGATTTGGGTTTTATGGCACAAAGACAGATTTGGCCACGCTGCGCTAAATAACGGTAATTTTTTTTAAAGTCTGGTAAAATGTAATGATTAAAAGATGAAAATTTCAATCGTGCGAACAGGTAAAATTCAGTAAAAAATAAAATCTGGCAATTCTGGAATTAAAACTATTATGAACTAATAAACATCGTTAATTAAAAAGCAAGTAAAAGACTGACGAAAACAAAAAAAAAATGGTGCTTAATAAACTTAGTACTTAGTAAAAAAAGTAAGAAAAAAAAACCGCGACCGTCTTGCTTTGTATCACTGAAAACTGTGACGCAAAGAAATCATTTATTAAAATCAGAAATCTGGAGAAATGTTGACTGCTTAGAAGTGCGCGCTAAACACAAGCCGTAGTTCTGGAATACAAGGGAGTAATCAAATAGTGGTTTCCAGGATCTGGAACAGTTTTTTTTCCTTTTAGAGCACTTCACGTCGTTGCCAATAAGAAAAATGACGGTGTAACATTGACAACCTCATGCGTATCACGAATAGCCTACCGACAAATGTTGAGGGGATGATAGTGCCTTCCGGGAGTACTTTTAGGGTTAATACCCGGAATTTGTGTCTCGTATAGTAGAAAAGCCTAAAAATCTCCGCCAGGTATCCTGACTATCGATGCGAGATGCTTTCAACATATTTTCATAATCGTCATAGTATCTCTTCATTCAAAAATATATTGATGACAATGGACATAAAACGGCGAATTCAAACGTCAGCCCTCCTGTACGCTAGCTGAGTAAAATTTGCAAATTTGCGATTTTGACATAACTTTATTTAATGATTTTAGCTGAAAAAAGAGTTTACTTCAGTTTAATTTGAAAAAGTTTCAATTAAAACCTTTAAGAGATTGCTTATGAAAGTATAGTTAGTTTTTGTTTTCCCATTCATGAAGGTTTACAGATTTTTAAAGTTTATCAAAAAACGCGAACAAGGTGCATAAAAGTTCTCCTTGTGAAAAGAGCTAGTTGGTCACTTCACATAGATTGATAAATAACATTTTGTGTCGACTGAGACTGAGCATTTTTAGACTGTATGGCTAGAAACAGAAACCAATCAAGAAATTATAATCACTTGAAACAAAGGGCATTTTATAGCAATAAATGGAATTAGTGGAGTGGGACTTTCCTATAGGTCATCTGGTTAGATTAGCTGCTTCATTGAGTTAAGTTAATCAAGCAGATATGGTGCCTGCACAGTCTTAGTGTGCCCAAATTTTTTATTAGGATTATAGATTATTCAATTTCTGAGATTGGAACTGTGTAATGCTTTAAAGAAATGTCCAAAGACTTAAAAATCTGTCCAAATATTAAATTAATATTTTTATTATGTCGAAATATTTAATTGAGATAAATTAGTTGTTCTGTACAGAACTGGTTGATATGAATAAAATTGACTAATACTTACAAAATACTAGCTTTTATTTTCTATTGTGGTCAATATTTGCGTAAAATATTTAATTTAAAAATTGCGTTAAAATGTATGAATTTACTTTCCTGGTTTCTTTATTTGTTCCAATATTTTCATAATCAGCACATATTACTGAAAATACAATTTATAACTATAATTTAAACTACGAATTTAATTAATCTTCACCATACTAATGCTAAGCTACCACTATCGTTTCTTTTTAAAATTATTTGTAATTTCAAATTTTTACATATCACACACACACACACACATATATATATATTATAAAAAATTCACTTTTTAAAACTTTAATTACTCTACTATAAAAATTATTAATGTTAACATTATAATAAATTTTATTCTTTACAATAAATTTATTTATTTTTAAATTATTAAATTGAATTGTAATAATTATAAATATATTTGATAGCCAGAAAGTACTGAATATACACTTATTAATCCATATTTTTATAATAAAATAAAAAGTATACAATAATAAATTATTTTTTGTTTTTAATCTTATGAAAAAGTGCTTTTGTAAGGTTAAATAAAATATTAATAATATTATATATTTAAAAAGTTCTTTAAAAATATATAATATTAATAACATATTTTCAAAAGTTTAAAAATTAAGAATATAATAATTTATAAGTATTTTAAATTACAATATTTTTAAAATTATTGTATTCAGTACTTTCTGACACTCAGGTAATAAAATCATTGCAATTTAATTTAACAATTTATTTATGAATTTAATAATTTAATAATAAATTTATTTTATTATCAATGGCTTAATAAAAATTATTATTGTAACACATGATAATCAATTAATTATAAATATATAGTCTTAATTAACACTTTTCAAGATTAAAATAAAAATAATTCATGTTTTCAATTTTTATTAACATATTTATAAAATTGGATTAATCTGGTGTTTTCATTACTTTCTATGGCTCTAAGTATATCTACAATTTATTATAATAATTTATCTAAAAATTTAATAATTTAATAATAAATTTATTTTATTATTGATAAGAATAAAAATTATTAATACAACAAATGATAATGAATTAATTATAAATATGCAGTATTAATTAAAACTTTTTCAAAACATTAAAAATAAAAAAAATAATAATTCATAGTTTTTTTAAAAATTTTTAATAATATATTATAAAAGTTGCACATGACACATTATAATAAATGAATTACAAATATATCATATTAATTAAAAAACTTTTTCAAACGTTTAAAAATAAAATATAAATTATTTATAGTTTCTTAAAATTTTTATTAACATGTTAAAAAAGTTTAAATAATCTGAGTGTTTTCATTACTTTCTGGCTGACAAGTATATTTAAAATTATCATAATTTAATATAATAATTTTTCTATCAATTTAATAATTCAAAAATAAATTTATTTCATTATCAATAAGAATAAAAATTATTAATATAACACACGCTAATCAATTAATAATAAATATATAGTATTAATTAACACTTTTCGAAAGATTAATTAAAATTTGTATAAATATATTTAAAAGGTGGATTAATCTGACTGAATGTTTTCACCATTTACTTTCTGGCTGTCAAGTATATCTAAAATTATTATAATTTAATATAATAAAAAATATTTTTTTTTTGAAATTTTTATTAATATATATTTTGATGTTTTCATTACTTTCTGGCTGTAAGTATATAATTGTAATTTAATATAATAAAATATCTTTTTTAGAATTTTTATTAATATATATTAAAAGAAGTTGAATTAATCTCAGTGTTTTCAAATTTATATCTGGCTCTCAGTATATTTAAATTGCAATTTATTATAACATTTATCTATGAATTTAATAATAATTTTATTTATTATCAATTTATTTTATTGTTAATAAGAATAAAAATATTAATATAACACATTATAATCAATTAATTATAAATATATAGTATTAATTAACACTTATTCAAAAGATTAAAAAAATAATTTATAGTTTTAAAAAATTTTTATTAATTTATTTTAAAAAGATGGATTAACTTTCATTGCTATTTTTTATTTTCTGGCTCTATATATGTACAATTTCGAAAATTATTACAATTTAAATTAATAATTTATTTTATTATGATTAAGAATAAAAATTACTAGTATTACACATGATAATCAATTAATTATAAATATATATTATTAATTAACACTTTTTCAAAAGATTAAAAATAAAAAAATAAAACATTCATAGTTTAAAAAAATTTTTTAAATATATAATTAAAAGATGAAATAATCGGATTGTATTTAGTATTTTCTGGCTTACATGTAAAATTATTACAATTTAAATTACTGATTTAATTTTAAATTTATTTTATTATTAATAAGAATAAAAATTATTTATATTACACATGATAATCAATTAAATGAATATATTTATTAATTTACACATAAGATTAAAAAAATAAAAAGTTCATAATTTTTATAAATATTATAAAAAGATGGATTAATCTAACAGTTTTTTCAAAACATTAACAATTTAAATTTAATAAGTTATCTATAATAATTTTAATTACTCTTTATTTTTTAATATATTGTACACATGATTAAATTAATTTAAAAAATATAATATTTATATAATTCAAAAAAATTAAAATAAAAAAAATTATAATTTTTTTAATATATGATTTTTTTTCCAATACTTTCTGGCTCTCAAGTAAAATATCAATTTAAATATGAATATATTAATAAAAATACTTTTTATTTTTTAAAAATAAAATTTTGAAATGCAATAAAAAAATAATTTTAGTATATAATATTAATAAAGAAACTTTTTCAAAATTATTCCACAAAATTAATAATTTATAATTTTTTAGCTTTTTAATATATTATAAAAAATATGGATTCATACTCATTATTAAAATTATGGTTTTATATCCGTGTATTTAGTATTTTTCACGGTTCACAATTATATCTAAAATTAAACACAATTTATATTAAAAATTTATCTATTTATTTTATAATTGAAATAGAATTTTTTTTATTTAAATAATTTAAAACCAATGTATTTCATTATTAGTAAGAAAATAATTATAAATATTATTTATGATGATAATTAAATTTAATTATAAATATAAAAATATTAATTAACTTACTTTAGAAAAAAGTTTAAAAATAAAAAAGCATAAGCCAGCCGTTTTTAATATATTATGAAAAGAAGCCAGGGTTAATCTGAGGGCATTCAATAATTTCTGGCTCTCTAGTATATCTTAAAATTATTACAATTTAATTTAAAATTTATCTATTAATTTTTATAATTTAACAATAATTTTTTTTACTGTTTGAGGCCAAGAGATTTATTAATAGTACACATGATAATAAATGAATTACAAATATATAATATTAATTAAAAACTCTTTTCAAAAGATTAAAATGCAAAAATAATAATGTTTATAGTTTTTGAACTTTTTAATAAAGTGTAAGAAGAAGGATTAATCTGAGTTTATTCAGTACATTCAGGCTCTCAAGCATAAAAATAAAATTGTAAAATTTGAATATAATAAATTTAATAATTTGATAAATGAATTTATTTGAATTATAATAAGAATAAAAAATTATTAAAATTACATAAAATAATCAATTAATAAATATATATAATATTAATAAATCACTGTTTTCGTAAATTTATCGTTTTTTTTGTCTTTTTTATATATTATTAAATGATTTACTACTATTACAGTATTTACTCTTTCCTGACTCTCAGGCATATCTAAAATTAGTACAGTTTAATTTAATAATTTGTTTATTAATTTAACAATTTAATAATAAATTTATTTTATTATGATTAAGAATAAAAATTATTAAAATTATACATGATAACCATAAATTGTTAAAATTGCACATGATAATCGAAAATTATTAAAATTACACATGATAAACAGTTAATTTATTCAACATATAATTTTTTTAACGCTTTAAAAAAATTATAAATTACATGTAATGTTTTGCTTTAAAAATCCTTTTTTTTCCAGGTACAGAAACACATTTATAGGCAAAACTGTTGTACAATTAAATATAAAAATTTCTAATAACTTTTTATAATAAGCAATAATTTTTATTAAACATACTATTTTGTAAATAGTTATACAGTCATAAGTTGAATAAATATGGAAAAAAAATTCATTTCGTTTTGTAAATTATTGAATTGTAGGAAAAAACCCTTATTAAAAAAAAACATCTTTTGTAACTCACATAAGTTTTTTCAGAAAAGAAAGATTTTAAATGTACACATATATGAAGTACTTTATTTTTAATTTATACCATTGTAAATTAACGGAAGATTTCCTTCGTAAATAAGTGTTATTTTATGTATGATCTTCATTTTGAAAGAAAAATATTAAGCAATTATTAAAAATTGATTAATTTAATTATTTAAATCTAAGATACATGGAAAGAGTTTTTGAAGTTATTTTCAATTGAAATTAAAAATTCCGAAAGAAATTTGGAAATTTTTTTCCGAAAGATAATATGTTTTAATCCAAAATTATATTTTCATAATATCAATGTGTAAAATAAGAAAAAATCGTCTAAGTGTAACAAGAAATAATTAATTTTATCTCGCTATTATTATTAAATTCAATTATGTCATAAATAAAATCAATGAATTATTATCGTTAAATATTAATCTTTAAGTGACTAAAAAAAGCAGTGTAAATTAATTTTCTGACCAATTCTAGAACAACTGCACACACACAAAAAAAAGATAACAGGAATTTATTAAATATTACTTATTTTAATTAGTAATTAATTGTTTTTATAAAAAATATATTTCCGTTTAATTATTAGTTTGAGGAATTTTATAAATTATTCTACCTTAAAATATCGAAATGTAATGCTTTTATCATTTTGTAAATATAAACAAAAGAATCTTATTGATAACGACCAATGAATTACTCCATTTCTTTAAAATAATATTTACAAATACATTTTATAAAATAAATATTACCAAAATCTATTGAAAAATATGATTACGTTTAGAAGCAGCAATGAAATCAATTTCGCTTAGAAAAAACGTGAACAGCATAAAAGCAGCAAATATTTTAGGAAAAATACTCACCATGTTTTCTTTCTTGACGATTTTAAACAAGATATTAGATACGGCATGCACTGTGGAACTTCTTCGGAAATTTGATTGAGATCTTAGAATTTGCTCTGAAGCGCCATCTGTGGCACTCCGAATCACAGATCAACCCATTCTGCGCAAAACAACAGATGGGCCAGAAATCAAAACTTGGTGCAATTCTCTTTTTACATTGAACGAGATTATGCACTAATCTTAATAGAACTTTAGGAAAGAATGCTCAAGTGATTACTACTCCCCAGACAAGAGGACTGTGTAGCTCTAGTGCATTTTAGTGTTTGAATTGCACACAAGCCAATAATATTCCATATCGAATTAATTATTTCGTTACCAAGGTACTTCATTTTTAGAATTTATTTCATTCTAAGCAACGTTCAGCTTCAGAAATGATCTGCCTTCAATTAAATCTGTTAATCAAAAGATATTTTTAAAAAGTGGTTCTTGGAAGAGGGTGGAAAAAAGAAGAGTGACACGCTATGCAAGCGATTGACTTTATTTCGAGGCATTAAAGTGAAAAGGGGGTCGATTTTAGTACAATAAAAGGGTGTCATAGTCATTTGTGAGGTGCCAACCCACAGAAAATTTAATTTATGTGATTTAGAAAGGATGGAGATTAAAACATGGTTTTAATTGAACTAATAGTAAATCTTTTTTTTTTTTTTCAAAATTGGCTGGATGTGTTTTATTACATTAATAGGAAAAATTACAGGAAACTTATTTATATTATATATATATATATATATATATATGTGTGTGTGTGTGTGTGTGTTTGAAATCACAAAATTCTTAATTTCAAGATTTTTACTTACAAATTTTTCCTTTATTATAATTTTTTTCTTAAAACAAACATATAAAAATACACATTAAAAAATGATGTTCTATTAAAAATGATGTTTTGTTATATTAAAAATGATGTTTTCCTAATTGATGAAACTGTGAAGATCATAAGTTTTATTCAAAACCATTAATATGATCCTTGCACCAAAATTTCAATTTTTTTAGCTAAAATTTTGGATTGAACTATTAATTACTGTTATACAAATAACTTTTAATTTGAAATTACAATTACAAATCAATTCCCTTTTGGAATTGAAATATTGCTAAAAAAGTAATGAGTGAAGGGAGCAAAAGATTCGCATTTGCTTAATGAATTATTATAAATTATTATTAGAAATATTTAAAAATTCCAACAATTTAAAATAATATTTACCTTTAAAATAATTAATACGTCAATATTGATAATTTCAGAGTGATTCTTTACCTTGAAGAGATAATAAGATAAGACATTTTATCACATCATGTTATCCTGGATGGCAATCATAAAAAGGGAAATAAAACAAAGAAAAGGAGAAATTCATTATTGATTAAACAATATAAAAAAAAATATTAAATCAATAATAAAATCTAATTTTTTTTAAATTTTAAATGTTAAAACAATATTAAATCGAATAATATATATTAAAATAAATATCGTAAATATGTATACATTGTAAATATTAAATGGAATTTTTTTTAAATTTCATGAAGTAATAATATTTGAAAATGAAATATAATATATGATACATGAAACATTGATTGCATTTCTCGAAATTTTAAATATATAAATTGGTTTTGAAAATCTTACTTTTAGAATATTTGGAAAAAAAAGCATGTAACTTCTAAGAAGCATATATGTTTTATTTCAAATGATATACATGAAATTAAAAGTAAAATCAGCTTAAAAAATTTGGAATAAAGTACTTTACATTAAATAGCAAATACACTAAATACATTTTTATTCTATTAAACAAATATTAAAGAATGTCATATTTAAATTGTCATATTAATACATATTATTTTCAACTTAGAAATTAAAAGTTGGTATTTTACCTATTAACGATTTTCTATTATTTAAGAAGTAATTTGTCCGATATTTTCAATCAAGAATGTAGAGAAAATTTGAATAAAAGTGGGAATTTAAGAAGAGGTTTCTGATATAAAATGAGAATATGGCAGTTAAAAATAAATCTTAATTTTAGATTGCTTACATCCCATTTTAATACATATTATTTTATTATTTCATAAATATAATTGCATATATTATTTCTCTATTATTCAATATCATGAATAAGATGAAAATGCCAAACTTTTCAGAGATATTGAAATTTCGCTTTTAATTGTCAGGAATTTATGACAAAACTTCCCAGCTCTTAGTATTTTTATATTTCGCTGATTTTGAGGTAATCAAGCCAGTTTTATCCATTTAAAATTCCATTTTTAAATACTTTCTGTCCCCTATTATAAATATAAATACCAGGTACTACGAATGATTGTTATTATTTTTTTTGTAAGGAATCAAATAGGGTGTGAGATACGATAACATCGCAAAATAATTTATATTACTTTATTATTTCACAAATATAAGTGCAATATATTATTTCTCTATTATTCAATGATACTAAGATGAAATATGTCAAACTTTTTAAAGAGATTGAAATTCCGCTTTTTAACTCTCGGGCAATTGCGACAAAGCTTCCTAGCTCCTATTTTTTTTATATTCAGGCTGGTTTTTCTGTAGTAAATCCCTCTTAAAATTCCGTTTTCAAAAGTTTTCTATCCCCTATTATCAATAAAAGTACCAGGTACTACGGATGAATGTTATTTATTTTTTTTTTTTTTTTTTTTTGTAAAGAAGCAAACAGTGTGAGAGATAAGCTAATATCTCAAAATAATAAATATTATTTTAATATTTCACAAATATAATTACAATATGATATTTTTCTATGATTCGATGATACTTCAAGATGAAAATGTCGAATTTTAAAAAAAAATTAAATTTCGTTTTACCTCAGGCAGTTATGACAAAACTTCCTTAGTTGTTCTATTTATATATTTGGCTAATGTTGTGTTAGACCAAGCCTGTTTTATCCATTTAAAATTCCGTTTCTAAATATTTCTATCTCAAATTATAAATAAAATGCCAGGTATTACGAATGATTGCTACTTTTTTCCAAATAAGCAAATAGGGTGAGAGAGATATGGAGACATAAATATGATCTACAAAAAAAAATAAGATTTCAAAACTTAGTATTCTCAGCTTCCTTCTTCTTTAATTCTCTTATACTTATCGAAAGTGAATGCCCTTTTAATTGCCCAAGAGAAATAATAAAACAGTACATACAGAGCCCCTCATAAATTACGTAATTTATTGCAATAACTAATTTTAATATTTTTCATTAATATTACTTAAACCATCTACATCAACCGCTTTTCAGTATATAGAGAAGATGTTTTTCATTATTTTATTATTTTTCCGCCAGCTAGTTGCGAATTTAAAAGAAAACAGATTCGAATATATTATACATTTTAAAAATATACGTAATAATATAATATTATAAAATTTTAGTTTTGCGCTGTTATTTGTGGCAATGATGGGCTAATCTGCTAGTTGCAAGAAATTAGAAATCACTGAAAAAAATTACCGCCTTCTGGTTAACAGAGTTGCTCATTATACAATAATCTGTTATCTAATTTTAAATGGGGTTGACTTATTCCATTTCATTGATTAAGCCGCAGCACTTTTGTGTTAGGAAGAAAGGAAGAGATGATATATACTAAATAGGATAGAAGATAGGAAGAGATGATATATACTGAATCCTTAAATTATTAGATATCATGGGGATTTCTATGACGTAAGCTATAATTGTTTCTCTTGAATTTATTAAATAATCTTGGGTAGGAAATTGACAATTTTAAGATTCTTTGCATTCGTCGATAAAGGTGCAAATAAATATTAATGCTAATGATGATGCTATGATTATTAGTCTTAATGATGATTAATGATAATTAAAGAAAATACTAATGATGATTAATGATGAGTAGAATATCAAAGCTTTGAAGTTTTATTTGGGTGGGGTAAATAGGGACTTAATAAAATGAATGTATTTTAACAGAATATACACATCTCGCATAGGAATGTTATTTTTGGCGTTTAGAAAATTACGAAAAATTGTTAAATAATAATGATAAATATAAAATAATATTTTTAAAGATGAATTGATTTTTTTTACCACCCTAAAAATAATAAAAAATAGAGATCAAAATTAATCTTCTTATTACTTGTCTAGAATAAATATTATCAAAGATTCCATATTTTTAGAAAGACTACGAATAAACTTTAAAAAAATTATGCAGCAACTTTTTATTCATGGTTACTTTCCCATAGATATAAGAGAAAACGTGTGTCATTTTCCATAAGAATAAAAATATAATTTAAAAGATCCATTTTTGGTGTGTGAATATATATAAAAGAGTATTGTATTGATATAATTAATACATCGAGTACAAATATATTAAGAATACACTTTTTATATTAAGGATATACTATTTATATTAAGGGCATGCTATTTACTATTAATATTATTCATTACAGTATATAAGGCGTTATATACAAATTTTGCATTAAATTTATATAATCATTTGATATGTTAATTTATATGATCAACTTGAAATATTTATATAAGTTTGTAATGCGTGCGAAAATAGGGTCAGCATTTCAGGATAGACATTTTGCCAGAGTTCATCTTCATTATAGTAATATGG
>BPLQ01012009.1:0-40000 GCA_021605075.1 Caerostris darwini
TTTTCCATTGCAGATCTGTTTCGTTTAACCCTCAACAGATTAAGAAACCATAAAAAATACCCATTACGACGTAATGCTCGTCAAAATCACTGCTCGGAATCTGGGCATTTTACATGACTAAGCAATTTAGCTCGGAAACGAGGGCAGATACAGAGACGCCATTTTGTTTCGTGGAATTTCGCAATAGGGAGAAGAATTCTTTTGTTTGGCCCGCCAAGTATCCACTGCTAATCTAATTTGAAGTAAAAATAATCGAAAGTCAACAAAAATTTACCGCCGGAAGTTAAATCTTGTGGCAACAGATCTCTCGCAATTAGCTTTAAGTGCTTTCAAAATGGCGTATTTTTATCTTTCGAACGTTCTAAGTGGAAGCACTTCGAAGACGTTTCTTTTGTTTTCGAGAGTTAAAACTTTTAATTACGACATGGTTCAGAAGAGAAAGAATTTGCAGACGAAAGAAATAAGGGAGAAAGTTTCTAGAAATAATTATTGCATTAAAGTAAAAGAAAAATTAATTTGGTAACAATTTCTAATTTGTTTTTCAATAGTTTGAAATTGAAACTATCTCATTATTTTTTATTTACTTCTTTAACGCACGTAAAATGTTGATAAATAATGCTCGGTTTGTGAAAATTTGACATAAAAAATATAAATTAAAAATAAATATATTAAAAAAAATGTTTTATTAAATAAAGGCCTCATGGCCGAGTGACTAGCACTCTGGCGCTTGGCTTGATAGCTTATTCGTGAAATATTTCCAAAGCACATTAAAACATCTGCGCACTTTAGCCACGTCAAAGTCACTTGAAACCTTTTTTGGCTTCATTTTTTTTCTTGAAATTTTTTTTCCAGTTTTTTTCCTGTTCCCAACGTTTGCAAAGTCTGAAAGGTTTAGGGAGGATTACCTAAATATTTCTTTTTTATTGTTATTTTAGTTTGGGTCTTTAAAGAAGACAGAGGAAATAAAAAACAAAAAAGAATATACTCGGAAGGTTTTTTTTTTTCGAGTTAGCCAAGAATAATTAAAGTTGAAACTAGCGAGGGTAATTTCTAGTTGCTGGTCGTTTTAATTATCTTTCTTTGCAGGCTTTAAAAGCAGATGTTTTTAGAATAAAAAAAAATGGTACTGTTTAAATTGAAGGTATTGGAGAAGAAACTAGAGATCCTTATTTTTAGTGGTAATACGGCACTTTGGTAGCAGCCTTATGGCCAATTGAATAGTACACTGGCCTTTGCTACCACAGGCTTCGGGTTAGAATCCTGACTGAGGTACGGATGCTTGTTAGCGGTTTGGAATACACATTAAACTGTAGGTCCCTGTCTAATTAGCCTAAATTGTGCAAAAATAAATCATACAGCGCCAAATCAAACCGTACAGTAGTGTTTATGAAAAAAGGCGTGTTTATGTGTGTTAATTATGTGTTTATATTAATAGTAAGGGAAAAAATAATTATGTATTTTAATTTTTGCCATCATAATATTATTCTAGTTTTATGCTATTAATTATGTATCTAAAAACATTCCGGAGAAGCAATTTTACTAATGCATTAGCGAAGTAATTGAATCTTAAGAAAATATGCAGAATAACTCAATTTTCCTTTTTATTTCATCTACTATTGCAAAAAGGAGCTCTTAATAATTTCAGCACAACAAATTCTTCAATTTAATTTTATCCAAGAGTTCCGTATTCATTTGCATATGAATATTTATACCAAATCAAATTCTTTTGTGTTCTAGATTACGCACTACTTCACAAGAAATAATTAGCAAATGCTTTTAAAATTCATTTATTTTCTGCCGAACTCAGAGAAAAAAAAAGTATTTTTTAATAATAAATAAATGTGCCAGGTTTAGTTGTGTTAGTGAAGCGTATAAATATCTTCTCAAAGTCACTTGAAACCTTTTTTGGTTTCATTTTTTTGTTATAATTTTTTTCCCCTGTTGTATTCTTTTTAAAAAAAGAAACAATAATAATAAATTAATAGTTCTTCTCTTTGGAACTGAAACAAAGAAAGAAAATAGTACGACGTCTGCAAAGTCTGGAAGGTTTACGGAGGATTACCTAAATATATTTTTTATTGCTATTTTAATTTGGCTCTTTAAAGAAGACAGTGGAATTAAATAAAAAAGAATACACTCTGAAGGTTTTTTTTTTGTAGAGTTAACCAAGATTAATTAAAGTTGAAACGAGCGAAAATGGTCATTTCTCGCTGCTTGTCGTTTTAATTATCTTTCTTTGCAGGCTTTAGAAGCAGATGTTTTTGGAAGGAATTTTCAGTGCTGTACGAAAAAACACCAAAAATAATTTAACAAATACATTTCACTTAATAAAATGAAGGTTTTCTTTTATTTGAATTGATTACATTGAATTAATTATTCCCTACAGTTACTAAAAAGTTTAATTTCGATTTTACAGAAAATTTATACCTTTTGTATTGTGTCTAATCTTCAGTGTCCTGCAGTACGGGGCGGACATCCCATGAGTAGTCTGCTTCTGATTGAAGGGAAAGGGGGCAGCTTCTGTTGTGATGGAGCACCCGTAGGTAGAAGTCGGACTTGGTTCCATGACGCTGAAGGAGAGCAGTGAATTCCGGGATGACTTTTAACTACTACATAGTGGGAACTACTCCGCATTTACGTGTCATATGGGAGAAAACTTCCACCAGGTAGTCCAACTAACGAGGCACCGAATACACATTTTCCGGGGTTTTAGTTCTTAGTTGTTCCAACTAATGAGTTTTTCAGGGGTTTTCTCCTTTACTATACCCAATGCGGGGTAGTTCCCCTAAATAACCTCCCCCAAAAAAGGCATTGCCTTCAGCGACACAGAGCCGAAGTCAGACCTCTACCTACGAGCGCTCCCTCAAAACAGAGGCTGCAGCCCTCTTCCCTCTTTCCATGAAGAATACAAGTGGTTTGAGGATTAACGATTCGGGTTCAAATAACTGAGCTTGATTTGTCGCTCTACGGTCATTTTTGCATACTTTAGGCTAATTAGACCGGAACCTACAGTTTAACATGGAATTCGAATCACTAACAAACATCCACGCCTCTGCCAGGATTCGTACCTGAAGCCTGTGATATCATAGGCCAGATTGCTAGCCCATTTCGAGAGGAGACATGGTGGTTTGTTTACGATGCCGAAATATGTGAAACAACAATGTGTTGTAATAATTTTACACAATGTTTTGCTAAAAACAATGTGTGAAGAAGAATGCTTGCTGAGAAGAATTTAAAAATTACTCAACAATTTTATTTCATTTACTTAAATGAAAATAAATAATAATTTTTTAATTTCAACTGAGTAAATAAAAAAAAGTTAAAGAAAAAAAAATATTTAACCTATTATAGAGAGATATATGAACAAAAAAATTTTCATAATGATTGTAAATGTAAACCAGTGTGTACAAATACAGACTATCTCCTTAATAGATGCACCAAATTTTCCACGCTTACGTTAATCTAATACACGTAACCTTTCTTTCCGCGTCCTACGAAAGCGATTCAAGCGACCTTCACCTGCGCGAATATGAATTGAATTAAAAGATTCTGAGAGAGAAGAAGGAGGGAAAAAAGGAAAATTTCTATTACATTAGCATCTTCGAAGGAAGCAATTTCCTTCCTTGTGAAAGATAAAGGAAGCAATAAAGTCCATCTCTAATATTTATTTAATTTTCTTTGGGGCATAAAAATGGGTTTTTTGGGTAGTTGGAAGATGAATTATGTGCTCTTTCTACATAGAAACATTAAAGTAATATCTTCCACAGAAGAAAAAAAACTTCTTCCTCCTTTGCTTTTTCTGAATCGATTGTCTTTTTAAGTGTTAATGGCGTTTGCAGTGAAGAAATTATGACATTCTGAGGGTGTTATTAAGAAATCAGAGATTAGTTTAGAAATTTTTTTTCCCTAATGCAGCTGACAAACACTTGGACAGCTTGGTCTTGGATGCCTTAAGGCAAACGCTGCACAGACGTTACTCACTTTGCATTACCCATGGGGCGCGTGTAACTTGAAGATAAGCCACGGATAAGTAACAATGCCGCCGCAACGCTCTATGATCCTATAAGACCAGAACCTACGGTTTAAAGTGGATTCCGAACCACTACAAACATCCATGGCACCGCCGGGACTTGAACCCGATACCTGTGGTACCGAGCGCCAGAGCGCTAGTCATTCGGTCATTCAGGCCCACCAGTTTAGTAATGTACAAACAGACT
Organism: Caerostris darwini; assembly: GCA_021605075.1. NCBI lineage: Eukaryota > Metazoa > Arthropoda > Arachnida > Araneae > Araneidae > Caerostris > Caerostris darwini. The sequence goes on from BPLQ01012009.1 coordinate 4,218, forward strand.
TTTACAAAAAAAATTATTTGCCAAACTTAAAAAAACCCTGTTTCTTTAAAAGTAAGAAGTTGTTAATTTCTTGACTTTTTCCAATTTTATGTGTCGTTACCTTGCAAGAAAAGTGAGGTTAGTCCAGTATTTCTAATATTATTCGAGAAAGGGAAATAAGATGACATACCATGAGGGACATAGTGATCTACCATTGAGCTTCTGTTGGAATGGACCAGAAATGAACATTTAATCTCCTACAACTTAGTGCAGCCTAATGGGTAATGGGCTGGCTTTCTAGCCTTTGGTACCACAGGCTTCAGATTCGAATCCTGGTGGTGGCATGGGTATTTCTTAAGGGTTATGAATCCACATTAAATTGTAGGATCCAGTCTAATTAGCCTAAACTGTGCAAAAAGTGGACGTAGACCGACAAACCAAACCATACAGTAATGTTTATGAACAAACACGAATCCATGAATTATGTGTTTATATTAATAAGGGAAAGTAATAATTATGTATCTTCATTTTCCCAATATAATATTATTTTAGTTATATATTTAATTTTAATTTATGTGTCTAAAAATATTCCAGAGAACAATTTTACTAATGTATTTGCGGAGTAATTGAATCGTAAGAAAATACGCAAAATAACCCAATTTTGCTTTTTTCCCCCCTTTTTATTTGATCTACTATTGCAAAATGTAGTTCTAAATAATTCCGGCTCAACAACTTTTCAGTTTAATTTTACCCCAGCTTTCCGTATTCATTTGCATATGAATATTTATACCAAATTAAATTCTTTTGTGTTCTAGAAAAGAACTTCACAAGAAATAATTAACTAAGGCCTTTTAAAAATTAATTTATTTTCTGTCGAACTCGGACAAAAAAAAAAGCATTTTTTTAATAACAAATGTGTTAGTGACGCTTAGAAATGTCTTCCGAAACTGCAGCGGCTTTTTTTATGCTACATAATTCGTGCACAAAAACACAAAAAAGGAAGCTATTATTCGTGAAATATTTCCTAAGAGCATTAAGACATCTGCGCACTTTAGCCACGTCAAAGTGACTTGAAACATTTTTTTACCTCTGTATTCTTTTTTTTTAAAAAAAAAAAAAACACAAAATTAATAGTTCTTTTTGAAAGAAAAAAAAATAGTACGACGTCTGCAAAGTCTGGTAGGTTTAGGGAGGATTACCTAAATATATATATTTCTTTATTTTTTTTTTTATTGTTATTTTAGTTTGGCTCTTTAAAGAAGACAGCGGAAATAATAATAAAAAAAAATACACTCGGAAATTTTTTTTTTCTCGAGTTAACCAAGATTAATTAAAGTTGAAACGAGCGAGGGTCATTTCTCGCTTCTTGTCGTTTTAATTATCTCTCTTTGCAGGTTTTAAAAGCAGATGTTTTGGGGATGAATTTTCAGTGCTCTACGGAAACACTACCAAAAATAATTAAAAAAATACATTTCATTTAATAAACTGAATGTTTTTTAATTTACATTTTAATTGATTACATTAAATTAATTATTCGTTTAATAGGCAAAAATAAAAAAAAATGTTTTATTAATTTATATTTTTTTTATCAGGTGTTCACAAACTGATCATTATTTATCAATATTTTACGTACATTAAAGAAGCAAATAAAAAATAATGGTAAGTCACAGTTTCAATCTATTGAAAAGCAAATTAGAAGTTGTTACCAAATTAATTTTATTTACTTAAATGCAATAATTATTTCTAGAAACTTTCTCCCTTATTTCTTCCGTCTGCAAATTCTTTCTCTTCTGAACAGTGTTGTAATTAAAAGTTTCAACTCTCGAAAACAAAAGAAGAATCTTCGAAGTCCTTTCCACTAAGAACGTTCGAAAGATAAAAATACGCCATTTTGAAAGCACTTAAAGCTAATTGCGAGAGATCTGTTGCCACAAGATTTAACTTCTGGCGGTAAATTTTTGTTGACTTTCAATTCTTTTTCCTTCAAATTAGATTAGCAGTGGATACTTGGGGGGCCAAACAAAAGAATTCTTCTCCCTATTGCGAAATTCCACGAAACAAAATGGCGTCTCTGCATCTGCCATCGTTTCTGAGCTAAATTGCTTAGTCATGTAAAATGCCCAGATTCCGAGCAGTGATTTTGACGAGCATTCCGTCGTAATGGGTATTTTTTATGGTTTCTTAATCTGTTGAGTGGTTAAACGAAACAGATCTGTAATGGAAAAAGACAGTTTCAATTTGTCGAGGTTGAGATTTATGGGAATTTGTCATCTGTCTGCATTAAAAAAAATTTATTTTGAAAATACTTAAAAAAATAATAAATCTCTCTTTGGAATAAAAGCGCTTATCACCGAATGGTTATATAAATCAATTAAACAGGCTGATAATTAATTCTAATTTTGAGTATTATATTCTTGAAGAACTTTGTGAATTTCTAACAATACGATAGATACATTTCTTGCTAAAACAAATTTTAATAAATAGTCAAGTAAACTCATAGTCTTTCAAATTCTATGCAATTTCTTAATCGATGGCAAATGCATTGTCTCTCACTCAATGGCAATTACATATTCTGTCCATCAATGGCAATTACATATTCTGTCCATCAATGGCAATTACATAGTCTCTCAATCTATTGAATCACTCAATGTACAAAGAATTTCAAGAAAACACAAATTACAAAATTTTTATCTCGAAACCCTAAAGACATGTTGATGATGTTATTATTGATCCTTCAAAAAAAAAAAATAAATAAATAAACCGATCATGATAATGAATTGTTGAAAAAAAAACAACTAAATTTAGATTTTAAATCAACATCATATTTTATCTGACTCTATTAAATCTAGATTTCAGATGAAAATTTCTTAGATCTTTACGAAGATGTCAAGACATAAATGTCAAGTACAGCATTGTTATCAGTATTGAGTTAGTTATCAAGTTTATGATTGTCATTGTTGGCTATTTTATATTTCTGAAAATTATTTTCTTTCACATCGAAAATAATAAATACATAGCCATAAGTTTAATTTCATTTGAAGGAATTTCTTCTACTGAAACCGCACTCAATGTACAAAGATTTTCAAGAAAACAATAAATTGCAAAATTCCTGTCTTGAATCATTTAGACATTTTCGTCATGCTAGTATTGATTTTTCAGAAAAAACCCATCCTCATAATGGATTGATGGAAAAACATAAATTGAGATGTTAGATCAACATCATATTTCATCTATCTCTATTAATCTGTATTTCAGATGGAAATCTTTTAGTTCTTTACAAATACACTGAAGTGACAAAAGTCATGGGATACCTCTTAATATCGTGTCGGCGCTCCTTTCGCCCGGCGAAGTGCAGCAACTCGACGTGGCATGGACTCAACAAGTCGTTGGATGTCTTCTGCAGGAATATTGAGCCATGCTGTCTCCATAGACGTCCATAATTGTGAAAGCGTTAATGGTGCAGGATTTTGGACACGAACAGACCTCTCGGTGATGTCCCCTAAATGCTCGATGGGATTCATGTCGGGTGGTATAGGTGGCCAGATCATTCGTTGGAATTGTCCAGAATGTTCTTCAAACCAATCGCGAACAGTTGTGGCCCGGTGACATGGCGCATTGTCATCCATAAAAATCCCATCGTTGTTTGGGTACATGAAGTCCATGAATGGCTGCAAGTGATCTCCTAGTAGCTGAACATAAGCATTTCCAGTCAATGTTCGGTCCAGTCGCACCAGAGGACCAAGTCCATGCCATGAAAAAACAGCCCACACCATTACGGAGCCACCACCAGCTTGAACAGTGCCTTGCTGACAGTTTGGGTCCATGGCTTCGTGGGGTCTGCGCCACACTCGAACCCTACCATCAGCTCTTACTAACTGAAATCGTGACTCATCGGACCAGGCCACGGTTTTCCATTCATCTAGGGACCAACCGATATGCTCACGTGCCCACGAGAGTCGATGCAGGCGATGTCGTTCTGTCAGTAAAGGCACTCGAGTCGGTCTTCTGCTGGAATAGCCCAAGAAAGCCAAATTTCTCCGCACAGTTCTAACAGACAAGTCCCTTCTACGTCCCACATTGATTTCTGCGGTTATTTGACGCAGTGTTGCTTGTCTGTTAGAATTTACGACTCTTTGCAGACGTCGCCGGTCTCGGTCGTTAAGTGCAGGCGGTCGACCACTGCGCTGTCCATGGTGGGACGTTATGCCTGAAATTTCATACTCTCGGCACACTCTTGACACAGTGGATCTGGGAATGTTGAATTCCCTAACGATTTCCGAAATGGCATGACCCATGCGTCTAGCTCCAGCTAACATTCCGCGTTCAAAGTCTGTTAATTCCTGTCGTGCGGTCATCATCACGTCAAAACCTCTTCACATGAATAACTTGAACAGAAATGAAAGCTCTGCGAAAGCACTGCGCATTTATACCTGTTCTACGCGATGCTACTGCCATCTGAAAATTTGCATATTGCTATCCCATGACTTTTGTCACTTCAGTGTATGTTAAAAAGCAGATGTCAAGTACAGCATGGTTGTCAATATCGATGGTACACCAAATTTATTATTGTCACTGTTAGTCTCTTTATATTTCGGAAAATTATGGCTGTTTATTCATTATTTTTGACGAGAAAGAAGATAAGTTTAATTTTCTATGAAGGAATTTCTTCTATTGAAACCACACTCAATGTGCAAAGATTTTCAAGAAACAATAAATTACAAAATTCCAATCTCAAATCATTTAAAGATATTTTCGTGATGCTAGTATTGATTCTTCGGAAACGAAAATGTCATCACGATAACGGATTAATGAAAAAAAATATATTGAGATTTTAGATCAAAACCATATTTCATCTATTATAATCTGGATTTCAGATGGAAATATCTTAGTTCTTTACAAAGATGTCAAGTACAGCATGATCATCAATGGTATACCAAATTTATGACTGTCACTGTTAGTCTCTTTATATTTTGGAAAATTATGGCTATTTATTCATTGCTTTGGCGAAAAAGAAAATAAGTTTAAATTCCTTTGAAGGATAATCTTCTATTGAAACTTCACTCTATGTACAAAAAATATAAAGAAACAAGATTTCCATAATTTTCAAGAAACAATAAATTGCGAAACTCCTATCTCGAATCATTTAAAGACATTTTCTTTATGTTATTATTGATAATCCAAAAAAAATACCATTATGATAAGGGATTGATGAGAAAAAAAACTGACTTGAGATTTTAGATCAACATCATATTTCATATGACTCTATTAATCTGGTTCAGATGGAAATCTCTTGGGTTAAACTTTAGTTCTTTACGAAGACGTCAAAAAAGAACATCTAAAAGGTAGACAGTTAAGATTAAATAGATGGGGTACATTTATACTCTTAGGACTATCTCGTTTTTTTATAAATGCTGCTATCTTTTCTTCAAAATACAATGGCAGAAAAAATTCCCTTTTGATCATTAATAATTTTAGATTGAGCATTTCACATCTATAAATGGCCATCACACAACCATAAGTAAATAATAAAAACCATAAATTTAGACACAGAACAAATTAGTAAAATATTTAATAAGTAAACGAAAGAAAAAAGTTTTATTGACTGTTCTTTTCTTTTTCCATAATGTTCTTGTCAAAGATATGTAAAATAGGTCGAATCAACATACTATGCAAACAATTCACGGTCTGTTGGATTTTAATTAATTGCTTGTCGAAACAAAATTTACACTCCACTTTTTTTGTACTCTGTTAGCATGCGATCTTTAATTAAATGTGAAAGATTTAAAAAATGGTCGAACATGTTTTCTGAATACTGCATGTATATTTATTTATTCATGAGATCAATTTATGCTACATCAAATTAGCTGCACGATTTGTGGTTTTGAAAATGTGTTAATGAATGGGAATTTTATTAAGCCATTTTTTACCAGACTTTGAAGCTTTGTTTCATGTTGTCATGGAAACATAAAGCTATTTTTTTGTTAAGTTAAAGAGTGAAGCAAGAAAAATTGTTTGAAGGAAATGGATGAATATGAGATTCTGTTACTTTATTTATATTTATTTATCTGAACATTTTAACTGAAGTTTCTGAAATTGCTTCTTATTTCTTCTTAGATATTCTTACTGTACTGAATCGATGAAATTCGGTTACTGTTTGTTTGTACTGTACGTTTACTATACCGTTTGTTTAATGTTTGTCGAAAGTGGCATGAGTTTGATTTCAATCCAATTAATAAGGTGATTTCAGTCCAATTAAATATGGATTTTCTAATATGATTCGTCGGATAGGTGACAAATATTTAAATTTTTCTCCCTTATATATAAATGAGGATTAAAAGACATTAAATGAGGCCTGATGGTCGAGTGACTAGCTCGGTGCCACAGGTTCGGCTTCAAGTCTCGGCGATGTTTTTAATGCTTCGGATTTAACTTTAAGCCGTTAAGGTACCGCTGTAAAATGACTATAAGCATTGGACAATTGGACAGTATTGGAGACAATGCTACTGCGTAAAAAGAAAACATCTCCTATTTCGGACTTTGCCAGTAGGTAGATGGCCATGCCCCAACATGGATTGCAGTGTCAGGATGTTAGATAATTATTTGACTAACATAAGTTCACATATTTATTCTATACGTCGTGGTTGACGTAGAGGCAACATAATTTTTCGGAAGGATTTCTAAAAGCGGCATGGGAGAAAGTCCGACAAACTCCCATCCAACAACTTGAATTTCGATGCGAAAAGTCTATAGATGACGTCTAAATCGCCATATGGTCTCTTCGTTTCTGACAGCAGTGATTGACCCAGTCAGAATGCCGAGTGCCTGAGGGCTTAGTGACTGGCACTCTGTGCCACAGGTTTCGGGTTCGAGTCTCGCCTGGGCCACGGATGTTTGTAGTGGATCGACTTTAACCTATATGTCCCGATCTAATATGATTGTAGGCATTGGGCATAGGGCTGACAACTATACACCTTAAAAAGAAACCACCTAATGTTTCGAAAGTAGGCGGACGGCCTTGGCCCTCCTTGGAGTGTTGCGAAAATGAAGATATAATATACGTATATTGTATTCTTTTTAAATTGTATTTTATTTTGATAGCCATTCATTGTTTTCTTTTTAAATAACATTTTTAAAATTAATCTTTATTCAGAATATCCATTTGATGGAATATTTTTTATATACCACACACGCACACACACACACACACACACACACACACACACACATTAAAGGATCGCACAAAAACAGGATTGAACATGTAGTACATTAAACATCCAATCTTTCCTTTCATCCCTATCCCAATGAATGCAAGGTGGGGGATGTAATGAACTCGAAGCAAACAGGCCTGCATGAGAAGATCACAATTCCGGGTTAACAAATAACGGAGGAGGAATTTCCATTACGAAGAACAAGGCCTCTTTTAAGAGCTTGCACCATAAATCAAGCCCCCTCCGACGAAAAGTAGTCGAAGAGAAATTTTACGAGCAAAAATATATTTTGCCCCTCCCTTCTGCAACCCCCTTTCGTGAAATTCCTGGATGTTTTGTTTTCTTTTAGTTCCAATATTGCCTCCCCATCTGCTAGCAAGGTGTTGATTTATACACTCCATGCTGCTCACTTTTTCATTTCTTTCACTTTATCATTTTCCGCGGAAGTACTTTCGTGGCCATGAATAAGTAAGCAGGTAATGGAAGCTCCAATTTTTTTTTCATTGGATCGCTTAATAAGCTTCCAAATGAATATGAATGGACCTTATTCACTTTTATTTTTGACAATTTGCTTTCATTATCGCGCATTAATTTTAAATGGTGAGAATAATTTACTGCATTTAGTTTGAGAATATATAAAATATTCTTAATTATATCGATATGAGTGTGAAAATTTCTCATGCATAATTGCATAAGGAATTGAACAGAATTGATAAGGCTCTACCAATGCCCGACTTGTGGCTCAGTGGAAACGGGTGCTTCTTGTGAGCATTAGGGTTACTACTACCACACCACATCGAAGAACCTAGAGCCGAGTTGCCTTTTACAATTTGGGAATGATGTGGGTGAGAAGTCTGACTGGGCACACAGTTATATGAGTCCGGGACCTACGGAGTAAAGTTGATTTCGAACCACTACAAACATCAATGGCACCACCAGGATTCGACCGAAACCTGTGGCACCGAGTACTAGACACTCGGTAATTTAGGCCCCACTTGAAGAGGATATCTTGCATCTTACAATATTCATGGTAATGTAGGTTGGTTAGGTAAGGTTTGGTTTGTCGCTCTACCGTCATTTTTGGCACACTTTAAGCTAATTAGACTGTTACCTACCGTTTAACGTGCATGTCGAGCCCTTAACAAACATTCATGCCACCGCCAGCATTCGAACCTGAAGCCTGTGGTATCAAAGGCCGGAGTGCTAACCAATTGGCCATCAGGCCACTCTTACCAATGTGATGTTATAATATCCATTTGTTCGCTTCTTTTTAATTTGTATATTCTTTAGATGGTCATCTGGTGATTTAATTTAAATTACATTTTGGAAACTAATTTTTATTTATAATATACATTTGATGGAAATATATTTTTTATATACCACACACACAAAAAATTAAAACGCACAAAATAACTCACATAATAATGGATCGCACAAAAACAGATTTGAGTGTACATTCAATATCCAATCTTTCTCTTCATCTCTATCTCACTGAATGCAAGATAGGGGGAAGAGGGATATAATGAACTTGACGCAAACATGTCTGCACGAGAAGATCATCATTCCGGGTTAACAAATAAGGGAGGAGGAATTTCCATTACCAAGAACAAGAGCCACTCTTATGAGCTTGCGCTATAAATCATGCCCCTCCCACCAAAAAGTAGTCGAAGGGAAATTTTTACGAGCAAAAATATCTTTTTCCCCTCCCTTCTCTAACCCTCTTTCGGGAAATTCCTGGATGTTCTTTTTTCAGTTCCAATAGTGCCTTCCCATCTGTTAGCAGGGTGTTGATTCATGCCCTCCATGTGACTCACTTTTTCATTCTTCTCACTTTATCATCATCCGCGGAAGTACTCTCGTGGCCATGAATAAGTAAGCAGGTAATGGAAGCTAAAATTTTTTTCATCCGATCGCTTAATAGCGTTGAAAGGAATATGAATTGGACCTTATGCAGTTTTATTGTGGACAATTTGATTTCGTTATCTCGGACTAACTAATGGTGAGAATAATTTACTGTACTTAGTTTGAAAATATATATAAAATAATCTTAACTATATCAATATGAGTGTTAAAGTTTCGTATGCATAATTTCACTGAATTAAAATGTTTATATCAATGCCCAACTCGTGGCTCAATTGTAATGTGCGCCATTCACTGGTGAGCATTAGGGCTGCTAGTACCACACCACACCACACCACACCACACCACACCACACCACACCACACCACATCACTTCACTTCACTTTGAGCTCAGTTGCCCCTATACAGTTCGGGAATGATGTTGGTGAGAAGACTGATTGGGATTTGTGACACTCTTACAGTCATATGAGACAATGGCATATGGCGTAAAGTGGATTTCGAACTATTACAAACATACATTCTCGGCCATCAGGCCCCACTTGAAGTACCTCGCATCTAATAAATTTCGTGGTAATGTGGCCTAGTTTGACGCTTTACGGACATTTTTTGCACAATTTAAGCTAATTAGACCGGGACCTACAGTTTAACGTGAATTTCAAACCCTCACAAACATATATGCCACCACTAGGATTCGAACCTGACACTTCTAATACCAAAAGGCCAGAGTGCTAACCAATTAGCCATCGGGCTGCTCGTGGTAATGTGATATTATAATATACATCTGTTGGTTTCTTTTTAATTTGTATGTTATTTAGATAGTCATCTGGTGATTTTCTAAAATTACATTTTTAAAATTAATTTTTATTCATAATACGCATTTGACGGAATTTTTTTTTTATATACCACACACACGCACAAAAACAACCCCAGCACAATAAAGAACCGCACAAAACTAGGTATGAACGTACATTCAATATCCGATCGTTCCCTTCATCCCCATCCCATCGAATGCAAGATGGGGGGATATAATGAACTCGAAGCAAACATGTTTGCAGGAGAAGATCATCATTCCGGGTTAACAAACAACGGAGGAGGAATTTCCATTACGAAGAACAAGGGCCGCTTTTATGGGCTTGCGCCATAAATCAAGCCCCTCTGACCTAAAAGTAGTCGAAGAGAAATTTTACGAGCAAAAATTTTGCCCCTCCTTTCTCTAACCTTTTCGTGAAATTCCTTCATGTTTTTTTAGCTTCAATATAGCCTTCCCATCTGTTAGCAGGGTGTTGATTCATCCCATCCATGCTACTCACTTTTTCATTCTTCTCGCTTTATCATCCGTGGAGGTTATTTCGTGCTCATGAATAAGCAAGCAGGTAATTGAAGTAACGTTTTTCTTTTATTTGATCGCTTAATAGCTTCCAAATGAATATGGATGGACCTTATGCAGTTTTATTTTCGACAATTTGCTTTCATTATCTCGCACTAACTGTAAATGGTAAGAATAATTTACTGCATTTAGTTTTAAACTATATAAAATAAACTTAACTAATAACTTACTTCGCAATTTCTCATACTTTATTGCATAAGAAATTGAAATGTATGTATCTATGTCCGACTCGTGGCTCAGTGGCAAACGTTCGCTGTTGGGGAGCACTAGGGCTGAGGTTCACTCCGTTGGCGTCTTTGCTTCAGACACTATTGCAAAAATCAGGTGAATCGATGCTATTTGTGACGCTCAGCATCTTGCCTAGTGAGTCGGACTACCTGGTGGAGGTTCTTGGCTTTTCTCCCATACAATACGCAAATGCAAGGCAGTTCTCTGTAAAAGTCTTCTCCTCCTCCTTCTACGACACGGCGCTGAAGTCACGAGTGCTCCATCAGAACAATTTTAATTTAGTTTGGTTTATCGTTCTACTGTCATTGTTTGCACACTTTAGGCTAATTTTACCTGGACCTACAGATTAACGTGGATTCCGAATCACTCACAAACATGAATACCACCGCCAGGATTGGAACCTGAAGCCTATGAGCAGAATTCCAAAGAACAGAAAGCTAGTCAATTGGCTAACAAGAACTACAAAGAAAAAGAAGATGACATAATATCCATCTGTTGGATTCTTTGTATGTTATTTTGATAGCCATCTATCATTTTCTTTTTAAGTTACATTTTCAAAGTTAGTTTTTATTCATAATATGCATTTGATGGAAATATGTTTATATACCTTTCCCCCACACAAATAATTGCACCCCCCCCCTCGGAATAAAAGGACAGCACAAAAACAGGAGGTTTGAAGGTTCATTCAATATCCAATTTTCCTTTCATCCCTATTCCATTGAATTCAAGATGGGGGATTATAATGAACTTGAAGCAAATATGTCTGCACGAGATCATCATTCCGGGTTAACAAATAACAGAAGAGGAATTTCCATTACCAAGAACAAGAGCCGCTTTTACGAGCTTGCCCCATAAATCAAGCCCCTTCGACCAAACTGTAGTCGAAGAGAAATTTTACGAGCAAAAATATCTTCTTCCCCTCCCTTTTCTGACCCCCTTTCGTGAAATTCATGGATGCTTTTTCTTTTAGTTCCAATATTGCCTTCCCATCTGTTAGCAAGGTGTTGATTCATCCCATCCATGCTACTCACTTTTTCATTCTTCTCGCTTCATCATCCATGGAGGTACTTACGTGCGCATGAATAAGTGAGCAGGTAATTGACGCTGCATCTCTTTTTTATCTGATCACTTAATAGCTTCCAAATGAATATGGATGGACCTTATGCAGTTTTATTTTCGACAATTTGCTTTCATTATCTCGCACTAACTGTAAATGGTAGGAATAATTTACTGCCCTTAGTTTTAAACTGTATAAACTTATTTAATTATATTAATATAAGTGTGAACGTTTCTCATGCATGATTGCATAAGAAATTGATTTAAATTGAAATGTCGGTAACTATGCCCGACTCGTGGCTCAGTGGCAGCATGCGCGTCACTGGTGAGCATTATGGCTGAAGTTCAATCTGCTGACGGTTTTGTTGTAGACACTAGAGAGTTTTTGTATACCGTATTTTGGACGTCCGTTAGCTTTTTCTCCCTAGCGCGCATGCTCATAGGAAACATTATTACAGATACGCAAGCTCAAGTTCACTATGAGCATGCGCGTTAGGGAGAAAAAGCTAACGGACGTCCGAAATACGGTATGCAAAAACTCTCTAATGTTTCGAAAAAAAAAGACACTCGATGGCGTTTGTGATGTTCATCCTCTTGTCTCATTAATCGGATTACGTGGATATTTCCGACTTTCTTCCCATATGATACGCAAGTGCGGGGTAGTTCCCCGTAAAAGTCTTCCCGGAAGGCATTTCCTTCCTTTCCTTCAAACGCAGCCGAAGTCAGACTTCTACCGATTGGTTTTCTATCACAACAGTAGTTGGCCTCCCCTTTCATAAGGCGGCTACAGGTTCAGGATTTGGCATAAACGTTGTCGTCCAAGTAGGATGAGAAACAAAACATTTAGTAAATTTTTTTGGGGGTGGGGGATTAATAAAAATAAATTTCCCTCATTCCATGAGCAGATTACTCACGAGATGTGCCGTTCCGCACTGCAGGTCACTGAGGATTATACGCAACAATACACCTGTACCTAGAAATGACATAGTAATTCCTTCTCAGGTTTATAGATATCAATTGCTGCCTTTTATACACTCAAGAGCCAAAACATTATGACCACCCCTACATTTTGCAATGAACTCGCCTGGATGACGTGGAAGGCACGTGATCAGGTGGAAGTGGTATTTAACTGCTGCTGGAGAGTCTGAGGAAAAATAATACATATATTATTATACACTGAAGTGACAAAAGTCATGGGATACCTCTTAATATAGTGTCGGCCCTCCTTTCGCCAGGTGAAGTGCAGCAACTCGACGTGGCATGGACTCAACAAGTCGTTGGAAGTCTTCTGCAGGAATATTGAGCCATGCTGTCTCGATAATTGTGAAAGCGTTGATGGTGCAGGATTTTGGGCACGAACAGACCTCTCGATGATGTCCCATAAATGCTCGATGGGATTCATGTCGGCCGATCTAGGTGGCCAGATCATTCGTTGGAATTGTCCAGAATGTTCTTCAAACCAATCGTGAACAGTTGTGGCCCGGTGACATGGCGCATTGTCATCCATAAAAATCCCATCGTTGTTTGGGTACATGAACTCCATGAAAGGCTGCAAGTGATCTCCAAGTAGCTGAACATAAGCGTTTCCAGTCAATGTTCGGTTCAGTCGCACCAGAGGACCAAGTCCATGCCATGAAAAAACAGTCCACACCATTATGGAGCCACCACCAGCTTGAACAGTGCCTTGCTGACAGTTTGGGTCCATGGCTTCGTGGGGTCTGCGCCACACTCGAACCCTACCATCAGCTCTTACCAACTGAAATCGTGACTCATCGGACCAGGCCACGGTTTTCCATTCATCTAGGGACCAACCGATATGCTCACGTGCCCACGAGAGTCGCTGCAAATGTCGTTCTGTCAGTAAAGGCACTCGAGTCGGTCTTCTGCTGGAATAGAAGAAAGCTAAATTTCTCCGCACAGTTCTAACAGACAAGTCCCTTGTACGTCCCCATTGATTTCTGCGTTATTTGACGCAGTGTTGCTTGTCTGTTAGACTTTTACGACTCTTTGCAGACGTCACCGGTCTCGGTCGTTAAGTGCAGGCGGTCGACCACTGCGCTGTCCATGGTGGGATGTTATGCCTGAAATTTCCATACTCTCGGCACACTCTTGACACAGTGGATCTGGGAATGTTGAATTCCTTAACGATTTCCGAAATGGCATGACCCATGCGTCTAGTTCCAACTAACATTCCGCGTTCAAAGTCTGTTAATTCCCGTCGTGCGGTCATCATCACGTCAAAACCTCTTCTCATGAATAACTTGAACAGAAATGAAAGCTATGCGAAAGCACTGCGCATTTATACCTGTTCTAAACGATGCTATTTGGCCATCTGAAAATTTGCATATTGCTATCCCATGACTTTTGTCACTTCAGTGTATGTATAATAATATATATAATAAAAATATAACGTTATTGACAGGTGGTCATAATGTTTATGCTCTTGAGTGTATAAACGCAATAATTTTACATGTAGATGGACCAAACTGAAATTAACTGAAGTAATAGAATCATTAGAGTTAGATTTTGGATGAGAAAGAGGTTTCAGCTTTGTAAGAGTTTCACAAATTATTCCCTTTATATTGCTGTCGGTTATTATACATACACATAATGTAGGTTGAAACTGTCAATAATGTAGTTGTACATGTAATTGAACTGCCAATAATTTTACAGATTGGCTGAAATTTAAGTATCCTGGAAACGGAAATGAGCCAAAAATTATTGCTCATCTTTACAGTGACGTTAATGATAAATTTTATCTGATTATCCAGTGTTATTACATTAACATAATAGAGAGAGCCAAACTAGTGGGTTTAACGAGAGAGTTGTGTCTCTATGAATATATGCTAAAATTCATTTTTACGAATTTCCGGAGATGAGGTCTCTGTAATTTAGAAAATTACATCATTAAAAATTTTACAGACTTCATTATATAATAATATTAAAACTGAAACAAATTAAAAGTTTAAAAGTTTTGAAACGCTATTCAATAACTTTATGGCTTTTATTAAGGCCTAAAAAAAGATGAAGATGAATCATTATAATATTGAGATTCGAACTTGGGAGCCGAGTTCAAAGTCCATTAAGTTACACCGAACTGAAAACTTCGTTGTTTATGCCTGCGATAGGCATGGTAAATTAGTGAGATGTATTTATTTTGCCTATATAGCAGGGTTATCAAAGGGTGGTACTCCAGTGAAATACGTGCCAGATATTAAAATAAATATTACTGTTTTTATCGTGAGTTTTCCCAATCAAACAACCTAACCTTTAAGGTTTTTTCTCTACTGTAATTTTTGCACACTTTAGGATAATTAGACAGGGACCTACAGTTCAACGGGGATTCCGAACCACTCACAAGCAGCCATGCCACTTCCAGGATTTGAACATGATTTGGTTTAATTTAGTTTGTCGCTATACGGCCATTTTGTGCATACTTTAGGCTAATTAGATCGGGATCAATAGTTTAATGTGGATTCCGAATCAGTAAAAAGCATCCATCCTATCGCCAACATTCGAACCTGAAGCCTGTGGTACCAAAGGTCAGAGAGCTAGCCAATTGGCCATTAGGCAGAGAAAAATTTATAGAAGAAAAAAAAAAAAAACCCTCTAATTTTAGGACAAAAAAAAAATAATCTATAAAAAATTGAAAGAAGGAATAAATCCCTAATAGGACATGCCGAAAAAAATCTGACATATTTTTAAATAAATTTTCCAATGCCACTGAAATAAAATAATGGAATAAATATTCATTTACCATATGAAATAGTAATTTGCAGAGATAATGTTGTAATAACATTGTGCAATATTTAGGATAACTTATTGCAGAAATTGCAGCCTTTGAGATGAAAATCTATTAGTTATTGATTGTATAAATAAGAAACAATTTTACACAAGCCTCCTAATCTTCGGAAAATATGTGTACGTAATATTTTGATTGAAACTATACTGATTTTGAGAATAAAAGTGTTAATAAAGAACTTGCAAGTACGAGGAGAGCCATAATTTTGAAGTGTCTGAAAGCTCGACGTGAAAAATTCAACAGAAACCTATGTGCTCATGAAAACTGTCACAAGATATTTATGGGCCTTCGTCTTGTTGAGGCGGGGGCCATAAAACATGATTGAGTTCGTACATGTCGGAGAAAGTGTGGACCTCTTGGGGAAAATCACGGCACTGCTGCGGGGCACTGGGGAGCAAAAAGTACTGGACGAACTTCTATCTCGTTACGATTTCTTTTAATATTTGACAAGTCAGTCGAAACTTTTCAAAAGACTTTCAGAAAATCACCGCAAGGATTTTGTAGGAATTTACAATTTATCATATTTCATAGAAGTGGAAAAGTCTTATTTCTTCTATAAGAGTTTAGTACAGACTAGGGGTGACAACAGCGCAATTCTAACAGGAGGGTGATGTGAATCTTATGCAAAAAAATGTTTTTTTTCTTTATATCACTTGGTAGACAGCAATGTCTAGAGTCGCTAGCCACATCTCGAGTAATGGATTACTGTTGACTGCTAGGAATAAGTTAAGTGTTAGCCATGTAACAACTGTTGCTTGTTCTTTGTTTGCTCGACAACAATACGAGTCATTCTTTGATCGCCTGATTACTGGTATAGGTCAAACAACTCGTGAAGTCTCATATATATAGGAGACTCTAGTATGGTCTCATACGTATTACTCAGTGTAGTTTCACACTTTTGGGGAATACTCACATCTAGGAAAACAATACTCACGATTCAAGAATGTATCTTGATAATTGTCATCAATGCCATAAAACATGATTGGTCTCATGTTGGATGAAGTCTGGACTGCTTGGGAAAATCACGGCACTGTTTCAAACAAAAATTACCCATCTAGTTTGATTTCTTATGTTTGAAAATTCGAAACATTACCCACCAAGTGTGATCTCATAAATATTACTTATCTAATGTTGTCTATGTATTATCACTTGTGTTCTCATATGTTGACAACGTTGAATAAGTTAATCGTTACAACTGTTCTAGTGACAACAATACGAGGATCGCCTGATTACTGGTATAGGTCAAACCCGTGAAGTCTCTACTGTAGTATGTCTCATATGTATTACACATCTAGTGTATTCTCACATGTATTACTCATCTAGTGTATTCCCATCAGTTTATGTATTACATTACCCATCTAGTTTGTTCTCAATTACATTACCCATCTAGTGTGTTCTCATTACCCATATGTATTACTCATCTAGTGTGTTCTCATATACATTACTCATCTAGTGTGTTCTCATATACATTACCCATCTAGTGTATTCTCATATACATTACACATCTAGTGTATTCTCATAGTTTGTATTACCCATCTAGTTTGTGTATTCTCATATGTATTACTCATCTAGTTTGTATTACATTACCCTCATATGTATTACTTATCTAGTGTGTATTTCTCATATATATAACCCATCTAGTGTGTTCTCATATGTATTACTCATCTAGTGTATTCTCTCATTACTATACATTACCCATCTAGTGTATTCTCATATACATTACCCATCTAGTGTATTCTCATATGTATTACTCATCTAGTGTATTCTCATATGTATTACCCATCTAGTGTATTCTCATATGTATTACCCATCTAGTGTATTCTCATATGTATTACTCATCTAGTGTATTCTCATATGTATTACCATCTAGTGTATTCTCATATGTATTACCCATCTAGTGTACTCTCATATGTATTACACATCTAGTGTAATCTCATATGTATTACACATCTAGTGTAATCTCATATGTATTACCCATCTAGTGTATTCTCATATGTATTACCCATCTAGTGTATTCTCATATGTATTACTCATCTAGTGTGTTCTCATATGTATTACTCATCTAGTGTGTTCTCATATGTATTACTCATCTAGTGTGTTCTCATATGTATTACTCATCTAGTGTGTTCTCATATGTATTACTCATCTAGTACGATTCCACATCTAATGTGGTCTCGTATATATTCCTAATTTAGACCAAGAACCCCCGTGGTTTCGTGTAAGGAGGACAGATCCTGTTGTGATGGAGACCCGTCGATAGAAGTCAGACTTAACTCCGTGAAGTTGAAGAAGGACAACAGTGCTTTCCGGGAGGACTTTTTGGGGAAACTATCCCTCATTTATGTATCGTATAGGAGAAAACCCGGAAACTTCCACCAGGTAGCTCGACTAACAAAGCAAGATGCTGAACATCACAAATACCATCGAGTCTTCTAGTTCTTATAAATAGTGTCTACAACAAAGCCGACAGCGGATTGAACATTTGCCTTAATGCTCACCGGCGGCGCGAGTTGCCACTGAGTAGCGAGTCGGGCATAAATAAAATATGTAAATAACAAATAATCAATATACAGAACTATTTTTTTATTTCATTTTTTTTTTGTTAAACAATTCAAAAACACAAAAATAAAAATAAAAATATGTGCGTAAACATTACGCAAGACCGAAGTTAAACTTTATGTTGTGCTTCTGAGGTGTAAAAGGAAAGATTTCAGGTATTTATCCACAAGTTTAATCAAGGAAAAAGGCATAATTTATTAGAGAATATTAATTGATCATAATCTTGGTTGATGAGAAAAAAAATAATCCGCTATTCTAAAGTTTTTTCTTAATTGGATAAATTAGGTTTGATTTATCGCTCTACGGTCATTTTGTGCGCACTTTTGGTTAATTAGACAGGGATGTACTGTTTAACTTGGGTTCCGAACCACTCATAAACATCCATGCCACCACCAGGATTCGAATCTGAAGCCTGTTGTACCAAAGACTAGATCGCAAACCGATTGGCCATCAGGCCGCTGATATTGCCTTTGGTACCACAGTCTTCAGGTAGAATTCAAATTAAACAGTACGTCGATGTCTAATTAGCCCAAAGTGTGCAGAAACCAATTAATGCAAATATATCTGACTTTTATTCTGGTTTGAATTCATGATAAAATGTTTTATTTCGACTGCTAAAATTATGAATAACTCTCCAAAATTATTATTATTAAATACTATTCTTATACATATAAAATTTTATTAATAAAACAAAATACACTTTTTCTTTACGGTAAGAAACAAACATTTAAACAATAAATAAAACAAATGTTTCTAGTAAAACTGTCAGAAAATGATTTTAGAAACAAGAAATTTTTAATAGCTATATTTTACTTTTATATAACCCTATTCATCTTTGATAATGCTAGTTTATAAATTAAAAAAAAAAATACATAAATAATTTCTAGAAAATATGGAGTAATACAGAGATTTTAAAAAAATTAATGCTTTTAAATGAAACTTGATAAAACATTTTGCATAAAAAAAAAAATTATTTGTATTTTGTAAAATACTCATCTAATTAAAAAACAAGAGGGATATAGTTAAATAAAAAGCGGGGAAACACTGAATATATTCCGAAAAAAATTCGATTAATGTTTAGGAATATTTTAATGCGCAATAGAATATTCAATTCGGACTGGACGCTCATCTTCCTATGGAAATGGAGCTCTTCAATATTCGTCGAAGTGTCTTCTATTCATAAATATTAATTTCTCTTGCGAAGCGTTTTTCAGACATTTTTTTTTTGAAGCGTAGTATGTTTTGTAGACGGGTTAAAGGTTTTATAGCTAAATTCAAAAGCCGCCACACAATTTAGCCATTTCATAAGTTAATAGCTTCTGATGTTATGCCATTAAGGTCTGTTTTAAACGCTTTAAAATAGATTTACAGTTAAAACTAAATATTTGGTTTTCGTTAATTTGAATGTGCTTATTATATTTTTCTGTTAATTTATTTATATAGGTATTTAATAAGTTAATAGCTTTTCATGTTATGCCATTAAGACTTGTTTAATAAAATTTACTTTCATAAATATTGTTTGGTGAGTTAAAAGTAAAAAAAAAATAAATAAATAGAACAGATTAAAAAATTTAAAACATTTATTTTTAAAAGTATATTTGCATATATTTATTACTCGTTGTTTTTCTGCTAGTTTGTTTATATGGCTTTTTATGTTAATTTGCTTATATGGACACTTTATAAGTCAATAGCTTTTTATTTTATGCCATTAAGGTTTGTCTCATAAAATTTACGTTCGCAAATCTTGTTTGGTCAATTAAAAGTAAAAAAAATATCTTTAAAACAGAATTACAATTAAGACTAAATATTTAATTTTTGTTAATTTGCATATATTTATTATTTTTCTGTTAATTTATTTATATGGTCATTATATAAATTAATAGATTTTCATGTTATGGCATTATAAAATTTACTTTCACAAATCTTGTTTGGTCAATTAAAAGTAAAAAAGCTTAAAAACTGATTTACAATTAAAACTAAATATTTAATTTTAAGTAATTTGTATCGATTTAATTTTTGTTATTTTCTATTAATTAATTTACATGGCTATTTTTATAAGTTAATAGCTTTTCATGTTATCCGTTAAGATTTGCATAAAAATATACTTTCACAAATCTTGTTGGGCCAATTAAAATTAAAAAATAGCTTTAAAAACAGACTTACAATTAAAACTAAATATTTAATTTTTGTTAATTTACATATATTTATTATTAGTTATTTTTCTGTTAATTTATTTATATGGCTTTGTTGTTTGACTGAAAAATGCAAACTTGACGATACAAATTAAATAATGTAATAAATGATTCCGCTTTACACTGAAGTGACAAAAGTCATGGGATACCTCTTAATATCGTGTCAGCCCTCCTTTCGCCCGGCGAAGTGCAGCAACTCGACGTGGCATGGACTCAACAAGTCGTTGGAAGTCTTCTGCAGGAATATTGAGCCATGCTGTCTCGATAGACGTCCATAATTGTGAAAGCGTTGATGGTGCAGGATTTTGGGCACGAACAGACCTCTCGATGATGTCCCATAAATGCTCGATGGGATTCATGTCGGGCGATCTAGGTGGCCAGATCATTCGTTGGAATTGTCCAGAATGTTCTTCAAACCAATCGCGAACAGTTGTGGCCCGGTGACATGGCGCATTGTCATCCATAAAAATCGCAACGTTGTTTGGGTACATGAAGTCCATGAATGGCTGCAAGTGATCTCCAAGTAGCTGAACATAAGCATTTCCAGTCAATGTTCGGTCCAGTCGCACCAGAGGACCAAGTCCATGCCATGAAAAAACAGCCCACACCATTACGGAGCCACCACCAGCTTGAACAGTGCCTTACTGACAGTTTGGGTCCATGGCTTCGTGGGGTCTGCGCCACACTCGAACCCTACCATCAGCTCTTACCAACTGAAACCGTGACTCATCGGACCAGGCCACGGTTTTCCATTCATCTAGGGACCAACCGATATGCTCACGTGCCCACGAGAGTCGCTGCAAGCGATGTCGTTCTGTCAGTAAAGGCACTCGAGTCGGTCTTCTGCTGGAATAGCCCAAGAAAGCCAAATTTCTCCGCACAGTTCTAACAGACAAGTCCCTTGTACGTCCCACATTGATTTCTGCGGTTATTTGACGCAGTGTTGCTTGTCTGTTAGAATTTACGACTCTTTGCAGACGTCGCCGGTCTCGGTCGTTAAGTGCAGGCGGTCGACCACTGCGCTGTCCATGGTGGGATGTTATGCCTGAAATTTCATACTCTCGGCACACTCTTGACGCAGTGGATCTGGGAATATTGAATTCCCTAACGATTTCCGAAATGGCATGACCCATACGTCTAGCTCCAACTAACATTTCGCGTTCAAAGTCTGTTAATTCCCGTCGTGCGGTCATCATCACGTCAAAACCTCTTCACATGAATAACTTGAACAGAAATGAAGGCTCTGCGAAAGCACTGCGCATTTATACCTTTTCTACGCGATGCTACTGCCATCTGAAAATTTACATATTGCTATCCCATGACTTTTGTCACTTCAGTGTATAATTTATGAAAATTATGGCTACGTTTGGTTAATTTTAAACAAACGCTATTAATAATTTAAATAATTATGCGAATTGTTTTAAGTATGCAAGGAAAGACATTACCTTTTCAGATAATAATTTCAGAGTTAGGAAACTTCATGTATTTGTTGATCCAGACTAATTCTTCCCTTAACAATCAAAAATCATTTCAGATAGAACGGTTATTTGATAAATCCATAATTAAATTCAATTCCCCTATGTATTGATTTTGGATGAAGCAACGAGTTTGCTTTTCTGACGCATATTGCGTTTCGAGCATTTTAATTAATTATCCTTATTACTGAAAATTTGAAATCTGAATTGATAATGAAATAAGAATTGATTTTCAATCAACTTTGTGGGAATACATTTTTATTTATTATACGAACAAATATCAGTTTTCCCTCTTTGTGTTGTTTTGTTTGTTGTTGTTTCTTATCCCACTTGGCTGGCCAAGCCCACGAGCCCATATGGACTCATGATTGAAGGGCCTGACTTTTGCTCCGTGACGCTCTTACAGTCATAGAAGACCGGGACCTACGGCTTAAAGTGGATTCCGAACCACTACAAACCTCCATGGCACCGCCGGGATTCGAACCCGAAACCTGTGGCACCGAGCGCCAGAGCGCTAGACACTCGGCCATTCAGGTCCCAAATTTGCCAACGGCACGCAGTGTTCCCAGGTGGTCACCCACCCAAGTACTGACGGCGCCCAATGATGCTTAACTTCGGTGATCTAACGAGAACCATGGTACGGCCGTTGGCTGTGACCGTTGGCCCTCTTTGTAACTTGCATAAACATCTTAACCGAAACTGCCGCAGAAAACCCGGAACAAGAAATACAGGGTGATTATAATTAAAGTCCGACTTTCAAAATGCTGTAAAACAAGTAATATAATATTTTTTTTTAAAGTCAATTCCTACTTTTTTTTCACTATATTGCAGAAAGTTCGTTATAAATAATTTTAATTCATTTTTTTAAGTTTATCTGGCGCCATCTATTGGTAGATACATGCAACTTAAATCTAAAAAAAACTAAAATGAATTAATTAAATTTAATTAATGAATTAATATTTGAAAAAACTGTATTAACAACAATTGTCATCCACTACAAGTTCAAAAAAATGTATTTGAACTTGAGTAGATGAATAAAAAGAAATTTATTAACGATTGAAAATTTGAACAAGATATATATAGGGAGAGTGTGAGCTAATAGAAGGAATTGAAAAAAAAAGAGCCACTCTTTACAATAAGTTCAAATTTGAACTGAAGACACTTGAAGAGGGAAACGATACGGCATCAAAAAATGTTCCAAAGTGTATTAATAGATGGCGCTGTCAGCGGCCTAAAGAAAGTAAATTCGGCTGCCGGTGGTATTTTGAATCGAAATGACAACGTATTTGGAATGAGTTGCACATTAAACCAACTGTAGTGTTCAATGTGCTTGAGTCTTTCGGTTTTTTGATGGAAAAAATTAATAGTTTAAAAAAACTAAAAAATACGCTTTTAGAGTTAATCAAACTAAAAAGTAAAAAATAATTGTTAACATAAGAATAAAATGACTGACGAGAAAATGAATGTCACTGTTCTAAAATCGTGGGGTGCTCGATATCAATCGTTATAATTTCTCACTAGTTTTATTCCGAAATGCAGAGTTAGTTTAAAAATGTCATACAAAGCACCCCACGCTTTTAGAACAGTGACATTCATTTTCTCGTCAGTCATTTTATTCTTATGTTAACAATTATTTTTTACTTTTTAGTTTGATTAACTCTAAAAGCGTATTTTTTAGTTTTTTTAAACTATTAATTTATTTTTTACTTTTTAGTCTGATTAACTCTAAAAGCATATTTTTTTAAAAGTTTTTTTAAAGTATAATTGTTTTTACTTTGTTTTCCACTTGGGCGGTTATCCTGCTAAGTTTACATACTTTTTACCCACCGAAATTTTCGGCCAATAGGAAGAGCGCAATTCGACACGATCGCACTCCTATGGCTTTGAGATCCGCCTCTTTTTAGCCACCGAAATTTTCGGCCAATAGGAAGAGCGCAATTCGATCGCGGATCAGTTGACTGACTCGCCAGTAGATGGCGCCATCAGTCCCAAAATCGAGCCCAAAAAGTGAGTTACATACAAACATACAGGTGAAGCTAATAAAAGCGTATTAAAAACGACTTCCAAGTCATTCAACAGTTGTGACACTGTTAGTGGAAAGCCCATGCACCACGGCAAGGTCCTACCAAATTAGATGGGAAAAATCGGTTGGACTTTTTTTTGATGCCATACCGTTTCTCCCTTTCTCAACATGTTTTTTTTCTCCTGAAATATTTTTAATAGACTTTTTAAATCTTTGTAATTTTATGGTCCTTGAATATTAAAAAAAATTCGATAATTTTTTTATGAAATGGACTGATCATCAACGAATAGAGGTTTTCATAAAAATAAATTTAAATAGTGTAAAAAAAGTTGTGCATCTTTTTTTTTTTTTTTTTTTTTTTGAAAAGTTAAAAGACATTTCGATGTTTTTAAAATAAAATTTTATATTTAGATTCAAATTTATAAAATACCATTTTTAAATTGCATGGTAATTTAATTTGTGATTCCCTGTTTACATTTGAAGCCACCAAAAAGGAATAAATTTTTAAATTTAAAATTTTGAGCCCGACAGAAAAATATTTCTAATTTTAAAAAAAAGCATTCCAGATAAGAAAAAAAAACTTTCTACTTATTCCAATATTCAGTCTAAAATAGATCAAATAAAATTTATTCAATAACTTCTACATTTTTATTTTCAACTTCCAAATGATTTTAATAACTGTTATTCATGTAATTTGAAATTCATTTGCTTTAAAAAGCGCGAGATTTTTTATAAGATTTCTTATTTTATTAGTCTGAAATGCTTTGGATAATTTGAGACGGAAGGTAATCATAAAGTTTTCATCCAAAAAGCTTTGATTTTTTTTTCTGTGTGATTTTAAATCTTTTTATAAATGAACCAGATTTGTTTAATGATAAAAGTTTTCTAGTTAGAGAGAATCTACGGAAATCAGGAATATTTCCTCTTTTTTGCATAAAAAATTATGTTCGTTTAAATTTTACGACGAGGTAATATTTAAAGTTGTCTTCGAACAAAATGGGGGGAAGTGCAATTTCCTTTTAGGAGGAATAAAAATTTTCTTTGAAATGTTTAAGTAACGAATAAATTTCCTATAGTTTTAATGAATGAAAAAAATAACAGAAAAGATATGTTTGTACGATTTGGTTTATTTTATTAAATTTTGCAATTTCAGTCACGTCTAATAAATTTTGAATTTTTTTCAAAAATATTGCGGATTGAATACTCGTCTTTTAAAACGATAAATTCAAAACTATTTTTTTTCTAATACAGCCGGCAATCACAGACAGTTGTCGTTAATGCCTTAAGGCAAGCGCTGCACCGACGTTACCCACTTAGAACTACCCAGGAGGTGCGCGTAGCTTGAAGATAAGCTACGGTCGTGGAGTAACACTACCCCCACAACACTCTACGATCGTGTTAGACCGGGAAATACAGGTTTAAAGTGGATTCCGAAATACTACAAACATCCATGGCACCGCCGGAATTCGAACCCGAAACCTGCGATACCGTGCGCCAGATCACTAGACACTCGGCCATCAGGCCTCCAATTCAAAGATATTTCATTGATACTTTTGCAATCCATGCAAGCTAGAAGCACCCTAATAA
The DNA here is from genome assembly GCA_021605075.1 of Caerostris darwini. NCBI lineage: Eukaryota > Metazoa > Arthropoda > Arachnida > Araneae > Araneidae > Caerostris > Caerostris darwini. The sequence continues at coordinate 29,574 of BPLQ01012009.1, forward strand.
AAGTCCGTGTGATCAGGACACCTTTTTCTCCGGCCTTTTAGTAAAGAGTACACACCATTCTGTTGCAATTAGAGTCCAGTCCCAAGCAAACAAGTAAATGGGCCTTATTTATTTTCTCTGATATATGTGTTTTATGTAAGACACATACAGTGAGCCACAAAATTGAGTATACACCTCTAAAACTTTTAGACTTTTTCCAATTACAAATTAAATATTGATTTAAATAGATAAATTTTTTTATCCTATATACTTTAACCTCTGCTTTACCATCCTATAATAAAACAATTCTATAGTTAACTTATTTATTACAAAAAAAGTTAAGCGATTCGAAGAAAAGATAGAAAACCATGCCACAAAATTAAGTATACACTTCTTATATTTGTAAATTATGCCATAACTTTTTTTAGTTTCAAATTTTCTTTAAAGAGTTTCAGGAGTAGCTGCTGCTTATAACACGTGCTATTGCACTTCAACGCTTTGAAATAGTATTTTTTCTCATTAAAAATCGTAAAATGAGCTCTCGTAGAGAAACTTCTGAATCTGAGCGTTTATTGGTTGTAAAATGGTCGAAAGAGGGTAAATCTCTTCGAGAAATCGCTTCGTTGATTGGTGTAACTCATGGCTGTGTCCAAAAAATACTACAGAAGTATAAAAAAACTGGATCTGTGGCCAATATTCCTGGAAGAGGACGTAAAGAAATACTGAGTAATACAGCGAAGAGGAAGATCATTCACTCAGTAAAGAAAGATCCGAGGGTGAGTGCCTCTAAACTAGCTTTATCGATGTCCTCTACAATCAGGAAAAAGATCTCAGTTGAAACAATTCGACGTACCCTTCACCAATATGGGTTTCATGGCCGTACACCAATACGAAAGCCACTCATCAAGTATGTGAATAGACAAAAGAGAGTGATTTTCGCCAAAGAACATCGTTTAAAGCCTATTTCTTTCTGTGGAACACTGTAATATTTTCTAATGAAAGTAAGTTTAATCTTTACGGAAGCGATGGACGATTTAAAATATGGAGAGAAGCTAGGAAAGCACTGGCACCTAAAAACACCATTAAGACAGTCAAGTTCGAAGGTGGATCTGTCCTCGTTTGGGGTTGTATGTCGGCTGGAGGAGTTGGAGAGCTTGCTTTTATAGATTGTATTATGGGCAAACATGTATATTTGGGGATTTTAAATGATAACTTAAAAAAAAGTGCCAGTAAGTTGGGGCTTGGGTCAAGCTTCATATTCCAGCAGGACAACGACCCCAAACATACAGCGAAGATTGTGCAGTTATACTTGCTGTACCATTGCAAGAAGCAATTACACACTCCAGCCCAGTCTCGAGACCTAAACGTCATCGAAAATTTGTGGTCGCAATTAGAGAAAGCTGTACAGGAGCACGAAATCACAAGCAAGGAAGTTCTCAAGGAGGTTCAGAGAGAAGAATGGGCTAAAATTTCTGTTGAAACCACTAAAACACTAGTAGAATCAATGTCCATAAGATTACAAGCTGTAATTCAAGCAAAAGGTTATGCAACAAAATATTAATTTGTACGTTAAAAGAAAATTAATAAAGGTGTATACTTATTTTTGTGGTGTTGTTTTTCCTCTCGTCTCAGATCTTTTATTTTTTTCGTAAAAAATAAATAAACGCAACAATTTTATAAGTATAGTACGGTAAAGCATAGACTAAAGTATATAAGGTAAAAAATTCAATCATCTTAAAGCAATATTTAATTTGTAATTGCAAAAAGTCTCTAAGTTTCTAAGGTGTATACTCAATTTTGTGGTCCATTGTATATCAGACATATCACATATATGATGGCAGAGTTCATAATCCCAATTTTGGTCTGATGTTCGCAAAGGCAGCCTTGCCCAGTTTTTAATCTAAAATTGGCAACAGCCACATTACGAGTTTCTCTACTAAATTTTTTGCCTTGATAAATATAATAAATATTTAAATTCAAAGACTTCAAAAGAATTTGGTAACTCAGTATGTTTTTTTTCGCCTGAAATGTTTCCAATAGACTTTTTAAATCTTTGTAATTTTCTGATTCTTGAATATTAACGGAAATTGCACAATTATGTTTATGAAATGAATGGATCAGCTACGAATAGAAGAAGTTTTTAATAAAAAAAATTTAAATTGTGTAAAAAAGTTTGCAAAAAAAAAAAAAAAAAAAAAAAAAAAAATCCCCGGCGCACAAATTAAAAGACATTTCGTGGTTTTTAAAATAAAATCTTATGTTTATGTTGAGAGTTATAAAAATGATATTTTTAAATTACATGGTAATATATTTTGTAATGTCTATTTACATTTGAAGCCACCAAAAAAGAATAATTTTTTAACTTAAAATTTTGAGCATAACAGAAAAATATTTCTAATTTTGAAAAAATATTCCTAAAAAAAAAAAACTTTCTACTTATTCCCATATTCAGTCTAAAATAGATCAAATAAAATTTATTCAATAACTCCTACATTTTTACTTTCAAATTCCAAATGATTTTAACGACTGCTTTCCATGTAATTTGAAATTCATTTGCTTTAAAAAGCGCGAGATTTTTTATAAGATTTCTTATTTTATCCGTCTGAAATGCTTTGGAAAATTTGAGTTGGAAAGGTAATCAAAGTTTTCCTTCAAAAACTTTTTTTCTGCGTGCTTTTAAATCTTTTTATAAATGAATGTGATTTGTTTAATGATAAAAGTTTTCTAGTTAAAAAGCATCTACGGAAATCGGGAATATTTCCTTTTTTCCCCATAAAAATTGTGTTCGTTTAAATCTTACGAAGAGGTAATATTTAAAGATGTCTTCGAACAAACTGAAAAATAAAAATGCAATTTCCTTTTAGGAGGAATAAAAAAATTTTTTTTTGAAATGTTTTAGTAGTGAATAAATTTCTAGTAGTTTTAATGAATGAAAAAAAAAAGATCTGAAAGTTATGTTTGTACGATTTGTTTTATTTTACTAAATTTTACAATTTCATTCGCATCTAATAAATTTCGGATTTTTTTTCAAAAATATTTCTGATTGAATAGTCTTTTAAAATGAAAGATTCAAAAATATTTATTGATACTTTTGCAGTCCATGCAATGATTACGTTGGTGCTTCCCCCCCCTTATTTTTATCTCTACGCAAATAGTACAGAATCTTTGAAACTCAGGGGGCCAACCCACGGCCCGCCTTGATTATTTTTCCGGCCTGTGAGATGAATTATACACACTTTTACAGATATATATTTTATAATGGCTAAAGTAGCAAAAACCAATGTATTACAAAAATATTTTAAATGTGCATCCATATATTCAAGAATTAACTGTCCAAATTATGAGAAAAATTAACTTAAATAATATTCTTGCGAATATATGACAGATACTGCCTATTTTATTTTTGAGTTTACAGTTATGAGTTCTCCGAATAATTAAATGATATTCTGCCAACTCATGATGCTCGCGTGTCTTGGAACATCTAATATAACCGGCTTTATGTTTCACTTTAAGGGACCTCAATGACGCAAAGGATATCCCTAGTTTGGCATAGTTGATTGTTGATAGCAGAGCAAACCCGACTCTTAGTTGAAGTTGCTAGCGCTTTTAGTTCAACTTACATCTGCGAATGGTTTTTTTCTAAAATGAAATTGACCAAACACAAAACATACACAAACACAACATACACAAATAAACAAACACAAATTGGCCCAAACATAACGAACGCTAACTTGCAACACCCATTACGATGTACAAATGCGCAAATTGAGATCGATTTGCAAAAGCTAAGTGAAAGAGTGGAGAAACAAATATCGCACTAATAAATTAAATATTTTCTAATAATTTCGATTTTTATATTTCTTTTATATTTATATGTTTTTTATATATTATTTTTAGTGTTATATATTTCTTTACAATCTGCGTTTAGTGTCATCATTATTATATTATCTATGTTTACATGTAAGAATAATAATAAACACAAAAATAATAACTCATTATTTCATTCCGAAAATGTCTATAGTGGGCCTAAATCTAATAGGGGGATATATAATTTCATATGCGGCCCGTGGAGTTATGATGCATTTTCAAAGTGACCAGTGGCAAAGTGGCCAATTGGGTTGGCCACCCCTGTTGTAGATGGCCACAAGGTTTGGTTTGTAGCTCTAGGTCATTTTGTGCACTTTAGGCTAATTTGACCAGGACCTACAGTTTAACGGGGATTCCTAACCAGTAATAAAGATCCATGCCACCGCCAGAATTCAAACCTGAAAACCTGTGGCACAAAAGGCCCAAGTGCTAGGCAATTGGCCCTCAGGACGCTGCCACTAGGAAGATAATCTCTTATCTTTCTTTAAACATCACATGTTAATACTGCCAAGGGATAATGATACTATCCTTACACTTGTGGTCCATTGGCTATGTTTGGTAGCTGTCATTCTATCTAATGGTTCGATTTTCATTGGTTGAGTATGCTACACTTTCACAGCTCTCAAATATCAGTAAATTCAACGGCGATTGAATGTATCTCCAATCGCTGGTTAAGCTTTCGGGGTAATTAATTTTATTGAGTATGCAACAGTTTCACAGCTCTCAGATATCAGCAAATTCAATTGCGATTGAAAGCGTCTCCTATCGCTGGTTAAGCTTTCGGGGTAATTAATTTTATTAGAGTTTTCTGGATGGATCGCTTGTTTTCTAGCTTGCACACGGTACTCGAACAGGGAGTAATCGACCTTAAAAATTTTTTCCTAAAGTGTGTATAGTTGTAGGGAATAGCATTGAATACCCAAGAGTCGTTCTTTATTATAAGGGTCTATTAAGTTGAGCAGATTCATGGACTATCATTGCAAAAGAATGTGATATCGCAACGCCAGACTTTATGTAAAAGATATATGGGCCAAACATAAAGGCATATGCGAATTTCATTTATTTTCAAGGGTCATTAAAATGTCATATTATTTCCCATTTTTTAAATCATTAAAAAACAAAAATGTCATTAAAACATCATTAATCATTAAAAACTTTGTGAAATTTCGAGAAAAGTTTCAATTTTGATTTGTAGTAAAATAAATCATAAAAACCCTATAAACATCGCATAAAAAGTAAACGAAAAATTAAGCCTGTTTATTGACATTATATATAATATACTAAAGTGTTTTTTGGGACTTGGCTACTATTTTGGGTGTCTTTATAGAAATAAATCATTATTTCTCATTTCAGTCTTAATTTATTATTCATTTTCATATGTGTTCTAATTAAAGAATCGTTTACTCAATATGCTTATTTAATGTACTAATTTCATATTATTTATCATACCCCAAAATGTTACATAATCTAAATTCCAATATTTAAAAAAAAAAATCAGGCCATCCCGGCGAATTTAAGCTGTGGAATTTCAGCAATACCAAATGAACTAAACTAGCTTATTTATTCCCACCTTCAAGAAAGCGACTATTGTGAATGGTTTGGTTTGTCGCTCTACGGTCATTTTGTACGATTTAGACTAATCAGACGGGAACCTACAGTTTAACGTGGATGTCGAAACATTAACAAACATACATGCCACTGGCAGGATTCGGACCTGAAACATATGGTACCAAAAGCCAGAGCGTTAGCCAAATGGCCAATACTCCAGTGATGAAGAAAAAGCTGACATAATATCCATCTGTTTGGATTCTTTTTAATTTGTATGTTAGTTTGATACTACCAAATTCCCAACTATTACCAATTACCACCAAACATCCATGCCGACACCAGAATTCGAACCTGAAACCTGTGGTGCCAAAGACCAGAGCGCTAGCCGATTGGCCATCAGGCAGCTTAAAAATCGACTCAATCAATTTCGGATGAGAACAATGAATTAATTAATGAACAATGAACAATTATTTAATGAGTTGAGTTATTGTGAATGAAACAATCTTTCTTTAGATGTAACACAACCCACAAAGCTAATAATGTTGAAGAATTCTTTCGGAAACCAAATCCGAGGAATCCTCCCGCTTTGAGGTCGAGATTTTCTGGAAGAGTGCCCACTTTGGGATGTCCCTCCGGAGAACAGGACCGTAATTAAGAGCAGCGGGAAAGGGGGTAAATGTCACTCTTATCTTCCCTGAAGTGTAGGGGAAATAAACGAGACATAAATGCTTTTTTGTCCTACTCGAATGAGATGCTTCACTCAATACTGTTTGTTTACTAAATACAGGTGAAATATTTGAAGCAAATTGTCAAAAAAGGATTAACATTTAGCATTAGCTTAGTTAGTGTTAGCCAATATATTGATCAATTTACGAGGTTGAGCTTCAGTTAAGAAATTCATTTATTTGATTTGGTTTGGTTTGTTGCTCTAGGTAATATTTTGTACACTTTAGGCTAATTAGACAAATCTCAATTAAAGTGGATTCCGAACCAATAATAAACATCCATGCCACCGCCAGGATTCGAATATGAAGTCTGTGGTAGAGTGATAGCCAATTAGCCATCAGGCCGCTCATTCATTTGAGAAAGATACTATTTCAACAGACCAACAAAAGTCATTATGATTTGTCATTTGCTACATATCATCCATTTGTAATAATTCCTGAAATTATTATGTGGTTTATTCTTTTAAACGTATTCGTAATTTAATTCTTAAGTGTTAATATTTTACATTGGTTGTTTAATAATCTAAGGTTTGGTCTGGTTTGTCGTTATACTGTCATTTTTTGCACGCTTTAGGTTAGTTAGACCGGGACTTACAGTTTAAAGGGAATTCCGAACCACTAACAAACATTCATGCCACCGCCAGTAGTTAAACCTGATGCATGTGGTACCAAAGTCCAGAGCTCTAGCCAATTGGCCATCAGGTCGCTTAATAATGTAAGAAAAATAATTAATAAAAATTATAAATATATTCCCTTTAATGCATGTAATTCTAAAATAATATAACGAATTGTTATAACATATATTTCGATATGTTTGAATTTCCATTTTTTATTGTTAATAAATAATAAAAACCATATTCAATGTCTTGCCGTCGATCTAGTTTAAAAATATGCTATTATTAATTCATAGTAATATCAGAAAATATTGTGTGGTTGATTCTTTTAAACGTATACAAGTTTCAATATAGGATCCTTAAGTATTCATATTTTACATTGGCTGTTTACTAATCTAAGAGAAACAGCCAAGGAAAAGAATTATAAATATTAGGTTGGGGAAAAAGAAATCCATTATTTTTATATGAACTTCAGGACTTTATTTAACATGCTTCGGATTGTCCGATTTGGGTCAAATATGCACCGTTTTGTTGTATGATTTGTTGCCATTTTAAAGGTAACTTCATAATGCCTCTCTCATAGAAGTCCTGGTCTCTATTTGCAAAAAACTCTAGTAGTCGATTTTCACAATCCTCCCTAGATGCCAATTTTTTATCATTAAAGAAATTTTGCAATGCAAGAAAAAGATGATAATCGCTTGGTGCCAAGTCCGGACTGTATGGAGAATGCATTAAAACTTCCCAACCAAGCTCCCGAAGTTTCTGGCGAGTCACTGTAGATGTGTGTGGCCTAGCGTTGTCCTGGTGGAACACGACACCTCTCCTGTTGGCCAATTCTGGCCGTTTCTGCTCAATCGCTATCTTCAAACGGTCCAGTTGTTGACAGTAGAGATCAGAATTTAGCGTTTGGCCATATGGAAGCAACTCATAATAAATAATCCCCTTCCAGTCCAACCAAATGCATAACAGAACCTTCCTGGCCGTTAGTCCTGGTTTGGCCACCGTTTGAGGTGCTTCACCGCTCTTTGACCACGATCGTTTTCGCACAGGGTTATCGTATGTGATCCATTTCTCATCTCCAGTCACCATCCGTTTAAGAAATGGGTCTATCTCAATCCGTTTGGCCAAGGCTTCGCAGATGGAAATTCGATCCATCATGTTTTTTTCTGTTAATTGGTGTGGCACCCAAACATCGAGCTTCTTTTTGAATCCAGCTTTGTGTAAATGGTTTAAAACTGTTTTATGGTCGATTTTTAGCTCCTGGGCGATGTTACGACTGCTAACATGCCGGTCAACTTCGATCATTTCTACGATTTTATCGACATTTTCGACGACCGGCCTACCTGTGCGAGGTGCATCTTTAACATCAAAAATTCCTGAACGGAATCTACGAAACCAAAATTGCACATAATTGGCTGTTACAGTATCGGAACCATAAACACCATTCACAATTTTAGCCGCCTGGCTTGCATTTTCGCCTTTGTCAAAGAAAAACTGTAAAATATACCAAATTTTCTCTTTGTTCACTTCCATTTTTAACACCCTGTAACTCCCAACTGAATGGACCAAACAAAAACTAGAAAAAGAATTATTTTAGTACGAAGTGCCACCTTTCTAACCAGCATAAATCTGAAATTGTTTAATTGATACTTTACGTGATATCGATCACTACAGCCATCTATCGAAAAAATAATGGATTTCTTTTTCCCCAACCTAATATATTCCATTTAATACATGCAATTCTAAAATAACATGACAAACTGTTATAACCTATAGTTCGATATGCTTGAATTTCTATTTTTATTGTTAATAAATAATAACAATATAATCAATTTGTCGTCGATAATATTTAAAAATGAGTTATTAATTTTTATAGTTTATTAACTATAACTGTTTAATAAAAGGAACATTATGGTTCAGGACACGGTTGACATTATGCGTAAGAGTTCCAAAGGACCATTCAATCTAACTTTTAAGAGTACAGCACAGAACAAAAACATGAGCTGCCAACAACATCATCATCGTCATTGTTTACCTAGTTAACAAACTTCTACTTCATAAAGAAAGTAAAGTTGCAAAGGAAGTTCTCGGATAATAAGGATATTGAAACACAACAGCGGCTGCCGATGATGAGAGACAAAGAAAAACACACAGAACATAACACGGTTATTTATATATTGAAAAGGAGATAATGAAGTAAGAAATAATCGAATAGAACAAAGCAGTATAGTAGGTATACTTCTGATATAATAGGACTACAAAGAGAAAAAAAATCGAAATTATATATTTAATAAAGACATTAATTATTCAGTGTTTTTTCCTTCTTAAAAACAACTATTAAATTAAAATTGGAAAAAAAATATAAAAGAAATATTAATTATATTTATTCCGCCAAGTTGATTGGTTGGCGACATTTATGACACATGGACCAGATTTGGCGAAACTTCGCCAAACACAGTGTAAAAAGCAACAAATAAAGAAAATCATGGGAAAAAAAGCAGTGAAGTAATATTCTGTCAAATCGCAGAATAGGGGCTGTTGGGATTTGGCGTCAGAAAATCTTTTCTCCACAATCTTTTCGCCAAATCTTTGCACCAAGTAAAGTGTTGCGATTGTAAGTGTTGTGAATTGCAAATAGAACAATAAACTCGTGCCATTCCGTTAGCCCCTATTTTGTGATTTGGTCTAATTTTAATCTCAAAGGGATCAAATTGATTAAAAAGCAGTAAAATACGTATCAAAAGGTTAAAAATTTCAAATTAAAATAAATTCGGATAAAATCTATTAGTTCCAGACCATAACTTTCGCTTCGTAGTTTACATATTCAGAAGAACTATCTGCTGACATGGAAGCTGAATCCGATTCTGAAATGTTTTATAAAGTAGTTTGTCAAATCTTTTCTTATCTTGTTAACAGTTATCTTGCAATTTAGCTAGTTATTGTCTGATTAAATGATCTTTCGGTTTTTGTTTATTGTAACATAACACTTTGTCTTTTGAGGTTAAATGCATTTGTTTATTGGTTTTAGTTTTAGAAGTAGATGAAACCTGCTGACGACGAATTCAAGTAGAAATAGATGGATCAGATATCAACTTGACAGATGAAACAGAGCCATCAGTTGGCGATTTTGGAGTGGAAAGTGATGTGAACCGTTCAAGTGGTGGGCAAATAATTCCCGTTATGGTAGCGTCAAACGTGATGGAAATGGAACAAGTTGGTTTAGCTGTTGAGTGAGTTGTCGAAGTTTGTTTCATAGTTATATCAGCTTAAGAGAAAAAAGATTATCAATTATTTTGATTGCTTCAGAATGAGGTAGGCGACGGGTAACTTTTATTTCCTGAATTTTCTTCTCTATTTTCATTGAGGGCAAGATTTTGAGTTATAGGGATGTGGTTGATGGCGATTAATCCATTTTGGTTCAGATTGGCATTCGGCATGTGAGTGACCAACCAAAAGAAGCACAGTGGGAATAGGTGCGTTTTCCACGAAAATAATTTTTTGAGCGTCCTTAGCCATTGGTAATTAAAACATCTGATTGGGCTTGGAATGTATGGACGAACAGAGCAGATCAAATACCCTACTTTCACTGTTTTGGGTAAAATAAAACAACGGAATGAAATTTTACATGTTTTGTTTTTATAATATCAGATCCCTTATTTTAAGATAATTCTGCGGATGCTAGCAACACCTTCAG
>BPLQ01012009.1:42500-308956 GCA_021605075.1 Caerostris darwini
CGAAGGTTAAAGGTTGGTTGGAGTTTTGGCCAAGATGCACCAAACAGTTAGTGCGGCCTGATGGCCAAGTGGCTAGCGCTCTGGTACCACGGGCATCAGGTTCGAATCCTGGTGGTGGAATGGATGTTTACGAGTGGTTCGGAATCCATTTTAAACTGCAGGTCCCGGTTTGTTTAGCCCTCTTGTGCACAAGATGACCGTAGACCGACAAACCAAAACAAACAATTAGTTAAAAAGTGAATATGTAATTATTGGCTAATTAGTCAATAAAATTAGTTAAATTCTCGATTTCTTGAAAACATTCTTTAAACAACATGCATAACAATACAGGAAAGACACGGATCATAATTGAAGGACAATTTTGATTACAATCTTGTCATTTATTAAAAATTGGCCGAACTTAACAGTAAATTTTTTCCCCTTCTAATGCAGCTGGCAAACACAGACATGGACGTCTTGGATGCCTTAAGGCAAGTGCTGCACAGACGTACTCACTTTGCATTACCCAGGGGGCGCGTGTAACTTGAAGATAATCTACGGACGCGGAGTAACAATGCCCCCGCAACGCTCTAAGATCCTATTAGACCGGGACCTACTTTTTAAAGTGGATTCCGAACCACTACAAACAATCATGGCACCGCCGGGACTCGAACCCGAAACCTGTGGTACCGAGCGCCAGAGCGCCAGCCACTCGGCCATTCAGGCCCTAACAGTAAATATTAAAAGACTAAAAACCATCCCAAAAAATTTTACATAAAGAATCGTTAAAAAATGTGTTCAAATGTTAATGTAAAATTAAGGCAATGCGCCTGTCATATGGTTAAAATATTAATAGCAGCTAAATTGTAAAATCAATTCTGTCAGAAATCATCTCCGTCTCATCACATACTCTATCACTATTTTCAGAGCTTTATTCTGACACAGATTTCGGTGACGCTGATGGAGGAGAAGGCGGTTTCGCAAATCTTTTTCCATTTATTAAGATCGGTTTTGAATTCTGTTTCAAAGTGTCTATCTACTTTTTTTAGAAGACTAAAGTATCCATTGGGATTTTTTTTTATTTTGAACTACCTTTTTGTCGTTTGAGGTTAAATGGACTTGCTTCTTAGGTTGAATTTTAAAATAGGATGGAATTTTCTGTGGACGAACAATAATAGAGTGAACTGAGTTGGTTATAGATGGAACAGATATTAAATTGACAGAAGCAGTAGTATCACTACATTGAGGTTCTGGATGGGAAAGTGGTTTCAGCATTTTAAATAGTAGGCAAATTATTTTCGTTATATCGGTCCTCATGGATACAGAACATGTAGGTTGAAATTTTTTTATAGTAGGTGTTGTTATACTTTTGGTGATTGTTGAATATGATGTTGAAGACTGTTGAAGTACGATTGTTTTTGCTTCGGATATTTTTTAATTGGTTTGATTTCTTAAATTTGTTTTTCTGGTTTCCACTGAGGACCGAATGTTTTTGACAATTAATACATTTAGGTTCGGCATGACAATTTTGGTAAGAATGGCCAGCAGTTACATAATTTGAGTAAGTTTGTGTCCTACGGCAAATATTCTAAGAATGTCCAAATTTCTGACAATGAAAACATCACAATGGGTTTGGAATGAAAACTATTCTGAGTAATATTTTGAAGTAGATCTTTCTGTTTGAATATAAATATCAATTAAAAGAAAGAATATTCTTAACTTAACCCCTAAAATTAAATAAAATATTTTTAGAAGTTTTCAAAATCCTAATGAAACATTCACTTATCAATGGACCATTCGGAAAAGTCTCATTTGAAGTATATGAAAATTTCATAGCCTTTTCAGCAGAAGTATAAAAGAGAGATAAATGCCTTCTTCATGTGTACTTAAATTTGATGAGCAATATTTATATATGATTTCTTCAGAGTATAGAGACAGAAAAAAAATATATAGGGCTTCTGGAATTCAATTTGTTTTCACGGACATGTATGAGTAATGTTACAACATTTTAATTTCACATTGATCGTTAAGAATAAGGTTAGAGTTCACTAGTTCCATCGATGCAGAAGACAACATTGCTTTCGACAAATATCAGCTAATGCACGAACTAGTTGATCTTGTATTAATCAAACCTGCTCAACCTTATTTCGAAGTAAAAATTAAAACACTTCTCCAAAAATCGCCCAAGAGGGATTCTACCGTTTCCCAAATATATTTTCGTGTAATTTCGCAGCGACAGGTGACAACGTTAATGGAAGCCGGAATCAAGGGTCGCCGTAATGAGGTGATTACTGGCGGATGGGAAAGTCTCCTAATGGGAATGGGATTTCAGACCGAAGGAGTCCCACCGAAATTTACTACTTACCATTTAGATGGGGAGGAATTTAAATGCATATCGCCAAGGTGATTAACTATTAGCATAGCTTACACGCACATATAACTTTGAAAAATGTTTTGCATACGTTTTTTTAAATAAGTTATGCAGTTTAACTATTTAAGTGATTTAACACGTTCTAACAGAGTTTTATAGCTTGGTTTTTATTGCTCTACGGCCATTTTGTGCACACGAGGGATACACAGACCGGGACCTACAGTTTAGAGTGGATTCTGAACCCCTAACAAACATCCATGCCACCGCCAGGATTCGAAGCTAAAAACCTGGGGTACCAAAGGTCAGAGCACTAACCACTTAACCATCAGGTCGCAACAGAGCTTTATAATAACATAGCGGTGATATCAATAATTTAAAAGGTTAAAAGGCTTTTATTATTTGTCACAATTGCAACCAGTAACCACGTCGGATAGTTGCAATTTAGGTGGCCAAGATTTAAAGTATATATATAAATTTTACATTCAAAATATTTATCATAAAACTTTAACCGAACGATAATTATTTAGGGGTCTGAGGGCAGAGTGACTAGCGCTCTGACTCGGTGCCACATGTTTCGGTTTAAATTTCGAGTAATGGTAGTTCCCTGGATGTTTGTAGTGGTTCGAAATCCACTTTAAGCCCTAGGTCCCGGTATCATATGACTATAGAGCTGCATCTGATAAACAAAATAAGAGAAACAGACCTTGTTAGAGGAAAAAAAACCACCCTAAAAACGAAAGTAATTTCAAGAAACGACGTAATAAACACCCGTAGGGGACGAAAAGGTGAGCTCTAAAAAGGAAATCAAAACAGAAAAGGTGAACTTATGAAAGTAATGAGACATAATCTTGCGATATTATTAGGTCTGCGATCTAGACGTTGAAACAGAAAAAAAGAACACAAAAACAGATTACTGGGTCGCTCCGGGTTGTACACATCTAAAGAAGGTGCGCTTCTGAGGGTAAAATTGACAGAAATTTGTTTCAGTAGAGTATAGTGGTGTAGAGTGTTATAAGAATCACTACAGTTATATAGTTTAAGCAAGTAAAGTATTTTACATTTAACATAAAGGATAAAAACAGTTACAAACCACTTATGGAGTTTAAAATAAATATATCTCGTAGTATCGGGACATATATATCTCTGCAAATAAATATCAGCAAGCCAGCCGCACGTCAAGCTAACAATGCTTAATGGGATTATCAATTTATACATCCGTGCCCGACTTCAGGACCAATTATATGCCTTCAGCATATGACGTCGGACTCGGATGTAAAACGAAAGAGAAATATTTGCATGATTTAATCTCACTTGGCAACAAAAATTATATTGAATCTAAAAATGACATATTCCTATAAATTATTACTTTTATTAATATAATTACTTTTTACTGAACTATAATTAAAAATATATACGATATAAATTTTCGTCTACTAAAACCATGAATTTTCAATTGATTTGTTAAGAAACAGTTTTAGAAATGCAACGAGACATTTGAGAAAGATTGCTTTATGACGTTACCACTGCGCGAGACTGTTACAATATATAATCCAAGGCGTTGCCACACTAGAATTCGATGGAGATTTGACAGAGAGACGACTGCAAAGAGGTATCGGACGCGAGGGTTCGATACCTTTTGCTTCTTCCTTCAGTAGAATTCCTCTCACGATTCTCAAAATTCCGGCGTCGAACGAATATGAGAAGGTGTCATACAGGTACTGAAAAATGGAACATCGGAATCCGATACTCCTGCCAAAGAAGTCTGGAATAATTCTTTAGAAAAAAGATGGACACTCTTCAAATATATTTTGATGGATGCATATCCATCTTGTTTCTTATCTGGTTATTATCACGTTCCTTAACGACTGTCTATTTATTCTCTTCATTTATGTTCGGTAAAATGTATTTTGACTGTCTTGGAAGATTAGAGATCTGTCTTATCTGTTTATTACCACAAAACAAATCATATTAACACAAATCACCACTATCATATTAAATGCAATGTTTATAAGAAGTGTATTTAATATGATGTGTCTACTTATTTTAATATTAAATTTATAGCAAAAGCAATCATATTTTAACATTCTAAACAGGACCTGATGACAAAGGGCTAACTCTCTGGCACTCGGCACCCCAAGTTTCGAGTTCGAGTCTCTGCGGGGCCATGTTTGTTTGTAGTGCTTCGGAATCCACGTTAAACAGTAGCTCCTGGTCTAATAGCATCGTAGAGCGTTATGGGGGTAGTGTGACTAACGTCTTTAGCTTATCTTCATGTTACACGTGTCCCCTGGGTAGTGCTAAATGAGTAACAGCGGTGCAGCCCTGGCTTATGGCATAAAGATTAACAGTCTCTCTATTGCCAGCTGCATCAGAACAACAATATTCTAAATAACTACATTAGAGAAATTTCGAAAAGTTAATTCGCTTTATTTTCCTGCAACGCCTGCAATTAAAGTACATAATAAACCTGAACGAATTAATAAAAAAATCCTTTCATTAAAATGTAAATATTCTTTTAAGATCTTTTTTTGTGGAGATTTCAAAATTAGGAAAAAAACCAAAAAAAACATGCGTACTCTACATTAAAATTCTCTTAAATCTAAAAACCACACATTCCTATGTGATGATGACATATTATTAAATAAAATAATATGTCATCATCATTATTATTTTATTTAACAGCAAATAAAAAAATATTCGATAGAAATTTTCACTTACCAGAACCCTAAATTTTCAATTGATTTGTTAAGAAACATCTTCAAACAATTTTTAGAAAGAACTGTTGCGAGACATATCACATTATCATTGTGCGAGACATATCGCATTATCATTGTGCGAGACAGTTACAATATATAATCCAAGGCGTTGCAGCAAAGAGTTCGATGGAGATTTTACAGAGAGACGGCAAAGGAAAGGAAAGTTTAACGTGGATTCCGAACCACCAACATACATCCATGCCACCGCCAGGATTCCAAACCTGAAACCTGTGGCACCAATGGCCAGAGCACCATCCAATTGGCTAACATGCCGCCCTAAGTTGTTTTAAAATATGTTATTTTAAAACAATGGTTGCTTTTACTATAAATTTAATATTAACTTTCTAAATAAATATTATAGACAATTTTTGAAATTTATTGAATTCACTTTATTTTCATATCTTAAAAAGCCTGCAACTAAAACAAATTTTAAAACAGAACGAATGAATAAAAATTCTTTTTCATTAAAATGAAAATATTTTAAGATCTATGCTATGCTGTATTTTAAAATTAAGAAAAGAAAGTATATAGTACGTACTCTAAATTAAAATAAAATTTTATTGAATCTAAAGATCACATTCCTATAAATTATCGCTTTCACTATTATTATTATTATTTTATTTAACTATAAATAAAAAAAAATTCGATAAAAATTTTCATCTACGTGAACGATAAATTTTCAATTGATTTGTTAAGAAACAGCTTCAAATAATTTTTAGAAAGAACTGTAGCGAGACATATCGCATTATCATTGTGCGAGACAGTTACAATATATAATCCAAGGCGTTACCAGACCGGAGTTCGATGGAGGTTTTAAAGAGAGACGGTGAAGGAAAAAAACAAGTGCGAAAAAGCGGTATCGGACGCGAGGGTTCGATATTTTGTGTTTCTTTCTTCCATCGCATTCCTCTCACGATTCTCGAAATTCCAGCGACGAACGAATATGAGAAGGTGTCATACAGGTACTGAAAAATAGAACATCGGAATCCGATACTCCTGCCAAAGAAGTCTGGAATAATTCTTTTTGAAAAAAGATGGACACTATACCAAAAATATTTTAATGGATGCATGTCCATCTTGTGTCTTATCTGGTTATTACCACATTTCGTAACGACTGTCTATTAGTCTCTTCATTTATGTTCGACAAAACCTATTTTGACTGTCTTGAAAGATTACGATTAGAGATCTTATATCTTATCTGTTTATTACCACAAATCCCCACTATCATATTAAATGCAATGTTTATGTATTTAATATGATGAGTCTACTTATTTTAATATTAAATTTATTGAAAAAGCAACCCTATTTTAACATTCTTAACAGGACTTGATGGTCGAGTAAATAATTGTCTGGCGCTCGGTATCACAGGTTTCGGGTTTGAGTTTCGCTGTGCCATGGATGATTGTAGTGTTTCGGAATCCACTTTAAACCGTAGGTTCTGGACAAATAGGATCGTAGAGCGTTGTAGGTATAGTGTTACTCGCGACCGTAGCATATCTGGAAGCTATACGTGTCCCCTTAGTAGTGCTAAATGAGTAACAGCGGTGCAGCCCTGGCTTATGGCATAAAGATTAACTGTCTCTGTATTTCCAGTTGCATTTGAACAAAAACAACAGCAACAACATTCTAAATAAATATTTTACAGAAATTTTGAAAAGTGATATATTTTACAGAAATTTTTTCACTTTATTTACAGATATTAAAATATCTGCATTCAATAAAGTACATTTTAAACAAGAACGAATTATTATTAATAATTCATTTTAATTCAAATGAAAATAATCTTTAAAGATTTATTTTGGGACGATTTTAAAAATAAAAGAAAACATGCGTACTCTAAATTAAAGAAAATTCTATTGATCCTAAAAATCCCATAATTTATTGCTTTTATTATTATTACTTTTACTTAACTTTAAATAAGAAAATATTCGATAAAAATTTTCAACTACGAGAGCCATAAATTTTCAATCGATTTGTTAAGAGCCAACTTCAAATAATTTTTAGAAAGAACTGTAGCGAGACATATCGCATTACCATTGCGCGAGACAGCTACAATATACACTGAAGTGACAAAAGTCATGGGATACCTTTTAATATCGTGTCGGCCCTCCTTTCGCCCGGCGAAGTGCAGCAACTCGACGTGGCATGGACTCAACAAGTCGCTGGAAGTCTTCTGCAGGAATATTGAGTCATGCTGTCTCGATAGACGTCCATAATTGTGAAAGCGTTGATGGGGCAGGATTTTGGGCACGAACAGACCTCTCGATGATGTCCCATAAATGCTCGATGGGATTCATATCGGGCGATCTAGGTGGCCAGATCATTCGTTGGAATTGTACAGAATGTTCTTCAAACCAATCGAGAACAGTTGTGGCCCGGTGACATGGCGCATTATCATCCATAAAAATCCCATCGTTGTTTGGGTACATGAAGTCCATGAATGGCTGCAAGTGATCTCCAAGTAGCTGAACATAAGCATTCCCAGTCAATGTTCGTTCCAGTCGCACCAGAGGACCAAGTCCACGCCATGAAAAAACAGCCCACACCATTACGGAGCCACCACCAGCTTGAACAGTGCCTTGCTGACAGTTTGGGTCCATAGCTTCGTGGGGTCTGCGCCACACTGGAACCCTACCATCAGCTCTTACCAACTGAAATCGTGACTCATCGGACCAGGCCACGGATTTCCATTCATCTAGGGACCAACCGATATGCTCACGTGCCCACGAGAGTCGATGCAGGCGATGTCGTTCTGTCAGTAAAGGCACTCGAGTCGGTCTTCTGCTGGAATAGCCCAAGAAAGCCAAATTTCTCCGCACAGTTCTAACAGACAAGTCCCTTGTACGTCCCACATTGATTTCTGCGGTTATTTGACGCAGTGTTGCTTGTCTGTTAGAATTTACGACTCTTTGCAGACGTCGCCGGTCTCGGTCGTTAAGTGCGGGCGGTCGACCACTGCGCTGTCCATGGTGGGATGTTATGCCTGAAATTTCATACTCTCGGCACACTCTTGACACAGTGGATCTGGGAATGTTGAATTCCCTAACGATTTCCGAAATGGCATGACCCATGCGTCTAGCTCCAACTAACATTCCGCGTTCAAAGTCTGTTAATTCCCGTCGTGCGGTCATCATCACGTCAAAACCTCTTCTCATGAATAACTTGAACAGAAATGAAAGCACTGCGCATTTATACCTGTTCTACGCGATGCTACTGCCATCTGAAAATTTGCATATTGCTATCCCATGACTTTTGTCACTTCAGTGTATAATCCAAGGCGATACCAGACCGGAGTTCAATGGAGATTTTAAAAAGGGCGGCGAAGGAAAAAACAAGTGCAAGAGGTATCGGACGCGAGGGTTCGATATTCTGTGTTTCTTCCTTCCATCGTATTCCTCTCACGATTCTCGAAATTCCAGCGTCGAACGAATATGAGAAGGTGTCATCCAGGGATTGAAAAATGGAACATCGGAATCCGATACTCCTGCGAAAGAAGTCTGGAATAATTCTTTTTGAAAAAAGATGGACACTATCCCAAAAATATTTTAATGGATGCATATCCATCTTGTGTCTGATCTGTTTATTACCACATTTCGTAACGACTGTCTATTAGTCTCTTCATTTATGTTTGGTTAAACCTAATTTGACTGTCTTGAAAGATTACGATTAGAGACAGTATGTTTCATTACCCTACAAGCTACACAGAAAAGGAGTAAAAAAAGTCAATCTTTATTAGTATAAGTTCGATTGCTTCCTCAGTGATTAAGTGCGTATTTAGCGTGCAGGAAGGCTAGAATTTGAATCTACTAGATGTGTATATTACAGTAACTGCTTTCAGAAATGAGAATATTTGATGCCTGGTGGTAGTTTTCCATATATTTTCCCTTACAACACGCAAATATGAGTTAGTTACCACTCCCAAATGTCTCTTCGTAAGACAATTTCCTCAATTTTTCGGTGTGGTGGAGAGTTGATCAGGGGATGCATAAATGGATTACAAACTACAATATTCAACATAATGAACATTTTAAAACTACTAGCTAATCTCACATAACTCATCCGTAAGCTAAGTTTTATTTTTGATTTGCCGCTCTATGGCTATTTTGTGCACAGTTTAGGCTAATTAAACCCGGACATGCAGTTTAACGTGGATTCCGAACCACCAACAAACATCCATGCCACCGGCAGATTCCAAACCTGAAACCAGTGGCACCAATGGCCAGAGCACCATCCAATTGGCTATCATGCCACCTAAGTTGTTTTAAAATATGTTATTTTAAAACAATGGTTGCTTTTACTATAAATTTAATATTAACTTTCTAAATAAATATTATAGACAATTTTTGAAATTTATTGAATTCACTTTATTTTCATATCTTAAAAAGCCTGCAATTAAAACAAATTTTAAAACAGAACGAATGAATAAAAATTCTTTTTCATTAAAATGAAAATATTTTAAGATCTATGCTATGCTGTATTTTAAAATTAAGAAAAGAAAGTATATAGTACGTACTCTAAATTAAAAATAAAATTTTATTGAATCTAAAAATCACATTCCTATAAATTATCGCTTTCACTATTATTATTATTATTTTATTTAACTATAAATAAAAAAAAATTCGATAAAAATTTTCATCTACGTGAACGATAAATTTTCAATTGATTTGTTAAGAAACAGCTTCAAACAATTTTTAGAAAGAACTGTAGCGAGACATATCGCATTATCATTGAGCGAGACAGTTACAATATATAATCCAAGGCGTTACCAGACCGGAGTTCGATGGAGGTTTTAAAGAGAGACGGTGAAGGAAAAAAACAAGTGCGAAAAAGAGGTATCGGACGCGAGGGTTCCATATTTTGTGTTTCTTTCTTCCATCGCATTCCTCTCACGATTCTGAAAATTCCGGATTCGAACGAATATGAGAAGATGTCATGCAGGGATTGAAAAATGGAACATCGGAATCCGATACTCCTGCCAAAGAAGTCTGTAATAATTCTTTTTGAAAAAAGATGGACACTATTCCAAAAATATTTTAATGGATGCATATCAATTTTGTGTCTTATCTGGTTGTTACCACATTCCTTAACGATTGTCGACTAATTTCTTCATCTATGTTCGGTAAAACTTATTTTGACTGCCTTGGAAGATTATGATTAGAGAGTGTATGTTTCATTATCCTACAAGCTGGACAGAAAAGGAGTAAAAACAGTTATTCTTTAATATTGATATGTTCGACTACTCTCCTAGCTAGCGTACAAAAAGGTTCTAATTCGAATTGCTAACTGTGTAATTATGTTGCAGTAACTGCTTTCAGAAATGGGATGATTCGATGTTTGCTGGGAATTTTCTGTATATTGCCCCTTACAACACGCAGATGGGAGGTAGTTACACCTCAAATGTCATTTCGCAAGGATTTTAATCAATTAATCTGTGCGAAGGAGGGTTGATCGTGGGAAACTGAACAACAACCATGGATATTCAACACAATGAAAAATATTGGTGAACTCCCATCTAATTACATGTAACGCATCCGTAAACTAAGTTGTAGGTTTGTTTCGTTTGTCGCTCTGTCATTTTGTGCACACTTTAGGCTAATAAGACTGGGACCTACAGTTTAACATGGATTCTGAACCACTATAAATATTCATGCCACCGCCCGGATTCGAAGTTGAAGCCTATGGTACCAATGGCTAGAGCGGTAGCCAATTGGCCATCCAGCCGTCCTAAGTTGTTTTAATATGGTTGCTTTTGCTATGAATTTAATATTAACATTCTAAATGAATATTTTAAAGACATTTTGAAAAGTGTTAAATTCACTTTATTTCCAGATATTAAAATAACAGAATGTAATTAAAGTACATTTTAAACCAGAACGAATCAATAATAATTAGTTTTCATTAGAATGAAAATAGTCTTAAGATCTATTCTGTGGTGATTTTAAAATTAAGAGAATAAAACATACGCGCTCTAAATTGAATAAAATTATACTGAATTTAAAAAATGACACTTTACTATAAATTATCGCTTTTATCATTATCATCATCATCATTATTATTATTATTATACTTAACTATAAATAAATTCAATAAAATTTTCCTCTACGAGAACCATGAATTTTCAATCGAT
Organism: Caerostris darwini; assembly: GCA_021605075.1. NCBI lineage: Eukaryota > Metazoa > Arthropoda > Arachnida > Araneae > Araneidae > Caerostris > Caerostris darwini. The sequence continues at coordinate 53,734 of BPLQ01012009.1, forward strand.
TTCTTAAGAACCAACTTCAAAAAATTTTTTTGAAAGAACTGTAGCGAAACATAGCGTTATCGCATTACCACTGCGCGAGACACTTATAATAGTATATAATCCAAGGCGATACCAGACCGGAGTCCGATGGAGGTTTTAAAGAGAGACGGTAAAGGAAAAAACAAGTGAGAAAGAGGTATCGGACGCGAGGGTTCGATATTTTGTGTTTCTTTCTTCCATCGCATTCCTCTCACGATTCTTAAGATTCCTGCGTCGAACGAATATGAGAAGGTGTCATTCACGGATTGAAAAATGGAACATCGGAATCCGATACTGCTTCGAAAGAAGTCTGAAATAATTCTTTGAAAAAAATAGATACACACGGTTCAAAAATATTTTAATGGATGCATATCCATCTTATGCCTTATCTGGTTATTACCACATTCCTTAACGGCTGTCCATTAATCTCTTCATTTATATTCGGTAAAACTTATTTTGACTAGATAGAGTATGTTTCCTTACCCCTAAATCTAGACAGAAAAAGATTAAACAAGGCAATATTTAATATTGATAATCGAGACTGCACCTTCAGCTAGTGTGAAAAAAAAAAAGACTCTAATTCGAATCCGCTACCCGTGCTAACTGTTACAGTAACTGCTTTCAGAAATGAGGATATTTGATGCCTGGTGGTAGTTGTCTGTATAGTTTCCCCTACGACACGCAAATATCAAGTAGTTGGTCATAGCAGTAGGGCCAAAATTCGTCTTCAAGAAAATAGCTGTTTTAATAGCTATTTACTTGAAGACGAAGTTGTTTTATTTACTGTAAATTCCTATATGACCTGGTATCCAGCAAAATGAAACATCAAAACTCTTGTTTTTAAGATTTAAATGGAATGTTATTATATTTTAAACTACAAAATGCCTATGTCTGGATGTAGTTAAAAAAACGCCAATCAAAATCTTTGAGTAATTGTCTGTAACTCATAAATCTCAATTTCTTCAGAGGCACCATGATTGCATATACTGAAAATTGTATTAATTTGCTAGAATAAATTTTAATACGAACTGGATTGCTCAAAATTTTGTTTATCATGAAATTTCATAATATTGCAGTTGGGAAACGTTTTTTTACAAACGATATTAGAGGCTAATTTACGCTTAAAACTGATATTTTTCTGATATGGTACAGTTGCAGGTTAAAATTTCGTGATAGCAATATCAAAAATATTCCTTTCTACTAATAAAAGATTAAAAGAATATTTAAAATTAAGAAGGGAATTTATAATCGAAATGAAAGGTACATCAACATATTAAAAACGAAATTAAATAATGATTTTAATTCGAAATTAAATAATGAGCTAACGTTTTGTAGGAAGAAAGTAAGAATCCACTATGCATTCTCGCGACAGACATGGATATGCAACTGGAGGCAAAACAGTAATGTTTAAATAAACTTTATCATTTATGAATTCGCACGAGAACTCTACAGCACACAGCGTGTGGAGAGAAAAATAAAAATTTTAAATAAACTTTTCTCGAGATGTGAGACAACAATAGAGTGTTCTAACGTTTTAAAAATAGTAAATTGGTTAGTTGCAGTTTAGGCTTTGCGTTGTAGTGATTGCTTTGTTAGTTAGTAGTCTACTTTTAGTAGTAGGAAATAAATTATATGTTTTGTCAACATTTCTTCTCCTTTCTAACATTCCAATAATCATATTCATCTTATGCTGACCATTTTTCAGAAGCCAAAGATTCTATTTTCGGGAAAATTTCAAAGTTAGAAATTATGCAAAATTAAACTAACGCCATTATGTCTTCAACGGCGAATACGAATATTTTCGTGATATAATGTTGTCAAAAATCAACCAAGCCACTATTATCAGAGGAAATCTCCCAGCGTCGACTTTCGGAAAAGACTTTAAAAACGAAACGGGTGGTACTTTAGTGGATACCTGGCCACTGTGGCATTTTTGGGAACGAGCAAGCCGATTGTCTAGCAAAAAGAGGCTCCAGACTACTTCAAATGAGATCTTCGGTACTGTCTATAAAATTATATAAATAATGGCCAAAAGTCACAAATTCAAGATGAGATTAAGTCAAAGCGTTGGAGATCTGATCTTCTAATAATACCCAGCTATCCACGACGACATGCTATCGTCCATTTCCGTCTTCTGACTGGTCAAGACTGCCTTAGCAGAACATCTCCATCGCATTAAAATCTTTTCGAACCCTGGCTGCCCCTATGTGGTTCCACAGACCCAGTGAACAAAGACCACCTCCAACGACGTGCGGTACTTGACGACGACTCGTAGGCAGCGCTTTACTGGCGTGCGAGAGAACTCTTAAGGCAATGACTTCGGACATCTTTGTATTCTTTGAATGTTTATTCTTTCATAGTTTTTTTGCCTTGTTATTTTTTAAATTTCTATTTGCCTTGTTATTTTTTTTAATTTCTATTTGCCTTGTTATTTTTTTTAATTTCTATTTGCCATTGGAAATAAAAAAAAATGTTGTCAAAGAAAGAATGATCGTATTTGGTGTGTTAAAGAAAAATTATAATTAGTGGAAAAGCTTATTTGGGGCTGGGGATATGGTTAAGATGTCAAAGGGATCTAAGGGGCTTCATGCTTAAAAGCTGGATCTGTCTTTGAAATAAAAAAAAACCCCATTTATGCCTGTGATCTTTTGGAATTTTTGAGTCTTCACTCTACATTATCATAAATATAGAAATATTCTTTATGCGAATGCATTAAACACGAAAATTTGAATGTATTTATATTTCGTAAATATCACTAGCATAAAAAAAAAACCAAAAATATTTAATAACGCTTACATATTAAAAAGGAAACAAATATAATTGCATGCTTTTGTACTTATCGAAGTGTGCTTTGCCTAATGCATCTCGACTGAATCTTTTGCAATGGATTTTGGTCTGCATAAATAAACAAAGGATTCGTCGATGGAAGAGGCAAAACTCCGGAGGAAATCTTGAGGCCATCCATCAACGTCGGTGTTAGAAAAGGGGCCCGGGGGAATTTCCGGGGCCAACGAGTAGGCGATGAATTGAGAATCTTTCTGGTCCCGGAATATCTCGCGCGGCTGTGTGGTTGTGTCGAAATAGCAACTAAAGTGAGCCGGATTAATTTTTCAAAGCGAAGGAAAGTTTTACCGTAACTGGAGAAATCTTTTATTGAAGATTTGAGTAGAACCTGGAGAAATCTTTCGCATGTAGTGAGGAAGGAACTAAAAGTAATTCAATTTATTGATACTTTTGCCATTTATGTGTATTCTTGTTATTGTGCAAAGGGACTTTTATCAAAATTGCGAATAAGAATAAATTAGCAAGCAGGCTATACATAACCGGCATTAATAATCCTTATTTTAATTTGTTAAAACGTTAATGTGCTGTTAATACTTTTGCACAATAACAACAATACATATAAATGACAAAAGACTTTCTTCAGAATACGGAATAAGGATAAATTATCAAACAGGCTTTAAATAGCTTGCCTTAATAACCTTTATTTTAATTTGTTAATAAGTTAATATGCCTGTTAATACTTTTGTACAATAAAAACAATATTCATAAATGGCAAAGGACTTTTATCAAAATCACGAAATCAAATACTTGACGGTGACTTTAAGACAGAGCTTTACTGGTGTGCGAGAGAATTCTTAAGGCAATGACTTCGGTCATCTTTGAAGTTTTTGGATGTTTATTATTACTTTTTTTTTTTGCCTTGTTATTTTTTTATTGTATTTGATTTGCCTTTGGAAATAAACAAAATGTTGTCAAAGAAAGAATGAACGTATTTGGTGTGTTAAAGAAAAATTATAATTAGTGGAAAAGCTTATTTGGGGCTGGGGATATGGTTAAGGTGTAAAAGGATCTCAGGGGCTTTATGCTTAAAAAGCTGGATCTGTCTTTTTCCGTTTGAAACTATTTTTCCTGCGACAGTTTGGAATTTGAGTTTTCAATCTGCATTACCACAAATACAGAAATATTCTTTATGCGAATGCATTATACATGAAAATTAGAATGTATTTATATTTCTTAAATTTTATCCATAATATCACCGGCATAAGGAAAAGCAGAAATATTTAATAACGCCTACATATTAAAAAGCAAACACAAATAATTGTATACTTTTGTACTTATCGCAGTGCGCTTTGTTTAATGCATCTCTTGCAATGGATTTCGGTTTGCTTAAATAAACAAAAGACTCGTCGATGGAAAAGGCAAAACTCCGGAGGAAATCGTTGAGGCCATCCATCAACGTCGGTGTTAGTAAAGGGGAATCATCGGGGCCGACGAGAATGCGATGAATGGAGAATCTCTCTCTGACCCCGGAATATCTCACACTGTTGTGTAGTTGTGTAGAAATAGCGACTAAAACGAGCAGGATTAATAGGAATAAAGCGGAGTAATTTTTCAAAGCGAAGGAAAGTTTTACCACAACTGGAGAAATCTTTTACTGAAGATTCCAATTTAGAGATTTCTCTTGTTGACTCGCAACTGAAAAAATCTTCCTCATTTAGTGAGGAATGAACTAAAAGCAATTTATATTGTTGATGATTTTGCAGAATAATAACAATGCACATAAATGACAAAAGACTTTCTCCAAAATCCGGCACAAGTTTACAATAGTTTTCAAAAAATTCCTTTGTCATTTATGAATATTGTTGTTATTGTGCAAAATCATCAACAACACATTAACGCATTAGCAAATTAAAATGAGGATTATTAATATCTACAATGTATAGCCTGTTTTCTAATTTATTTTTATTGTGCGGCAGCTGCAGATTGTTCCATAGTTTTAAAAATTGCAGGTTAGTTAGTTGTAGGTTTAGACTTTGCGTTGTAGTAAATAAATGATATGTTTGTGTCAATGTTTCCTCTCAATTTTAAAAATTCATACATCACATTTACCTTACGTTCCTCATTTTCGAATCAATTTTAAAAATTCTACTATCGTGCAATTAAAAAAAAAAAAATCGTGAAGGATTACGCAAAATTTAACGGTAAAATCGTAGAATAGGGGCCATTGGGATTTGGCATCAAAAAGTCCTTTTGTCAAAGTGGGCCAAGCAACGGGTTGCGATTGTAAGTGTAGTGAATTGCAAACAGTATAAGAAACTCGGGTTACCCGGCCATAATCTGTACTAAAATATACAGAAAAAAACCCCATGTATAGCATATATAACATGTATATATAGCATATATAGCAAGTATGTCATATATAGCAAGTAAGGATAATCATTTTCAAGATGAAAATACATGATATATTCAAAGATATAACATGTATAAAATATATCATGTAATTCAAGAAAAAAGAAGAGTATTTGGGGAGTTAAAGAAAAATTATAATTAGTTGAAAAGCTTATTTGGAGCTGGGCATATGAGTTACGTGTCAAAGTGATCTAAGAGGCTTTATGCTTAAAAAGTTAGCTCTGACTTTCAAATAAAAAAACTATTTTCCCTGTGACCTTTTGAAATTTATGAGTTTTCCCTCTACATTACCATAAATATAGAAATATTCTTTATGCGAATGCATTATACATGAAAATTAGAATGTATTTATATTTCGTAAATTTTATCCATAATATTCACCAGCATAAAGAAAAGCAGAAATATTTAATAACGCCTACATATTAAAAAGCAAACACAAATAATTGTATACTTTTGTACTTATCGCAGTGCGCTTTGTTTAATGCATCTCTTGCAATGGATTTCGGTTTGCTTAAATAAACAAAAGACTCGTCGATGGAAAAGGCAAAACTCCGGAGGAAATCGTTGAGGCCATCCATCAACGTCGGTGTTAGAAAAGGGCCGGGGGAATTTTCGGGGCCAACAAGAACGCGAGGAATGGAGAATCTCTCTGGCCCCGGAATATCTCGGTTGTGTGGTTGTGTCGAAATAGCAACTAAAACGAGGCGGATTAATATAAATAAAGCGGAGTAATTTTTCAAAGCGAAGGAAAGTTTTACCACAATTAGAAAAATCTTTTATTGAAGATTCCAATTTAGAGATTTTTCTTGTTGACTCGCAACTGGAAAAATCCTCCTCATTTAGTGACGAATGAACTAAAAGTAATTTGTATTGTTAATGATTTTGCACAACAATACACACAGATGAAGAAAGACTTTCTTCAAAATCTGGAATAAGGGTAAATTGCAAACACGCTATAAATAGCAGGCATTAATAATCTTTATTTTTGTTTGTTAATACGTTAATGTGTTAATACTTTTGCGCAATAACAATAATATACACAAATGACAAAAGATTTATCAAAATTACGAATAAGAATATATTAGTAAACAGGCTATACATAGCAGGCTATACATAGCAGGCTATACATTGCAGGCATTAATAATCCTTATTTTAGATTTCTAACGTAACATCGGATATTAATCTCGATAATAACGATGTTTAGAGATCGATGTCCATATTTTTATTTAATTATCAAATTTAACTTTCCCGAGTTTAAAAAATATATAAATCAGTATATATATCTCAGTTTCTCAAGTAACGAAAGAAAATTTGGAATGTTCAATGTAATGGACATTGCATGTTAGGTTTGTTAAATTCGCATAAGTAAAGAACTATAAAAGGAAAATTAGAGCACCAAAAAAATAATAACTTGAAATAGTACTGATGTAACAGAAATTTTATTATGGGTCTTTTACATAAAATTCTCGTTTGTAAAATGGAAAATGCGAGAAACATTTCTTTCTTAGTAAAATCTCGGAAAAATAATATCTAAAAAATAAAGGACACTGAATGTGTAAAGGGGAAAGATGACCTCTATATACAACAATAATTACAATTTGTAAGTACTGTATAACTTGTATTATATATTTCAATAAATTGATAAGCATAAATAATATAATACATCGATCCTACAAGGAAAATGCATAAATTAATTCCAAGAATAATTATGACTACTGTGTAAAAATGGAATAAAAGCTTTCCTGCTTTTTAATTCCAAATTTGTTTTTGTCTATTTAGTAATTTTTAATTGATTTAATTTTACTTTCGATTCCAATTAAGAAAGTTGATAAAATAAGACTGTTGGAAACCAACAATTTTTAATAACATGAAAATAGGTCATGAGAATGAATAGAATCATTTTTTGCTTTAACACTTTTAATCCCTTGACCCATCAATAAAATATATTTTCCGTTTAAAAAAAGCTGTCTGAGAACCGCTTTTATGATCGTATCACACGCCTGAAGAGGAATTAACATTTATGAATGGATGGATGATCCTTTCATGCCTATTGAAGACCATTATGCCCATAAAAAGCCATCTCAGATTGAATATCTTACTAAGCATTAAAGTATTTATCATTAAGCGAACTTTTTAAAAATATATTCGTGGTTTGTTTTAATTGTCTGGAGTTCTTATTTAGACATTCATTTCATACTTATTTTTACTATACGTCGACAATGCTCTGCTTTTAAATTTTTAATGTCTACCAAAATATTAGTTTTAAGGCAGCTTTATAGATTATAAAAATTAAATGCACAAAGAAATGGTTCGTTATTTTCAAGCAAGCATTAGACTGATTGATGACTTTTCATTGATAAATTTAATAAAAATGCCAATAAATAGTAATAATAAAATTAATAAGGAAGTAATTAATTAATAAATAATATGTTATTATTACTAACAGTAATTCAGTAATAATAAAAATAAATAGTCGATTATACAACAGGCACATTTAAATGAGCCTGTATAATTGATTATTTTGAAATTGGTACCTATAAAATTATATAAATGTATATAATGATAATGCAAGAATATTTTGTCGGTAGGTAAATATAATTAAATGAAAAGTCAATAAGTTTCATAAAACATTCATAGCTTTTTACCAGAGTGGATCCGTGTATTTACGGTTGGCTCCAAAACCAAAGACTGCTGGTGCTGTTGTCTATAATACATTATATTCCGTTTTCTCCCCGGTCTAACTTTGATGTGGAAATATCCACAATTTCCTTGGCAGTGGAAAAGCTTCAATCTAAAATACATTCTATTTCAAAAGCAGTTATTATGGTGGATTCTAGATCCACCATTGAAGCGATCGTTTTACAATGGCAGTTTGAGTCTGCCATTATAAACAAAATAAAACAAGATATCAAGTTCCTTAATGGTAAAAACATCAACTTCCAAGAAAATGGTAAATACATCACTTTCGAGTGGATTCCATCACAAAGAAATTGACGGAAATGAAATGGCAGATCTGGCAAAAAAAAAAAAAAAAAAAAAAAAAAAAAAAATTCGTTCTAATGCAGCTGGCAACCAAATTAGACAATTGTCATGATGCCTTAAGGCAAGTGTTGCATAGACATTACTCACTTTGCATTACCCAGAAGGCGCGTGTAACTTGATGGTAAGCCACGGACGCGGAGTAAAAATGCCCCCGCAACACTCTACGATCCTATTAGGACCGGGACCTACGGCTTAAAGTGGATTCCGAACCACTACAAACACTGATGGGCAAGCCGGGATTTGAACCCGATACCTATGGTACCGAGAGCCAGAGCGCTAGCCACTCGGCCATCAGGCCCCTTAAAAAAAAACAGCAGTAGTTCCTGGACAGCCCCCCAATTCCTCTCGACTCTTTTAGGAGAACTATACGGGACAAAATTAAGTCCTTGTATATTAGTGAATTATTATCTAACACCAAAGGAAAAGTCTTTGTGACAGTCGGGGACGACTGGAAAAACTCGTAAAGAGGCTGTTGCCAATTTTAGCTTAAGAATTGGACACGACTGCCAAGCCGAACATCTGGTCGAAATAGAGATTGTGAACTCTGATATATATGTTTTATATAAGACACAATGAATAAAGTCCATCTACTTGCTGGCTCGGGACTGGACTCGTAAAATAGAATAGTGATTTGTGTTCTCTTTTTTTGGAGGGCCAGAGAAAACATGTTCTACTCACACGGACTTTTATTAGGGTGATCTCCATCTTTAGAACATTTAACTTCTTTTTAACACCTTTTGGGTCGTTTTTTTTAAGAATGTCTGGTCTTTTTCTTTGTAATTTCGATTTATTTAAATCTTTTTGTTTCTATTGTAAGTAGCTAAATTTGTATGAATTCCAATAAAGCCATAGGTAACAACAACATTAATAGCTATTGAAAAGTTTCTATAAATACACTGGTGTGTAAAACTTAAGCAACATGTGGGTTTTTTGCTATAACCACGAGAAATCATCTGAGAGACATGGCATTCAGAAATGAGGGAGAGTATTATGTACGTAAAGGATGACGAAAGCATCGGCGCTGAAAAAGGAATACAATGCATACGGTATGGAATCAAACAAAAACAAGTTTTATTGAAAGCATAGTATCATGATTTATGATTGTCTATCCAAGAGGAAGAACAACAAGCAGATGTTCCTTAATATGGGATATGCTCCCCCTCACTGCAATGGTTGCTTCGCACCGTCTCCGCATACGCAGAACCAGCTGGTGCAGCATTTTTTGCGGTAGGAGTGCCCATTCCTCAATCAGCATCTGTTTGAGTTGTTGGGTGTTCTCAGGAGGATGTAAGAGTGCTGCAATGAGTCTCCCCAAAGCATCCCACACATGTTCGATGGGATTTAAATCTGGGGAGTACGCTGGCCAATCCATTCGAGTGATATCTTCACTCTCCAGTAGCTCCTCAACAGCAAGAGTCCGATGTGGCCGTGCATTGCCATCCATAAAAATGAAGTCTGGGCCAATGGCACCTCTGAACAGACGCACATGGGGAAGGAGTACCTCCTCACAATAGCGATCCCCGGTTACAGACCCTCTGTCGAAAACGTGGAGCTCAGTTCGCCGGTTCAGCAAAAGGCCTCCCCAGACAAGAACTCCAGAACCACCATAACGGTGTCTTTCCTTGAGGTTACTGGGATAAAACCGGGTCCCGACCTCTCTCCAAATCAAAACGCGTCGAGAATCGCTTCTGGTACAGAACCGACTCTCATCCGTAAAGAGAACACGACTCCATTGATCAGTTGTCCAGTTTTTGTGCTCTCTGCACCATGTAAACGGTGGCCAACTTTCAATGGGAGGCAGTGTTCGGGACAGCGGGCGAATAGGCCCACTTTGTGAAGGCGTCTGGCCAGAGTAAACCGCGACACTTGTCGCTTTGTTGCTGTATAGAGTTGCTGAGCAATGTCTCTTGCTGACTGCTGTCGGCCTCTTTTCCCCTGCAGGACGATATATAGGTCATCGCCTGTAGTTGTCTTCCTCGGGTGGCTACCACCAACCTTTATAACAGCTGTACTTGTGGTTTGGAACGCTTTCCAAGCTCGCGAAATGACACTTTTGTTGATTCCAAACTCTGCAGCTACACTGGTGACAGTACACCCCTCCTCCATCTTTCCGATCATTCTTCCACGTGTGAAGTCGTCCAGGTGATTTCTCCTAGCCATATTTTCCGAACTGACTTACTGGCACTTGCAGCGAATATGTTGAATTGCGTCTCCGTCCTTCCTTTTATTCTACTGTTGAGCTGCGCGCGTCGACATCACGCGTTTTGTGTACGCTCACGTTGCCTCCGACGTTTCATTCCTGATATTTGCATACGCTTGACGTTTCTACTGGCATACGTATTCATTGTACTGATCTCCAGACCTCCTTTTCTGCAATTTTATGGCTATCTGCTAAATTTTTACATTGGTGCTTAAGTTTTGCACACCATTGTAGTAAAACAAAATCTTTAAATTTGCCTTGACTTCATATATTTCTACTAAATCTTAAACATTTTTATTAACCAAATTATAATTGTTTTTAATCGCTTTTTAGTTAAAGATAAAGAAGTTCAAACCAATAAAATGTTTTCAAAGCGACCGTTACAATGGCAACAACATGAGAGAATTAAAAGGAATTCATGAATTAAAAGGAAAATTATATTACCAACAAGAAGGGAAATTATATTTTGTCTGGAGAAAACCTTATGCATATAAATGATATGATTCTTTAATTATATAAAAAATCATAAAAAGAAAACAATGTTGCGTCTGGAGAAACACTTACGAATAACAAAAATCTTCTTTAACGAAACTCACTCTGAATTAAAATTAGAAATTTTCATATTCTTAAATACGGTAAAAAATATCATGGGAAAAACGTATAGTGTTAGTGACGTCAGACGATGAAGATTAATTAACTTCTCTAAGGAAAAATTTCTTAAAGAAGTAAAAGTGAGATATTTTGTTAAAAGGCGTTTTGTTTCATTATATTTAATTTATTTTATACTAACAGCTAACGAGCAGCGCAGAAAAAGTATGTCATTTTATTATTTATTTTTATTTAACTATGTCCTCATGGACATTAAGAATTTATATTCATAGGCAAATGACATGTTTTCATCCATTTGCATATCAGTCTCCATTTTTGTTATGTCATAGTGGAGGAATTCTGGTTTAAGACAGTCTTAACTATACTAGTTAAAAAAAATATTTTTACATAGAATGAAATAGCATCAAGGATAACCTGCATTAACCATCAAAAAATGTTTGGAATGTGTTTTCAATCATAAATACCCGAAAACTGCTTAGAAGCCATGAAAAATCAGAAGATAATATTTTGTGCTTAAAAGCATACTGGCTCAAAAATGTATAGGAAGCATACTGTATAATGGAGAAAATGTTGTATTGGGTTATTGGTGCATATTTTCTACTGAAGGGGAAGTAAGTACAAACTTATGTTTTTCAGTAAAGGATATGACCTCATTTAACTGAAATGGTTTCAAGACTCTTACTAAACTACATTGACTACAATAGCCATAAAAATTTATGGAGTGTGTTTTCTCCCATAAATACACTAAAATTCATTAGAAAGCATGGAAAATCAGAATACAAAAACATTATTTTGTACTTAAAGGATGAAGAAAAGCATACCAACTCAAAAATGAATGGGAAGCATATTGTATAAGATGTTAATGGAATAAAAATTTTATTGGGCCACACTGTTTTCTGCTGAAGAGGAAGTAAGTACAAACCAGTATTTCTTAGTAATGGCTATGACCTCATTTAACTGAAATGGTTTCATGATACTTATTAAACTACATTAGCCATCAAAAAACGTCTGGATCATGTTTTCTATCATAAATACTCAAAACTTCCCAAGAATGCTTGAAAAATCAGAATACATAGACAACATTTTGCACTTAAAGAATGAAGAAGATCATACTAGCTCAAAAATGAATAACAAATATGCTATGTAAACAATTAATCCAGTAAATGTTTTATTGGGGTATGGGCACATATTTTTTACTGAACAGGAAGGAAGGAAGTACAAACCTATGTTTCTTAGTAAGGGATATGACCTCACTTAATTGAAATGGTTTCATGACACTTACTAAACTACATTGACTACATTAGCCATCAAAAAATATTTTGTGTATTTAGGGCAGAAAACACTCTAAAGTTGTCAAGAAGTCATGAAAATACAGAGTACAGACACTATTTTGAACTTAAAAGTGAAAGAAGAACATATCAACTCAAAAATTACTAATATATATATATATATTATATAAACTTATTAATTAAATGCACTAATAACTGATCATGAAGAAATGGAAATGTATTGGCAAAATTAAAATAGAATTTTTTTTTCAAGTGGATAGAATGTTTTAAATCTCTAGTTTAATCAATGCGAAGCTAAATATGCTACAAATACCACCTGGAGTCAAGTCAGAAAACAGTTATTACAAGAAATTATATTTCTTGCTTTAAAAGTAATCATAACATTATCATGTATTTCAGATAAAGTATAATTGGAAAATTATTACTATGTGTTTATTCGTTTAGTTATTACATTAGAAAAAAAAAAAGGCAAATGAATTGCTATTGCGATAAAGCCATTCGAGTTAGAAAACTACTTTTACGAGTTACAGCAATCTTTGTATCCACTTCAATTTGGAACAGGATATTGAATTCTTTATTCTCTTGAAAAATCCCCAATAAACCGAATTTCTTAAGGAATATCAAACAAATGAATGTTTATCGCAGGATAAAATTCCGGAAATAAGTATCTTCTTAACAGAAAATTATTTCCTTCATAAAATGAACTTTAAACTCTCGCGCTTTTACGATTTCGACATTCAATGAAATACATCTGTTTGAACTTCACACTATCAGACGTTTTCACATTTGGGAAATTAAATTTTTATTCACCTGGACTATTTTTATGTACTTGTTTTATTAGGTAAGAAGTGGGAAAATAAATCCCAAATAGTTTCTTGGTTGTAAATTTTTTATAAGGATTCTTAAAACATAAAACCAAATTTTTATTACTTTACTTATATAGATTCCTTTGGTCTGCTGGATTATAAAAAACATACAAGGCTGAAATAATACAGGTTAGCCAAGATGCTAAAAATGATTAATTTAGATATTATATTGATATATTAATGTTATTTTGTATGCTGTTATAGAAATTTTTCTATTTAAACATTAAATCTCCTAGTTAAATATTTGTTGTTGATGATGATGATGATGCTGCTGCTGTTGTTGTTGTTTCTTATCCCACTGGTAGACAGCAACATCTAGACCAAGACCAAGAACCCACGTGGTCTCATGGAAGGGGGAAAGCAGCCTTTGTTGCGATGGAGCAGCTATAGGTAGATACCTATACATGAACTTAATACTATCCGACGTTTCACATCAGGGAAATTAATTTTTTTATTTACCTGGATGGTTTTCACGTGCTTGTTTTATTAGATAAGAAGTGGAAAAAGAAATCCCAAAGACTTTTTATTATGTGTATTTTTTTATAAGGTTTCTAAAAGCATAAAAAAAGAATTTTAATGTTACATTAATATAGATTCTTTTGGTTTGCTGGATTATAAAAACATACAAGACTCAAATAAATTTAATTTGGCGATAAGCACAAAAGTCTAGGTTATCCAAGCTGCACCATGTAATTACTTTAATATATCAATATAAATAAGCTATCTAATGTTATTTTGTAAAATGTTATAGAAATTTTTCCAGGAAAATAATCTCCTAGTTAAATATTTGTTGTTATTGTTGTTTCTTATCCCACTTCGTAGACAGCAACATCTATACAAAGTCCAAGAACCCATGTGGTCTCATGGTAGGAGGGAAAGTTAGGGGGAGGCAGCTTCTGTTATGATGGAACACCCATAGGTAGATACCCATATATGCCCATACATGAACTTAATACTATCAGGCATTTCACATCTGGGAAATTAAATTTTTATTTACCTGGACTATTTTTACGTGCTTGTTTTATTAGGTGAGAAGGGGAAAAGAAATTCCAAAGAGTTTTTATTAGGCGTATTTTTTTATAAGGATTCTAAAAACGTAAAAGCGAATTTTAGTGCTACATTAATCCAATACTTTATTTATATAGATTCTTTTGATCTGCCGGATTATAAAAACATACAAGTCTGAAATAAATTCAAATTATTAAATTCAATAAATTCAATTCAAAATCAAATTCAAATTGGCGATAAGCACAAAATTCCAGGTTATCCAAGTTGCGTCAAATGATTAATTTAGACAACTTATTTATATTGATATATTAATGTTATTTTGTAAACTGTTACAGATCGTTCTATTTTTTAAATATGGACTATAATGTAATATTTAACATTTTTACTCGAAAATAAATTCATAAACTTTATTTTTCAATTAAATAAAAAAAATTATACAAAATTGAATACATCGTTAGATGTTTTTGAATAGGATTCTGTTCTCTAGCGAGCAGAAATAATGTGATTTATAAAATTCTGAGGGTACATATTGCTTAATAAAGATATATTTAGTATGTTATAATTAATTTCTTTGGTAGTTTGAATTTTCTAAATATTTCTTTTGATTTTATTAATTTTTTTTGTGTCTATTGATTTCCGCGACTTGTTTCACACTCGATTTTTGTATTTTTAATATAAATATTTGCATTCTTTTTTGATTTGCTAATGTAGTTTAAGACATTTATTTTTTCGAAATTTATGTAATGTTTTTCAGCTTCGTTGCTACAGCTGCGGACATAACATGTTGAACAATTATTTTCTGATTTGAGTGGCATGTGTAAGGCATTTCAGGCTTTTTGTGTTGCGAATGTTACTATGGTTTTGTTGTAGAATTTGATACTGTTTCTATGAAGCATGTAATATTTTATTTGTAGCGAATGTTGTTGCTTTTATCGGGCAAAATGGCCATGCTAATAGTTATTTCTTTTAAGTTTTGCTCTGAATTTCTATCACATATATCTAATTATAGGAACACAATATACCATCTATCCATATACATATTTTCTTCAATAGCGCAACAGCCCCATGGTGGGTAAGACCTTATGCCAGCTGGTAGACTTCGAAACGTGAAATGTTTTCTTTTTACGGTGTAAGGTTGTCAGCCCTACAGTCATATCAGACGGGGAGCTACGATTTAAATGATTCCGAACCACTTCACACATCCATGATACCGCCGAGATCATACCTGGAACTTGTAATGGCGAGGAGAATGCTACAGCTCTAGTCACTCGGCTATCAGGTCTCATATATTATTAAATAATCAAATGAAACTGAGATATAATTTTCCAGTAGAGAGTTAAGATTAAATTGTATTTTTCTGAAGAACTGACAAACAAAGATGAAGTCAAGAGTGTTTCTCTTAAGCAGTCAAAATCAATCACCTTAAACAATAGATATACTAGCTAAAATAATGAAATGTTTGTAAGGTAATTATGTAACAAACTGGTTGGTTTTATTGTTATTTTATGATGCATGGTCCGCATGGCTGAGTGACTAGCGCTCTGGCACTTGGTGCCGCAGGTTTCGGGTTCAAGTCCCGGCGGTGGCATGGATGTTTATAATGTTTCGGAATCCACTTTAAACTGTAGAAACCGGTCTAGAGAGTGGGGCATAAAAGGCTGACAACTAACCCCGCAAAAAGAAAATAATTTGTTTCAAAAATCCGCCAGTAGGCAGACGGCCTTGGCCCACCATGGGGCTGTTGCTCCACTTAATGATGATGGAAATAATTTCAATTTGAAAAAAAAGATAAAATAGATAATGACTTATATAAAAGGCGGTAAATTATTAATAAAAGATTCTACATAATTAAGAAACAAATGAGAAAACAACTAGAGTCTCAAAACAATTAGTCGGTAAGATAAACAAAATCAATAACAAAAATTACGGATCATTAATTCAAGGATTACGTCATACATTATGAAATAATTTCATCTCAAGAAGCAGGCATAAATGTATTAACAAATAAATATCTAAAAAAATTTATTATTGCTTAATTACTACAGTAAAACTCTTGTTTTAAATTATTACAAAAAATCAGAATAGAATTTTTCTTGCGGCAAGAAATAAAAATACGAAAATGTAAAATTTAAGCTTCTGAAATAATTAACGATAAGATTTATTAGTAATCAGATTAAATTTGCTATTCCCAGACAGCAAAGTTGGACTTAAATGTTTAATGTTTCTCCGAACAAGACCCAGTAAAGTACCGTCAGCAAACAAATCTTATAATTCTTGAATCCCTCATTATCGCTTCAATTTATTTAATTCTATTTATTCTACTAAATAATACTTTGTGGCGATTACGCTCACAATTTGTAAATTATCGTTATTTCATAAGCGTCAGACCTTAAAATGAAATTACTTAAATTCTTAGCACAAACCTTCTCCCGAAGATTGTTTTAACTTTCCAAAAACAGGAAAAAAAAAAAGGAGAAATAATCCTTTGAAATTCCGCTGCAAGCCTTAATTAAATTGGACAAAGAGGAGGAATTCCGCTATAATGCTTTTTATGTTTAATGCGCTTCGTTCCTGTTTTATTCGTTATTTCGCTTAATTACATTATGAAGCACATTTTTAAAAGAAAGCTACTTAGTTGAGTACGTTATTAAAAATGTATTAATGTTAAATAAGAAATTTTAATTACTTTTGAATTAAGAATGTACAGCAGTATCAGTGATTTTCAGTAAAGTTAATTGAAAAAAAAAATATTACGCATGGGATGCAAATTAGTTTATAATAATGTTAACATCACAGAACTTAGACTTCTAATTTTATTTCTTTTTTAATTTGATGTTTATAATAAAAAAACACGTTCATTTAAACTCTAAAATACTCGATAATAGTTTATTAATGTGTTAATAATGATAATATTTTATCATTAATTAATAATAAAATGCTTGGATGGTCAGAAAAGTTTTTATGCCAAAATAAAGTCTAGAATCGTAATAAGAGCAATTAAATCAATTATGTTTTGTTAATTTAAAATAAAATTTAAAATCATAAGAAGAATTAAATTTTATTTTAAATTAACAAAACATAATTTAATTGTTCTTATTGCGATTCCAGACTTAATTATGTTTTGTTAATTTAAATTAAAATCTAGTATCCTAATAAAAACAATTGCATTAATTATACTTTGTTAATTTCAAATAGAATGTACACTGATAATAAGAAAAATTACATTAATTATGTTTTGTTAATTTAAATTGAAGTCTAGAAACATAATAAAAACAATTTAATTATGGTAAGAAATAAAAATATGAAAATGCAAAATTTAAGCCTTTGAAATATTTAACGACAAGATTAATTAATAATCGGATTAAATTTTGCTATACCCAGACGGCAAAATTGGACTTAAATGTTTAATATTTCTCCTGATCAGACTAAGTCAACCAGACCAGACTTACACAAACAATTCGCCTCATAATTCTTGAATACTTCATTATCGCTTCAATTTATTTTATTCTATTTATTCTACTCAATAATTCTTTGCGGTGATTATGCGCACAATTTGTAAATTATCGTTATTTCATAAGCGTCAGACCTTAAAATGAAATTATTTAAATTCTTGGCACAAACCTTTTCCTAAAGATTGTTTTAACTTTTGGGAAACAGGAAAAAACAGAAGAAATAATCCTTTGAAATTCCGCTGAAGGCCTTAATTAAATTGGACAAAGAGGAGGAATTTCAAGATAATACTTTTTATGTTTCATGCGCTTCGTTGCTGTTTTATTCGTTATTTCGGGTAATTACATTATGAAGCACATTTTTAAAAGGAAAGCTACTTAGTTGAGTTCGTTTATTAAAAATGTAGGATTCTTAAATAAGAAATTTTAATTACTTTTGAATTAAGAATGTAGTGTGTAGTGATTTTCAGTAAACTTAAAAGAAAAAAAAGTTATGCATGGGATGCAAATTGGTTTATAATAATATTAACAAAACAGAACTTCTAATCATAATCTTATTTTTTAAAAATTTTTGATGTTATAATAAAAAGACATTGGTTTAAACTCTAAAATCAACGATAATAGTTTATTAATGAGTTAATAATAATACTTTAATCATTAATTAATAATAAAATGTTTGAGTGGTTATAAAAGGGTTTTTGTCAAACTAAAGTTTAGAATCATAATAAAACAAATTAATTATGTTTCTTTTTGTTAATTTAAAGTGAAGTCGAAACTCCTAATGAGAATAATTCAATTAATTTGTTTTGTTAATTTAAAATAAAATCTAGAATCATAACTAGAACAATTAAATTATATTTTGCTAATTTCAAATAAAGTCTAGAATCATAAACATAATTAAATTAATTATGTATTGTTAATTTCGAATAAAATCAAAAATGATAATAAGAGCAATAAATTAATTACTTTTTGTAAATTTTAACTTATGCTAAAAAAAAACAACTGCTTTTCGTATAATGAGTATATCCACTTTATCCATAGCATTTATATTTAAATTATTACTTAAATTAAACTTACTTAAATAATTTCATCTCTATAAAATAAGCCTAAATGAAATATTTAATAGATATATAAAAAAAAATTAATATCCTATTTATTATTGCTATATTACCGATGTAATCTAGTAAAATTCTAACTTTATTAAACAGACATAAAAAAATCAATTTCATATTTTTTCTTCATTACTATTATAAAACTATAGTTTTAATTTACGCAAAAAATTAGAATGGAGCTTTTCTTGTGACAAGAAATAAAAATATGAAAAAGTAAAAGTAAAAGTTTTTGAAATAATTAACGATAAGATTAATTAGTAATCGGATTAAATTTGCTATTCCTAGACAGCAAAATTGGACTTAAATGTTTAATATTTCTCCAAACCATTCGGCTTATAATTCTTGAATCCCTCATTATCGCTTCACTTTATTTAATTCTATTCATTCTACGGAATAATTCTTTGTGGCGATTATGCTCACAATTTGTAAATTATCGCTATTTCATAAGCGTTAGGCCTTAAAATGAAATTATTTAAATTCCCGACTCAAACCTTTTCCCGAAGATTGTTTTAACTTTACCAAAACAGGAAAAAAAAGGAGAAATAATCCTTTGAAATTCCGCTGCAGACCTTAATTAAAATTGGACAAAGGAGGAATTTCAGGATAATACTTTTTATGTTTAATGCGCTTCGTTCCCGTTCAACTCAACTAAGTAGCTTTCCTTTTGAAAATGTGCTTCATAATGTATGTTATTAAAAATGTATTATTGTTAAATAAGAAATTTTAATTACTTTTAAGTTAAGAATGTTAGTGTAGTATTAGTGATTTTCAGTAAAGTTGAAAGAAAAAAGAAAATAATACGCATGGGATGCAAATTGGCTTATAATAATATTAACAAGGCAGAACCTAGATTCATACTTTTATTTCTTTTTAATTTTTGATGTTTATAATAAAAAAAGACATTTGTTTAAAGTCTAAAATCATCGATAATAGTTTATTAATGAATTAATAATGATAATACTTTAATCATTAATTAATAATAAAATGCTTGGATGGTTATAAAAGTGTTTATGTCAAAATAAAGTCTAGATTCATAGTAAGCACAATTCAATTAGTTTTGATTTGTTAATTTAAAATAAATTCTAGAATTATAATAACAAATCATAACTAATTTAATTGTTCTTATTATGATTCTAGATTTTACTTTAAATTAAGAACAATTAAATTAATTATGATCTATTAATTTAAAATAAAATTTAGAATCATAATAAGAACAATTGAATTATATTTTGTTAATTTCAAATAAAGTCTAGAATCATAAGAATAATTAAATTATGTTTTGTTAATTTCAAATAAAATCTAGAATCATAAGAATAATTAAATTATGTTTTGTTAATTTCAAATAAAATCTAGAATCATAATAAGAACAATAAATAAATTAATTTTTGTAAATTTTAATATTAAAAATTTAATTAACATATGCTAAAAAAATAAAACCGCTTTTCTTATAATGAGTATATCATCTTTATCCATAGAATTTATATTTAAATTATTTTCTAACTTACTTAAATAATTTTCCATCTAGAAATAAGCCTAAACGAATTATCTAATAGATATATAAAAAAATTAAGGGAAATGATTTAAATTTGATAATAAAGATAAAATAGTTAATGGTTTATATGAAAGTCTGTCAAGCATTAAAAAAAGATTCGATATGATTAAGAAACAATGAGGTAAGCAGCAATAATCTGAAAACAGTCAATAGGCAAGACCAACATAAACATCAGCAACAACAAAAATAGTTCATTACTTTAGGGATTAGATCATACATTGTGAAATAATTTCATGTCTAGACATCACATCTCATGACTCCAACATTTTTTATTGCTTTATTACTATTGTGAAATTCTAATTTTAAGTCATGGCAAAAAATTAGAATGTAATCTTTCTTCTGGCAAGAATTAAAAATATGAAAAAGTAAATTTAAACTTTTGAAATAATTAACGATAAGATTAATTAGTAATCGGATTAAATTTGCTATTCCCAGACAGCAAATTGGACTTAAATGTTTAATATTTCAACCTCCAACAAACAATTCGGCTTATAATTCTTGAATCCCTCATTATCGCTTCAATTTATTTAATTCTATTTATTCCACTAAATAATTCTTTGTGGCGATTATGCGCACAATTTGTAAGTTATCGTTATTTCATAAGCGTCAGACCTGAAATTCCTGGCTCAAACTTTTTCCAGAAGATTCCTGTTTTGGGGAAGTTAAAAAAAAAAAAAAAAAAAAAAGGAGAAATAATCCTTTAAAATTCGGCTGCAGGCCTTTAATTAAATTGGACAAAGAGGAGAAATTCCGCTGTAATACTTTTTATGTTTAATGCTTTTCGTTCGTGTTTTATTCTTTATTTCGCGTAATTACATTATGAAGCGCATTTTTAAAGGAAAGCTACCTAGTTGAGTACGTTATTAAAAATGTATTATTGTTAAATAAGAAATTTTAATTACTTTTGAATTAAGAATGCAGTGTAGTAACAGTGATTTTCTGTAAAGTTGAAAGAAAAAAAAATTAGGCATTGGATGCAAATTGGTTTATAATAATGTTAATATGGCATAACTTATTTCTTGGTAATTTTTGATGTTAATAACAAAAAAAAGGCATTTGTTTAAACTCTAAAATCATCGATAATAGTTTATTAATGAGTTAATAATGGTAATACTTCAATTCTTAATTAATAATTAAATGCCTCTATGGTCATAAAAGAGTTTTTATGTTAAACTAAAGTCTAGAATCATAATAAGAACAATTTAATAATATTTTGGTAATTTCAAATAAAGTCGAGAATCATAAGAATAAATAAATTATGTTTTGTTAATTTCGAATAAAATTTAGAATCATAATAAGAACAATAAATTAATTACTTTTTGTTAATTTAAATATATGTTAAAAAAACCGCTTTTCGTATAATGAGTATATCCACTTTATCTACAGCATTTATATTTAAATTATTTTCTGACTTACTTAACTAATTTCATTTCTAGAAATAGCCTAAATGAATTATCTAATATATATATATATATATATATATATATATATATATATATATATATATATATAAACAATATCATTTATTATTGCTATATTACTGATGTAAAATTATAACCTTGAATTACGTCAAGAAATTAGAATGAAATTTTTCTTGCGGCAAGAAATAAAAATATGAAAATGTAAAATTTAAGAAATAATGAAAACTTTTGAAATAATTAACGATAAGATTACTTAGTAATCGGATTAAATTTTGCTATTTCCAGACGGCAAAATTGGACTTAAATGTTTAGTATTTCTCCAATCATTTCGGCTTATAATTCCTGAATACCTCATTATCGCTTCAATTTATTTAATTCTATTTATTCTACTAAATAATTCTTTGTGGCGATTATGCGCATAATTTGTAAATTATCGTTATTTCATAAGCGTTATCAAATATTAAAAAGCTTATTAAGCTTAAAATCAAATTATTTACATTCCTGGAGTAACCTTTTCCAGAAGATTATTTTAACTTTCCAAAAACAGGAAAAAAAAAGGAGAAATAATCCTTTGAAATTCCGCTGCAGGCCTTAATTAAATTGGACAGAGAGGAGGAATTCCGCTATAATACTTTTTATGTTTAATGCGCTTCGTTCCTGTTTTATTCGTTATTTCGCGTAATTACATTATGAAGCCCATTTTTAAAGGAAAACTACTTAATAGTACTTTATTAAAAATGTATTATTGTTTAATAAGAAATTTTAATTACTTTTTAATTAAGAATGTGGTGCAGCATCAGTGATTTTCAGTACAGTTAAAATAAAAAAAAAATGCGTATGGGATGCGAATTGGCTTATAATAATCTTAACAAGACAGAACTTATATTTATAATCTTATTTTTTTTTTTAAATTTTTGATGTTAACAAAAAAGACATTTGTTTGAAATCGAAAATCATTGATAATAGTTTATTAATGAATTAATAATAATAATAACTTTAATCCCTAATTAATAATAAAATGTTTGAATTGTTATGAAACTGTGTTTATGCCAAAATAAAGTGTAAAATTATAATAAGAACAATTAAATTAATTATGTTTTGTCATATAAATTCTAGAAACATAATAAGAGCAATTCAATTAATTATCTTTTGTTGTTTTAAAATAAAATCTAGAATTACAATAAAAACAATTCAATTAATTATGATTTGTTAATTTCAAATAAAATCTAGAATAATGATAAGAACAATTTAATCTTGTTTTGTTAATGTAAAATCAAGTCTAGAAACAAAAGAACAATTAAATTAATTATGGTAAGAAATAAAAATATGAAAATGCAAAATTTAAGCTTTTGAAATAATTAACGATAAGATTAATTAGTAATCGGATTAAATTTGCTATCCCTAGACAGAAAAATTGGACTTAAATGTTTAATATTTCTCCGAACCAGATCCACTAAAGTACCTTCAACAAACAAATCTTATAATTCTTGAATCCTCATTATCGCTTCAATTTATGTAATTCTATTTATTCGACTAAATAATTCTTTGTGGTGATTAAGCGCACAATTTGTAAATTATCGTTATTTCATAAGCGTCAGACTTTAAAATGAAATTTTTTAAATTCTTAGCGCAAACCTTTTCCCGAAGATTGTTTTAACTTCTCGAAAACAGGAAAAAAACGGGAGAAATAATCCTTTGAAATTCTGCTGCAGGCCTTAATTAAATTGGACAGAAAAGGAGAAATTCCGCTATAATACTTTTTATGTTTAATGCTTTTCGTTCGTGTTTTATTCGTTATTTCGCGTAATTACATTATGAAGCACATTTTTAAAGGAAAGCTACTTAGTCGAGTATGTTATTAAAAATGTATTATTGTTAGATAAGAAATTTTAATTACTTTTAAATTAAGAATGTAGTGTAGTATCAGGGAGTCTCAGTAAAGTTGAAAAAAAAAATGCATGCATGGGATACAAATTGGTTTATATTAATGTTAACATGACAGAACTTATTTCTTGCTAATTTTTTATGTTAATAACAAAAAAGAAGGCATTTGTTTAAACTCTAAAATCATCGATAATAGTTTATTAATGAGTTAATAATGATAATACTTTAATCCTTTATTAATAATAAAATGCCTTTATGGTCACAAAGAGTGCTTTTCTATAAAATTAAAGTCTAGAATCATAAAAAGAACAATTAAATTAATTATGTTTTGTTAATTTCAAATAAAATCTAGAATCACAATAAGAACATTTAAATTAATTATGTTTTGTTAATTTCAAATAAAATCTAGAATCACAATAAGAACAATTAAATTAATTATGTTTTGTTAATTTCAAATAAAATCTAGAATCACAATAAGAACAATTAAATTAATTATGGTTTTGTTAATTTCAAATAAATTCTAGAATCGTAATAAGAACAATTAAATTAATTATGGTTTTGTTAATTTCGAATAAAATCTGGAATCATAATAAGAACAATAAATGAATTACTTTTTGTTAATTTTTTGTTTTGTTATGCTTAAAAAAAAAAACACCGCTTTTCGTATAATGAGTATATCCCTTTATCCATAGCATTTATATTTAAATTATTTTCTAACTTACTTAAATAATGTCATCTCTAGAAATAGGCCTAAATGATATATCTAATAAATATATATATATATATATATATATATATATAAAATCAATATCTTATTTATTATTGCTATATTACTGATGTAAAATTCTAACTTTGAGTTATGTCAAGAAATTAGAATGAAATTTTTCTTGCGGCAAGAAATAAAATATGAAAATGTAAAATTTAAAAAATAATGAAAACTTTTGAAATAATTAACGATAAGATTAATTATTAATCGGATTAAATTTGCTAGTCCCAGACAGCAAAATTGGACTTAAATGTTTAATATTTCTCCAAGCCAGACTAGACACTTTAACAATTTGGCTTATAATTCTTAAATCCTTCATTATGGCTTCAATTTATTTAATTCTATTTATTCTACTAAATAATTCTTTGCAGCGATTATGAGCACAATTTGTAAATTATCTTTGTTTTATGAGCGTCAGACCTTAAAATGAAATTATTTAAATTCTGGCACAAACCTTTTCCTGAAGATTGCTTTAACTTTGCCAAAACAGAGGAAAAAAAAAAAAAAAAAAAAGGAGAAATAATCCTTTGAAATTCCGCTGCAGGCCTTCATTAAATTGGACAAAGAGGAGGAATTTCATGATAATACTTTTTATGTTTGATGCTTTTCATTCCTATTTTATTCGTTATTTCGCGTAATTACAGTACAAAGCACATTTTTAAAAGGAAAGCTACTTAGTTGAGTACGTTATTTAACAATAATACATTTTTAATAAGAAATTTTAATTACTTTTGAATTAAGAATGTAGTGTAGCAACAGTGATTTTCAGTAAAATTAAAAAAAAAATACATGCATGGAATACAAATTGGTTTATGTCAATATTAACATGACAGAACTTATTTCTTTTTAATTTTTGATGCTTATAACAAAAAAGGCATTTATTTAAAATACAAAATATTCGATAATAGTATATAAATGAGTTAATAATGATAATACTTTAATCATTAATTAATAATAAAATGCCTCTATGGACATAAAAGTGTTTTTATGTCAAACTAAAGTCAAGAATCATAATAAGATAAATTAAATTAATTACGTGTTTTTAACTTTAACAAATGCTAAAAAAAATCATTTGCATAAGAAGTTCTGGGTAGTTTAAACAAAGTACTTTGGCAGCGGAGCAGCCACACACTTTTATCTTGATGTTGGAGAAGCGTTGCTTTAGGTCAATACCCATTGAAATATTATGAATACTTTTTATATCTAGAAATATATAATTAATAAATAATAAAAGAAAGGCAATGGTATAAACTAAGAGTGAAAACATTTTTTTTTGAAGTCTTTAAAAATAAAATGTATAAATATGAAATGAGAAGAAATTATAATATTAGAAGGAGGCCCACCATTCGGTGGGCCTTGCAGTAATGGCACTTCAGATGAGGGAATAAAGGGAAAAAACAACGGATTATATGTTGAGAACAATGCGCGGTCTTTTTCTATTTTTAAACAAAGAAATATACCTTAAAAGATAATTTAAAATCGAATTGCAAGTGTGAGGAAGATTATTGTTGAAATTTAGAAATTTTAAGTATAAATTGACGAAAATTTGGGAAGTTAAGCGATTGTTTAATATCCAATTCCTGAAATATCAAGGTGAATTGGAAATCATCCAAGGATTTTGTTTTCAAGTCTTTGGTTGATTTCCAAGTTACTGTTTTCTGCGGAGCCCCATCTGGACTTGCATAAGTAATCATAGGATTTGCATAATTAATATATCACATTTATCCTTACCATTTATATTTAAATTTTCTAAGAAATCATGATTTTTACATACACCAATCATGAATTTGGAATCAATTTCGAGCTCAAAATTTTATGCAGGGTTAAATTAATTATTGAAAGTATAAAACAATTCATTTTTATTATCTTTTTAATGATATGCTACATAGTTATCTTGAAAATTTGCGTTCTCCAATGTTTTTCATAACGTTCCTTACGCAGCAATTATTTATTCATATATAAAATGACATTAATTAAATAGGGTTGGTTGACGAACTGTAATGGCATAAAGGCCACATTTGACCATGGTACGTCAGTCAAGTAAGTTTTTTTTTAAATTCCAAAACGATTGAAACCAAAATAAGTTTTCAAAAAGGTATAGGTAGTTAGGAATGAAACAATACACAGAATGTTAAAATACAAAAACCACATCAGGATCAGATAAAATTCTTAAACAAAATCAGGTAAGGATCGAATTGAAACTTTGTCTATTCTTCGTTTGTTCTTATTCCAATATATCTTCAAAAATTGACAAATCGTGGGGTTTTGTGTTTGATTTATTTTGTAAGCCTTTGGATTAATGAAAAATGCCAACGTCTCAAATTTGTTAACGTCAAAAAGTTTTTTGAATTCTGGAAATGGTTTTGATTTATTGTCTTTGAACATTTTATATTTATTTATAGGTGCTACCAGAGAAGACAAAGACTTAAAACTGTATGAGGTAAATTATTTGCGAGTAGGAGAGACTTTTTAGGCAGTAGGCAGTAGGCGATTTTTTGAGAGCAGGTTTGGAAAGGTGAAGTGGATTGCATAGGCAGATTAGAAGTCTGCATTGTAGAACAAGAAGTAAAAAGCATCCGAGAAACATGAACTGCTTCCCTAATAGATGTCGACTTGACAGGTAAGTATGCAAATGGTTTCTTTGTAAGGAAGTAATACGAGTTATCTATTTGGATTCCAATAGATGCAAGCGTAGTTTGAGCACAAGTAATAGCAGGTGTCGGAGGGAAAAATGGCCTTCCTTCTGCGTTATAAATATTGTGATGAATTTTGATTTGTCGAATTTGCCTGTGAAGGTAATGTGTACAAGAATTTGAATTAAATGGATGGGATTGTTGAAACATTTGGACTTTAGTTTGACTTGATTTTGTTTGGTTTGTCGCTCTATGGTCATTTTTGCACATTTTAGGCTACTTAGACCTGGAACTATAGTGTAACGTAGATTCCGATCCACTCACAAACATTCATGTTCCCGTCAAGATTAGAACCTGAAGCCTGTGGTATCAAAGGCCAGAATGCTTGCCAATTAGCTATCAGGTCGCACTCATTTGGGCGGAGAATAAAGATCCATATGATCGTTATTCAGAAAAGTTATGAACCACGGCTATTCAGATAAGACGCTGTTATCCAAAATGGCAAAGTTGGGAAAAAGAAGTCAAAACTCTGTGTTTTGTTGGAAGAATTTCTGCGCCACGTTTTATAGTAATTCTTCGAGCGTGTGCAATTCCCACCTCAGATAAGCCCTCTAAAATTTTCGAATAGGTGCAATAGATAAGTTCAAGCTCCAGAATAACTTCTCAGGCTGTGTTTAAAGAATAATGAGGGGAAATTTGTACAGGCTGATTAAGAAATGTTTTCGCAAGTAGAAAATATCTTGATTGTAAATTCTTAACTGTTTCAATGAGAAGTGGCCCACATTAAAGTTTCTTGATTGATTGTGAACTTGCCAAAATGCCAAGAAAAGCTTTTTCAATGGTAAATTGGGTTTTGGTACGATATTCTTGAGTATAGATAAAATAAAGTATATTGTATTTTTTCTAGTATTATCAACATTTGATGAGATAGTCAAATTAAAACCATCGTTAGAAAAAAAATTCGAGAGAGAATTTATAAATTTGTCGGAAAAAAAATTCCACTGCCAGATTGCACTCTTCAGTATGGATCCCTACAAAGGAAAGCGGATACTTGTTTAGTGCTAATAACGACTTATGCTTTCAGGCTCACTTTCTGAAGCGACCTTCCTCCGAATTCCTTACCGAATTGCGAAATTATTGATCCATCATTGAATCTGAAGCAATTCCAGATATGAAAAGCCTAGTAATTAATGCTTATTGATAAATTCGGTAACGAGGTGTACCGTCCGTTGAGCAGAAGCCTGATTGATAAATTCGGTAACGAGGTGTACCGTCCGTTGAGCAGAAGCATGATTGATAAATTCGGTAACGAGGTGTACCGTCCGTTGAGCAGAAGCCTGATTGATAAATTCGGTAACGGAGATGTACCGTCCGTTGAGCAGAAGCCTGATTGATAAATTCGGTAACGAGGTGTACCGTCCGTTGAGCAGAAGCCTGATTGATAAATTCGGTAACGAGGTGTACCGTCCGTTGAGCAGAAGCCTGATTGATAAATTCGGTAACGAGGTGTACCGTCCGTTGAGCAGAAGCCTGATTGATAAATTCGGTAACGAGGTGTACCGTCCGTTGAGCAGAAGCATATGCGAAAAGGACATAAGAGCTGCAAGTCAGATTATGCTCAATCCCTGGGGATCCACTCTTCCTGAGACAAGAGTAGCCACACACGCGACAAACAGGTTTATTAGAACACTGATTTTGTTAATTAAAGCAAAGACGTTAAAGTAACAAATGAAGAATAAAATTACTGACAAAATAACCAAACAAAGATAATTTACATGAAGATGATGAATCACAACAATATTAATAATATGATTATGATGCCGTCTGTAGTTTCGACGATGAAAGGGTAAGATTAAGGTTAAGAATTAAGGTAAAAATTATTAGGTCGCACTGGTGTCGTGACACTCATACACAGCTAATGAAATACACAGCTAAGATGTACCCCTGAAGGGCATAACGATTATTGAAAGCAGAAGATCGTCGATGCCCGAATCGTGGCTCAGTGGCAACGCACGCCATTGGTGAGCATTAGGGAGGGAAGTTCAATTAGCTAGCCGCTTTGTAGTAGACACTGTTTCAAAACATGAGACTCGATGGGGTTTGTGATGTTCAGCTTCTTGCCTCGTTAGTCAGACGGTAGGAGGCTTCCGGGTCTTATCCTAACGATACGCAAATGCGAGCTAATTCCCTAAAAGACCTGCCGGAAGATACTGCCCTCCTTCAGCATCACGTAGCCAAGTAAGACTTCTATTTACAGGTGCTCCATCACAACAGAAGCTGCCCCCCCCTTTCCCTCCTTTTATGATCACACGGGTTCTTGGACTTGGTCTAGATATTTCTGTTTACCAATTGGGATAAGAAAAAAAAATTCAATCTGATACTAAACAGTTATATTTATTTTTCTTTGATTTTATTTTATTTAAATACTTTCATTGCAGACTTTATCAAACCATCACTTAAGTATTACATATGACATTTTAGTTAACGTATCCTTTTTTTTTCAGTTAAAAAAATTCCTTATTAATATAGTCAAAACTGAATATTTATTTGTTGTTGAGAGAAATGTTAAAAGTCAGGGTAAAAACAACATAAACGAGACAGCATCAAAACATAGTTGAAAGAATAAAAAATTATTAATTACCCTGAAAAAATCCATTTTTATGTAATTTATTTAATAGGACATTATCTCTAAGACTACTGTTTTGAGAAAAGTAATTCAAATTCAACGAAGCAAAAAATGTACTTTTTAATAAATAAAAATTGAAAAAAAAAAATAAAAAAAAGATTACAGTGTGCTTGTACCTTTTTTATTTATGGCTGTATTAAATCACAATTGTTTGTTTCTGTCTTTTCTCTTAAAATTATTATCTTCAGTTTTTTTCCTACTTATAAAAACGAAGAAATTACGTTAAAAAAAGACTGTAGGGTTTAGAAAGCGTGATGTAGAATAATTATGAGAAACCCTAATTTCCCTTATCACAGACGTTATAACAGAAATTTTAATCTGTTTAAATTTAGCCTGACATAATGCTTATAAGCTTTTAATAACTATAAAGTTTACTTCCTTAATTTAATTGCGGTTACTATACTTAAAATACTTTTAAAATGTTTGAAAATTAAAAAAATACTGCTTTACATATTACAGTTAAGCAAAATATTATACACTCTCAACATCATCATCAATAGCGCAACAGCCCCATGCTGGGCCAAGGCCATCTGCTCACTGGCAAATTTCGAGACAGAACTTTTGCGGGGTAGGATTGTTTGCCATACACCAAACGTCCTACAGTCATTAGACCGGGTCTCCACAGTTTAAAGTGGATTCCGAACCACTACAAACAGAAACCTAGAAATTATATATTCAACATATTTAATTAAAATATTTTGTTAAGAAATGATGCATATAGCATTTTTATTCATTAAAAATAGTTTGAAATTATACCTGAAAAATTGTAATTAAAAATATATTCTTTCATAAGCCAAATAAAAAGTTAACATTAATAATAACAATTTAAATCAGTGAATATTTGAGACAATAAATGGATTTCTTTTTTTTATTATCTTCTAAAGTATGTTATTTTTTCAACTTAGTACGCATATTGGTTATATTAAACATGGGAAAAATTAATTTTATACGTGCTGTTTATAATTAAAGTCTCACTTTAAAAAAAGAACCACTCTTCACAAGGAGTTCAAAATTGAACTGAAGATACTTGAAGAAGGGGGAAAGTAAGGCATCAAAAAAAGTTCCAAAGTGTATTAATAGATGGCGCTGTAAGCGGCATAAAGAAAATGAATTCGGCTGCCAGTAATATTTTGAATAGAAATTACACCGTATTTGGCATGAGTTGTACATTAAACCAACTGTAGTGTTCAATGTGCTTGATTGTTTTGATTTTTTGACGAAAAAAACGACTTCCAAGTCATTTAACAGTATGACACTGTTAGTGGAAAGCCCATTTAGGCAAGGCATGGTCAATTTATTTGTTAAATTGGATAGGAAAAATAGGTGGAACGGTTTTTTATGCAATACCGTTACCCCTTTCTTCAAGTATCTTCATTTCAAATTTGAACTCATTGTGACGAGTGATTCTTTTTTTTACAGAATTTTGAAAGTGGGACTTTAATTATAATCACCCTGTATATTCAACATAATATTTTATTAAAATATTTTGCTAAGAAATAATGCATATAGAATTTGTACCTCATTAAAATAGTTAGAAATAGCGGATGAAAAATTGTAGTTAAAATATATATACTTTTATAAATGAAATACAAAGTTGACAATATAAATAATAAATTCAAGCCAGTGAATATTCGTCATACTAAATTGGTTAAAAGCTGAATTTTTCAACTTAATTGTCATATTGGTTATATTAAACACGGGAAAAAATGATAATATACAGGGCTAAAGTCCCTACATTCAAAATGCTGTAAACGAACCACTAGTCACAATGAGTACAAATTTGATCTGAAGAAAAAAGGGGAAATGGTATGGCATCAAGAAAAGTTCCAAAGTGTATTAATAAAGAGCACTGTAAGCGGCACAAAGAAAGTGAATTCGGTTGTCAGTGATATTTTAGACCGAAATGGTATTTGGCATGAGTTGCACATTAAACCAACTGTAGTGTTCAATGTGCTTGATTGTTTCAGTTTTTTGACGGAAAAAATAACTTCCAAGTCATTCAACAATTGTGACATTGTTAGTGGAAAGCCCATCCACCACGGCAAGGTCATACTAAATCGGAAAAATCCTTTTTTTTGATGCCATATCGTTTCCCCTTTCCTCAAGTATCTTCAGTTCAAATTTGAACTCATTGCAACGAGTGGCTCTTTTTTACAGAATTTTGAAAGTGGGACTTTAATTATAATTCCCCTGTATATTCAACATATTTAATTAAAATATTTTGCTAAGAAATAATGCATATAGCATTTGCATTCATTAAAAATAGTTAGAAATAGTAGCTGAAAAATAGTTAAAAATATATTCTTTAATAAACGAAATAACATAAACAATAAATTCAAGCCAGTGAATATTCGTCATACTAAATTGGTTTCTTTTTATTATCTTTGAAAGTTTGTTAATTTTCCATCTGAAGAGTCATACTGGTTGGAAAAAATTGATTATATACTTCGGAGTGCTTTACATATTTAACACCCTTATTATGCAATTAAACAGCTTCAAGAGAGAAGCAGATTTACATAATTTACGAAGTTGACTTCCGCTCTTCCTTTAAAAAAAAAACTTCTATCTTTTTCGTGGCACCCAGTGAGGTGACGTCACTTGCATACGTCTTATCGGTTGTCATGGTAACAACTACCTGTTGGAAGATCCCCGTCAATTAAGGGTTTTCCTCGAAAAACTGGAATCGATAGTCACCTGATGATCACCTGGCGGGAAAAACTTGGTGCAAACTTCCCCAAAATAGCAGCCATTAGAAGAGCGAAAATTATTTACGTCCGAGAAAAAATAATGCGTGTTTCGACAGTGTCTAGACAGTTATCATTCGAAAATACAAATAAAAAGAAATCTGCTATTTTTTTCCTATTGAGGTCCGAACATGGAGCACATTTAATCTTTGTCTGATGAAAAATTTAAATATTAGGAAAATATATTTTATTTAATGTTTATTTAAATTATTACTAGTTAATGGAATTAACAAATAGTGGGGTTTATCATACAAAAATGTTCACTTTCAGTATACTCTATCACAGGGGTGGCCAACCCAAATGATCTTGCAGGCCACTTTGGAAATGTATCCTAACTCCGTGGGCCGCATATAAAATTATATATCCCCATATTAGATTTAGGCCCACTATAGACATTTTTTGGAGTGAAAAATTTAAACATAATGAGCTATGGTTTTCGTATTTACCATTATTCTTATATGAAAATATATATAATATTAATTATACTAAAAGCACATTGTAAAGAAATATATAACACTAAAAATGAAATTTTAAAACACATATAAATATAAACGAAAAAAAAAAATGAAATCATTAAAAAATATTTATTTATTTTACTAGTGCAATATTTGTTTCTCCACTCTTTCACTTAGCTTTTGCAAATCTATCTCAATTTGAGTATTTGCACATCGTAATGGATGTTGCAGGTTAGCGTCCGTTGTGTTGGAGCGTGTTTTGTGCTTGGTCAATTTCATTTTAGAAAATAAAAAGGTTCGCAGGCGTAATTTGATCAAAAAGCTCTAATAGCTTGAGCTAAGAGTCTGGTTTACTCTGCTATCAACAATCAACTGTGCATAAGAGGTGCATTTTGTGTTAGGTCATTTAAAGAAAAACATAGAACCTGTTATATTAGATGTTTCAAGATGCGTGGCATCACGAGTTCGCAAAATATTATTTAATTATTCTGTGAACTCATAACTGTGAACTTATAAATAAACCAAGGAATATCTGTCCTATATTCGCAAGAATATTATTTTAAAATCATTAAATCAAAATGATTATTTAAAAATAATTTTAAATCATTAATTTTTACTCTGAACGAAATTAACTCCGGTCACTCCAGGATAGTAACACTCGTACACATCTAACGTATATGTGCATATTGAACTCGTACGTATGTAACGGATGTATGTATAAAGGTCTGGTACACATCTAAGGGATAATGGTGTCCCACACATGTACCGGAGTCTTACACATTTAACGGACATGTACAGAATGAACTCTTACACATCTAATAGATATCTGCATAACAGACTCATACATATCTAACATGATTCGACACTGAAGGACATTGAGTCACATTTTTTAAGTAAAATGCAATCACTGTAGAATGATTGTTGTAAGACACGTGGTATACCACAACAAACTCATGCTTTCCTTGTTATTCAAATACATGGCTCGAAATATTTCTTGGAATAGTGAGGTTAATTTGATCAAGAATTAAATATTTTTTGCATGAGTTAATTTGATGACACCCATTTGGGACACCAATGGTGTTTTAAACATAATTTATTAAAGAGTTAAAGCTAAGTAACACTGCATGATTGTGAAGTGATACTTAATACAGCCTGTGTGATAGTAATAATAGCCTGTACACGTTTAGCGGATATGAGCACAACGGACTCGTACACGTCTAGCGGATATCAGCACAACGGACTCGTACACGTCTAGCGGATATCAGCACAACGGACTCGCACACGTCTGACGGATATCAGCACAACGGACTCGCACACGTCTGACGGATATCAGCACAACGGACTCGCACACGTCTGACGGATATCAGCACAACGGACTCGCACACGCCTGACGGATATCAGCACAACGGAGTCACACACGTCTAACGGATATCAGCACAACGGACTCTTGTACACGTCTAGCGGATATCAGCACAACGGACGTCTAGCGGATATGAGCACAACGGACTCGTACACGTCCAGCGGATATGAGCACAACGGACTCGTACACGTCCAGCGGATATGAGCACAACGGACTCGTACACGTCTAGCGGATATGAGCACAACGGACTCGTACACGTCTAGCGGATATGAGCACAACGGACTCGTACACGTCTAGCGGATATGAGCACAACGGACTCGTACACGTCTAGCGGATATGAGCACAACGGACTCGTACACGTCTAGCGGATATGAGCACAACGGAGTACACGGATATGAGATATGAGCACAACGGACTCGTACACGTCTAGCGGATATGAGCACAACGGACTCGTACACGTCTAGCGGATATGAGCACAACGGACTCGTACACGTCTAGCGGATACGAGCACAACGGACTCGTACACGTCTAGCGGATACGAGCACAACGGACTCGTACACGTCTAGCGGATATGAGCACAACGGACTCGTACACGTCTAGCGGATATGAGCACAACGGACTCGTACACGTCTAGCGGATACGAGCACAACGGACTCGTACACGTCTAGCGGATACGGATACGAGCACAATATCGTACACGTCTAGCGGATACGAGCACAACGGACTCGTACACGTCTAGCGGATACGAGCACAACGGACTCGTACACGTCTAGCGGATATGAGCATAACGGACTCGTACACGTCTAACGGATATGAGCATAACGGTCTGGCACATCATTCTGCACATGACCTTTTTAACTCTTTCACATCTAATGGAATTTGTATGACAGGGCTCGTACATATCTAACGTGAATAGATATTGAAGTACATTGTATCAAATTTCTTTAAAGTTAAATGAAATTGCGATAGAATTGTTGTAACATGCGCTGTACCACCAGTTAACTCCGTGTTTTCTTGCGACTCCAATACATGGTTCTTTGAATAATAAGATTAATTGGGTTAAGAATTAAATATTTTTACATGAGTTAACCTAGATGTTTCAAACAAATATTTACATAAAACATTTGCTTGAAACAGGTATTTCATGTAAATATCTGTTTGAAACACTGTTTCACAGAATATACTTAATTCCGAGTATTAAGCAACTCCTTAACGAATTTTCCCGTGTATAAACTAATGTTAAGTAACTAGTTTATGATGTAAAGTAACTATATATGATGTGCGTTAAGTGAAATAATCTTGTTTTTCCAGCTCAAAAGGGGGGAAGGATCGATTGAGACGACGTCGTCGTTAAATCGGAAAGGAAAAAAAAATTTAAATGCTTAGCAGTTTAGAACTTTTGATGGGAGCTGCTTTTTTTTTTAAAGTCTGACCTAGTTTAAGCGAATCAATCGGAGAAAGGAGAAAAAGAAGACAGAAGTTCTGAGATAACAGTTCTTCAGGGTATTTCCTGGTATAGATTTTTAGTTTTTTTTACTTTTGGTTTAAAATTAGAATTCCTAGAAGTGATATATACTTCACGTAAAGACTTTATTATGTCTGGGCTTGAGCAGTTTTATATCCACCGATCTCTCCTGTACTCAAAGAGACTTGGAAGTAACAAAAACTTCAATATATTAAAATTAATGTTTTGATTTTAGAGAAGAGTTTTGAATTTCTTAAGTTCTTTGTGCATCATTTTAGTTCAGATTTTGATCACTGAAAGCAAATAGTATAGATTAAAAACTGAAACATTTATTAGCTCTTAATTTTTAACAACTAAGTGTTATTAAAAGCTAATGAAAATAAATTTCAAAAGTTATTTTAACTCTATGTTTTCATCGCGTTATCAAAAAATACTTGAATTTAGATTGTTCCATTATTTTAAGATGGTTATTGGCCAGATGGCCGATGGGGCCAGATGGCCGAGTGACTAGTGCTCTGGCTCTCGGTGCCGCAGGGTTTCGGATTCGAATCCCGGCAGTAGATGTTTGGATGCCATGGATGTTTGTAGTGGTTCGAAATCCACCTTAAACAGTAGATTTTCGCCAAATAGGACTGTTTGACAGAGGATTAAAAACCCTACCCCGTAGAAAGAAAACATGTTTCGGAATCTGCCAGTATGCAGACGGTCTTGGCCTGCGAGTGGGGCTGTTGCGCCAATGAAGAAGTATTAGTGTTTAATGGCCCAAAAGTCATTTCTGGTGATATTGAGCTAAACAATTAGTTGTTTACAAAATCCAGCCAGTATTTTTGGTATTGTGCGAAATTAGGGATTAAAATTTAAATCGGTTATTTTTGATATTTGCATAACAGTAGAATTTAATAAGAAAAAGTTCTGTAATCTGTAGTGGTACAATATGACAAGTGAAAGGAAACTTGAACATAGAAAATAAAATTAAGGACAGTTTTAGAAACTTTAATGGAAACAACACGTAAAACGAATTATGTTAAAAAATTGCCATAAGCTCATTTTTTCTTGCGAATTTTTGCTCCTTGTTCGTTTTTGAGGAAATATATATTGCAGAGGAAAAAGGCCAAGAATAATATGAAATGTTATATCAATAATAATTAATAATTGAAAATGTATTAAATTTTAATTAATTAAAAGTTAATATCTAGCTCTAGGCACAGTGATGTAGTGCCTGTAGATAGTTTCCTCCCATACGACATAATGTGGGACAAAATATACTCTACTACAAAAAGTACTACAAAATATTACCATACTATGGTAATATTTTGTAGGACTTTTTATAGTATGGAAGTAGTATGGTGATATTTGAGTACTTTTTATACAACTTCCACACTACAAAAAGTCCTACTGAATGCCAATGTTTCCATAAATAGCCCATCAGACTGTTCATAGCATACCTACGTGAGCACAAGACCTGCCAACCGTCAACAACAACAATAAAATATAGATAACGGAGACGATGAAACTTTTACATTTAAGTAGATCTTTTTAAAAATTATTAGAGCAATAATTCATCAAAGTTCAAAAAGTTATAAACTGAAATAAACTGTGTTATTTATGCAATAAACACAATATTATTGCTATGGACCTAGCCGTCTTGTTTATATGAGGCTTACTCGTAATTCTCATAAGAGAGCAATTGATGCGACACAGTACCATCCCTCGCCAACAGATCTTCCATTTAAGCGGCAGAAATTCGAGCCCCACGTAAACAGGACGAGATTAAAGGGCTTCCCGCAGAGAGGTATATTAATGATTGGGGCGCAATAAAC
Source organism: Caerostris darwini (assembly GCA_021605075.1). Taxonomy (NCBI): domain Eukaryota; kingdom Metazoa; phylum Arthropoda; class Arachnida; order Araneae; family Araneidae; genus Caerostris; species Caerostris darwini. The sequence goes on from BPLQ01012009.1 coordinate 91,306, forward strand.
TGGCGGCGGCCGCCCCATCCCTCCTCATAAGCGGCCACGTCATCGAGACCGAGCGCTAAATTTTGATTGGGGTAAAGCTCACTTTGTCATCATCAGCAAGTCGCCTTACTGCATACTATTCCCCAAGACGCATATTCCTGTGGGATCAAAGCTGTTTCTTCTTTAAGTAAGAATATGTGGTGTTTTCAAATAAGTTTCGAATAAGTTGAGTTGAAAGTGGATTTCTGTGTCGTTTATTTGTATGACGTATTTATTTAAGTTAGTTGAAAACATGGGCTTGAATGGCTGAGTGTCTAGCGCTCTGTGCCACATATTTCGGGTTCTAGTCCCGGCGGTACCAAGGATTGTTTGTAGTGGTTTGGAATCCACTGTAATGCGTAGCCCAATCAGACTTGTCACCCACAGCTCTAGGCATAGTGGTGTGGTGTAGAGCAATAATAGCTTGTGGGGAGGTTTCGCCTTTTTCTTACATTCGACAGAACGTGGAACAGTTACGTACAAAGTCCTAATTTACTCACTGGAACTACAACCCATGGTGGACTAACGCCGCCTGCCTACTGGCAGATTTAGACAAGGGAGATGATTACTTTTTACGGGTTAGGATTGTCAGCCATACGCCAAACGCTCTACAATCATATTAGACCTATGGTTTACAGTGGATTCCAAACCACTACAAACATCCATTTTCCCCACCGTCTCTCGAATTCAAAATATGTCACCCAGAGCGCTAGAGCTCTAGTCACACGACCGTCAGGCCCACAAAAGAGTCCTACTGGATGGAAGTATTCTCCATAAATAGCTCCTCACTGAACTGTTAGTAGCATGCCTTAGTGAAAACAGAAAATCTACCAACGTCCAACAACAAAATAAAGATTAATGGAGACGTTAAAACATTTACACTTAAGTAGGCCCTTCAAATATTATTAGAACAATAACTCATCAAGTATTTCTTTCAGTTTATTCCTTTTTGAACTTATCTCAGGCTTTTATGCTTTTATATTGTCATGGACCTAACCATTTTGTTTATACGATGCTTACTTGTAATTCTCATAAGAGACAGTAATTGATGCGACACAGTACCATCCCTCGCCAACAGATCTTCCATGTAAACGCCAGAAATTCGAGCCCCTCGTAAACATGGCGAGATTAAAGGGGCTTCCCGCAGAGAGTGACATTAATGATTGGGGCGCAATAAACCGGCGGCGGGGAGAGAGATGAAAAAGCCGCCCCATCCCACCTCATCAGCGGCCGGGCGTTCAGTTTTGATTGGGGTAAAGCTCACTTTGTCATCATCAGCAAGTCGCCTGGATGTTCTCCCAAGAAATGGTCTTCTCATGGGATCAAAGCGGGGTCTTGTATAAGAAGGAATATGCGGTATTTTCAAATAAGTTTCGAATAAGTTGAATTGAAAGTGGGTTTTAGTGTCGTTTATTTAAGTGTGTTATCTATTTAAGTTAGTTGAATGCATGAAACAAAATGCGTGACAATTCAGTCAGGAAGTTCTTTTTAATGTTATAAAATTCAAATGGTTGGTTTGTTGGTTGAGGTTTTATGGCACAAGGGTCAGATTTGGCTATGCTGCTCCAAACAAAAGTGCTTTTTAAAAATTCTGATGAGATTAAAAGTAAAATTGTCATAAGGATAAAGAGGTAAAAACGATACAATATAGAAAAGGTTAAAATACTACATAGTCAATTTCAAATCGAAGCAAAAAAAATGAAGTAAAATATCATGAATATAGCTATAAAACAGTTGTCATCTGAACAGGATAAAATTGATGAAAAAGTAGCAAAAGACACAAAAATTTCACATGAAAATAAATTCGGATAAAATCCATCAGTCCAAGACCAAATCTTCCACTTCATATTCTAAATATTCTTGAGAATTATCTGCTGATATAGAGACCGAGTCTTTGTCGGAAACGGATATTTGTTCAGGTGCTTATAAATTTTTTCTTATGAAGCACAAAAGTTTTAGTTTTAGAATGTAATTTGTCGATGTGTTTTGATTGTCTGAGTAAATGATCTTTCGCTTTTTGTGAATCTAACGCTTTGGATTTTGAAGTTAATTGCACTTGCGTAATGGGTTTAGCTGTTGAGGTAGCTGGAATCTGTTGATGAACAGTAGCAGAGTCAGAAATAGATGAAGCAGATATCAAATTGACAGATGAAGCCGAGTCTTTGCCTTGTTGGAATGGAAAGCGGCTTTGACTTAAGTGGTGGGCAAACAATTCCCGTTATGGTAGTGTTAATCATGATGGCAGAGGAACAAGTTTGTTCAGCTATTGTATGAGTTGGTAGAAATTGTTTCTTGTTAATCTCAGCATAAGAAATAGTAGTTTGTGAGTCTATTTTGCGTGCTTCAGAACGAGGTATGTTATGAATAATTTTTATTTCTTGAATTTTTATTTCTTTATTTTCTTTTTGCCACTGAGGGCAAGAATTTGAGTTAGCGGGGGGTGATTGATGACAGTTAACACATTGTGGTTCAGATACACATTCTGTATAAATATGATGGGTAGAGGAATAGTTTGAAGAAGCTGGAACACCTCTACAAGCAGTTTTTAGGAATTTTTGCCATTGAAAACAACGCAAATGATTAGGAATATATGGACGGACAGGGCAATTCAAGTAACCAGCCTTCACGCTGGCTGCCAAGATTGTGGAAATAAAAGTCAAAATTATATGTTTTGTTTGAATAATTTCTACACTTCCTTTAATTGTAATCAGTCGAGAGTGCGAAAGTTTCTGGTCAGATATTCGACTCTGTACAGCAAGTGAGATCAGTTTTGGAAATTATACTTTTAGTGGAATTTATGGATTTGTGAGGTGAAACTTGTAATGGCTGATCGAGAAAGGTTTTGGTAAGTAGTAATAAAATTCGCATGAGACTAATCTTGATAATATATCTTGATTAAAGTTTAAAAAACGACACTCATTATTATGTGATTTCCTCCTTCTATAATTGGTGGTTTGTTTGGAGACTAGTTCGATGCTTGAGCCCAGAAAAAGGGTCAGTTGAGATAAAATGACTTTTATTGTAACGTCAGCTTGTGTGGGTTATGCAAATTAGGAAGGGTATAAAAGCATTTTTCATGAACGCGTTGGTTGAACTTCTGGAAATGAATGAACGAGTATGTGACAAGTATCTTTCTGTAAAATTTATGACTAGAATTCAATTTTGTCGAGTTGGGTGATTTACTCTAAAACAAAACTATTGAATGTTGGAAACATTTATTCTGTTTTTACACATTAGCAACAATAATTTTTAGTTAAAATTCGTTATTGAAAAAGACAAAATCAAATATATTGGCAATTTTTTTAGATGAATAAAATTAATAAATGAAAAATTGGTTGGATTACTAAGAAGTAGTTTTAGCTCTACTAAATCGTTTTTAGATTTTTCTAGATCTGTAAGAAAATATGGTTGATTGGTTTGGGTTTTATGACACAAGTGCCAGAGTTGTTTAAGTCTATGCTGCGCTAAACAATATGGTAAAAAGAAAAAGGTAAATAGCGATAAAACCAATTAAATTCGCGACTCCATGAAAAAAAACAACATGATAAATATGCGTAAAAACCAGGAAAGACAGGCGTTATATTGAAAAGGCAGATGTATGGTTCAAAAAAGAATTAAGACGAAATATATGATTAAAAAACATATAAACAAACTTAAATAATTTGTTCAAAGTTAATGTAAAAGCGACGTAATGCGCATGGCACATGGTTAAAATATAAATTTTCAATGAAATTGAAATTCTCCATCTCATTATATTCTACTATATTACTATCTGTGCTGTCCTCTTTTGTAGATTCTGGTGTCTCTGATGAAGGAGAAGGAAGTTTGGCAAATCGTTTTTTATTCAGCAAGGTCTGTTTTGGATTCTATTTCAGGGTGACAATTGTTTTATGTTTTCCGATGAGATTATCCGTTACGGATTTTGTAGTCTGAACTACCTGTTTAGTTGATGTTCTTAAGTGGAATTTCAAAAGAGAATGGACTGAACTGTGTACGAACTGAATTGGATGTAGATGGAACAGATATTAAATTGACAGAAGTTCATTATTATGAGATTTCCACGTTTTATATTTGTTTGTTTGTTTGGGGATTAGTTCGATCCTTGAGCGCAGTAGAAAAATGCTAGTCGGGAGAAAATGACTGTTTTATTGTAACCGCCATCTTGTGTGGATTATGCAAATTAGGAAGGGTATAAAAAGATTTTTAAAGAATCTCGTGGGCTGAGATTCTGGAAATGACTGTACGAGTACGTGATAAGTGTATATTTCTGTAATATTTATGATTTGAATTTAATTTTATCCGAGTTCTGTGATTTACTTTAAAATAAAAAATATTAAATGTTGTGAACATTTATTTATGCTGCTTTTACACATTATCAACAATGATTTGTAGTTAAAATTCGCTATTGAAAAGAGAGAAAAAGTCGAATATATTATTTGCAATTATTTTTAGATGAATAAAATAAATAAATTAAAAAGTAGTTCGATACCTAAGAAGTAGTTGGTATGATACGTCGGTTTTAAATTTTCCTAGATATGTAAAGTTATGAGGAAGAAAATACGATTGAAGTGGATAGATCACCAAGTCGTGACATTTTACACCTGATAGGTCAGAGAGAAGGGTCGATGGCGAATATGAAAATATGTATAAACGTCTATTTATATAGGCAGTCAGGCCACTTGGTGGAAGTCCCCTTACGTAAATTCGGGGCAATTACCTCTAAAACTCTCGCAGAAATTGTCTTACGTTCACTACTATTTAAGTGGTTGGTTGGAGTTTTATGGCACAAGGTCCAGTTTTGGCCATGTTGCGTCAAACAAGGTGGGAAAAATAAAAATAATTAGCATCATTTTAAAATAATTGGCATCATTTAAAATAATTTAAATTCACGCTTCAGTAAAAAAAAAAACCATTAAAAACCACGATAAATATACAAATGTAGGGTTTAACAGTAAATAATAGGCCAAAATAAACTATAAAAACAGGCACAGTAAAACTATCATGCAGATGGGTATTTCAAATACCTGTCAATGGCTTTATGCATATACCAAACCTATTAACGTACAAAAATGTCTAGTTGGTTCCTAATAATCAATCACCCCCCCTGTCAATAACATCCCTATAAGGGAACCAAGTAACAATTCTTAACATTTCAAGGATAGTTAGAGAGATTATGTGGAACATGAGATTCTCAATAGAAAAAAAAATTTCATCATTGGTCCTTAGCAGAGAATATCTTGATCCAGTAACGTTTAAATAACGCTTTTCAACACTCTTTGAGGTTCGTCTCACTTTGCCCAAAGGGATTTAATTGAGTTACGAGTCTGCTCTAATTGCGCTCCAACTCTCTGATGGAGATGGGAGAAGTAGCCCTCGCGTGCCTCATTAGGAAAAACCGCGGGATAAATTCATTACTAAAGACAAAACTGCTAAAGGAAAAATCGCAGACTTTTTTTCTCTACAGTTATTTTTTACTGCGTAACGGATTCCTTAGACATAAAAAAAAATAAAATAATTCTACCGCAAATGTATTCTTTCTCTAATTAAGACATTTTCAACTCGCATTTAATGAATAGCCACAAGACATTCGTGGAATATACTGCGTAATTAACTAACGTCTACTTAATGAAATTAGAAAATGTTTTTTTCCTCCTTTGTGCAAGTTAATTAGATATTTTGTTAATTCATCTTAACTGTACCAAAAGAAAATGCTACTTTTGCTTTGTATTTGGAAAACTACAGAAGCAGAATTAAATTCTTAATTCCAAAATGTAATTTTTAGGATTTCCTAAAGTAGATTAAAATCTATTTTTTTAATTTATTATTTTTAAGACGAAATGAATTTAAATGTTTTTTTTAAAATTATTTATTTCAGAAAGACTTCTTGCCGATTACTATGCATTTTTTTTTGAGGGGTAGTTTGACTCGAGGTCATTTGTTATTACAATTGCAGATATGTAGGTTTGGTTTGTCGCTCTACGGTCATCTTGTGCATACGAGGGCGAAAAGGACCGGGACCTACAGCTCAAATTGGATTCCGAACCACTCAAACATTCGTGCCACTACCAGGATTCGAACCCGAAACCTGTGGCACCCAATGCCACTCGGTTATCAGGACCCGTAATTCATTAGTCAAATACCAGGCTTATTAATATACAAAAATGTCTAGTTGATCCCAAATGGTCCTAGGAGCCTGACGGCCGTGTGGCTTGCTCACTAGCGCTCTGTACACGAGGTTTCTTGTTCCAGTCCCGGCTGTGCCATGTATGTTTGTAGTAGTTCGGAATCCCTTTTAAACTGTAGGTACCAATCTGTTTAGCCCTCCTGAGCACAAGACATTGAAGCGACAAACCAAACCAAATCCAAATGGTCCGTAACCCCTGGCAATAACAGCTTGACAGGGAAGCCAATAACAGACCTTAAATTTTAAGGATGGTTAGAGATAGATTGTGTGAAAGTCAGATCCTAAATAGAAGAAAGAAAATTCCGTCATTGATGCTTAACAGAGAATATCTCGATCCAGTAGTGTTTAAGTAACACTTTCCACAAAGAGTTCCGCTCTTTGAGGTTCGTCTCTCTTTGCCCAGAGGGATTTAATTGAGTTACGAGTCTGCTCTAATTGCGCTCCAACTCTCTGATGGAGACGGGATAAGTAGCCCTCGCGTGCCTCATTAGGAAAACCGCGGGATAAACATTACTAAAAAGAAAAACTCGTGTTTGGAACGCAGTTTTTTTTCTGAATAACGGATTCCTTAGACATAAAAAAAAATAAAATAATTCTACCGCAAATGTATTCTTTCTCTAATTAAGACATTTTCAACTCGCATTAAATGAATAGCCACAAGACATTCGTGGAATATACTGCGTAATTAACTAACGTCTACTTAATGAAATTAGAAAATGTTTTTTCCTCCTTTGTGCAAGTTAATTAGATATTTTGTTAATTCATCTTAACTGTACCAAAAGAAAATGCTACTTTTGCTTTGTATTTGGAAAACTACAGAAGCAGAATTAAATTCTTAATTCCAAAATGTAATTTTTAGGATTTCCTAAAGTAGATTAAAATCTATTTTTTTTAATTTATTATTTTTATGACGAAATGAATTTAAATGTTTTTTTTTAATTATCTATTTCAGAAAGACTTCTTGCCGATTACTATGCATTTTTTTTTGTGAGGGGTAGTTTGACTCGAGGCCATTTGTTATTACAATTGCAGATATGTAGGTTTGGTTTGTCGCTCTACGGTCATCTTGTGCATACGAGGGCGAAAAGGACCGGGACCTACAGCTCAAAGTGGATTCCGAACCACTCAAACATTCGTGCCACTACCAGGATTCGAACCCGAAACCTGTGGCACCCAATGCCAGAGCGCTAGCCGCTCGGTTATCAGGACCCGTAATTCATTAGTCAAATACCAGGCTTATTAATATACAAAAATGTCTAGTTGATCCCAAATGGTCCTAGGAGCCTGACGGCCGTGTGGCTAGCTCACTAGCGCTCTGTACACGAGGTTTCTTGTTCCAGTCTCGGCTGTGCCATGTATGTTTGTAGTAGTTCGGAATCCCTTTTAAACTGTAGGTACCAATCTGTTTAGCCCTCCTGAGCACAAGACATTGAAGCGACAAACCAAACCAAATCCAAATGGTCCGTCACCCCTGGCAATAACAGCTTGACAAGGGAAGCCAATAACAGACCTTAAATTTTAAGGATGGTTAGAGGTAGATTGTGTGAAACGTCAGATCCTCAATAGAAGAAAGAAAATTCCGTCATTGATGCTTAACAGAGAATATCTCGATCCAGTAGTGTTTAAGTAACACTTTCCACAAAGAGTTCCGCTCTTTGAGGTTCGTCTCTCTTTGCCCAGAGGGATTTAATTGAGTTACGAGTCTGCTCTAATTGCGCTCCTCTCCCTCATGGAGACGGGATAAGTAGCCCTCGCGTGTACAGAACTGCGAAAGAAAAACTCGTGTTTGGAACGCAGTTTTTTTTCTGAATAACGGATTGCTTAGACATAAAAATAAAATAATTCTACCGCAAATGTATTCTTTCTCTAATTAAGACATTTTCAACTCGCATTTAATGAATAGCCACAAGACGTTCGTGGAATATTCCGTAATTAACTAAAGTCTATTTAATGAAATTAGAAAATGATTTTTTTCTCTCCTTTGTGCATGTTGAAAAGAATTAACCAAATATCTAATTAACTCTATACCGAAATAAAATGCTACTTTTGGTTTGTACACTCATGTCCATAAACTAAGGATAATTTAGAATCACACAGAAATTGAACTCTAAAATAAAAATTTCACCTGTAGAATTATCACACACATCTTGAAGAAGAATATGCAAATTACAGGAAACCACCAGATGGCGCGGATAGTACGTCACAATGACGAGAGTGTAAGAGAGGGGTATATAAGGAATGGTGGCAAAGAAGTAAAATTGTTCACAAGCGCTTTAAAAGCCTTTCAGTGCAATAACCGCATAGTTATGGCACAAAGGAAGCATTTGGATGATTTTTTACGTGGTAGAATTATCGGAAGACTGGAATGTGGACGTACCCAGCTGGAAGTATCCGAGGAACTTGGAATCGCCCAGAGTGTCATCTCCAGGCTTTTGCAACGATTCCAAGATGATGGTAATGGGAGTAGATGTTACAGCACAGGTCGCCCCCGAGTTACAACGCCGAATGAGGACCGGAATTTAGCAGTTACTGCCAAAAGAAACACACGGAGCACAGCATTAGACCTGTCTCGTCAGCTCTCTTCAGCTACCGGTACGACAGTTTTAAGGCAGACCGTGTACAGACGCTTAGGGCACATTGTTCTATATGCTCGTAGGCCTGTCAGATGTGTTCCACTTACCGCAACTCACTGCTGCCTGCGATTAACCTGGAGTAGAGAGCATGTATTGTGGACACCGCAACAGTGGTCTTGTGTGATGTTTTCCGACGAGTCCAGGTTTAGTTTGCAGTCTGATTCTCGCCGGACTTTCATATGGAGAGCGCCAGGTACCCGTTACCACCAAGAGAACACCATTTAACGACACTGTTACGGTGGTACAGGATGGCTCATTTTGGGAGGAATTATTCTTGGTTCCAGAACTGACCTGCATGTTCAGAGTGTAACGATGACAGGCCACATCTATCGGGATGTCATTCTGGAACAACATGTACGTTTGTTTCGGGGGCCATAGGTGCTGAATTTCTGTTTATGGATGACAACGCCCGTCCTCACCGTGCAAACATTGTAGACGAATGCCTTCAATTGGAGGATATCACCCATATGGATTAGCCAGCATACCTACCGGACTTGAATCCAATAGAGCATGTGTGGGATATGCTTGGCCGACGAATTGCAGCCCGTCAACCCCCTCCCACCTGTCAACCGGAACTTCGGAGGGCATTCCGTGATGAGTGGTGTAATATTCCCCGTCGATTGCAATATAAATTTTTTTATGGTAGGTTGTTAGTGTGATAGGGGTTTTATGGCATAAGGACCACATTTGGCCATACTGCTTCGAAGATAAGTACTTTTTAAAAAATCTGATTGGTTTTGGTTTATCGCTCTACGGATAGCTTCTGTACACTTTGGGCTAAACAGATCGGGACCTACAGTTTAACGTGGATTCGGAACCAGTCACAAACATCCATGCCATTGCCAGGATACGAACCCGAAGCCTGTGGTACCAAAGGAAAGAGCGCTAGACACTCTGCTATTAGGCCTCCTTAATGCATTAGTGAAATACCAGGCGTATTAATGTACAAAAATGTCTACTTGATCCCAAATAGTCAGTCACTCATGACACTAACAACCCACTAAGGGACCAATAACAGACCTTAACCTTTTAGGCCTTTGGTACCACAAGCGTTAGATTTGAATCCTGGCGGTGGCATGGATGCTTGTGAGTGGTTCGGAATCCACGCTAAACTGTAGATATCGGTCTAATTAGCCCAAAGTGTGCACAAAATGACCAAAGAGCGACGAACCAATCCTTAACCTTCTTATGATAGTTAGACGCACATTGTGTAAAAGCATGGGATCCTCAATAGAGAAAAAAAATCCCCTCATTGATCTTTAACAGAGAACATCGCGATCCAGTAGCGTTTAAATAAAACTTTCCACAAAGAGTTCCCGCTCTCTGAGGTGCGTCTCGCTTTGCCCAGAGGGATTTAATTGAGTTACGAGTCTGCTCTAATTGCGCTCCTCTCCCTCATGGAGACGGAATAAGTAGCCCTCGCGTGTACAGAACTGCGAAAGAAAAACTCGTGTTTGGAACGCAGTTTTTTTTCTCAGTAACGGATTGCTTAGACATAAAAATAAAATAATTCTACCGCAAAAGTATTCTTTCTCCAATTAAGACATTTTCAACTCGCATTAAATGAATAGCCACAAGACGTTCGTGGAATATTCCGTAATTAACTAACGTCTATTTAATGAAATTAGAAAATGATTTTTTTCTCTCCTTTGTGCATGTTGAAAAGAATTAACCAAATATCTAATTAACTCTATACCGAAATAAAATGCTACTTTTGGTTTGTACACTCATGTCCATAAACTAAGGATAATTTAGAATCACACAGAAATTGAACTCTAAAATAAAAATTTCACCTGTAGAATTATCACACACATCTTGAAGAAGAATATGCAAATTACAGGAAACCACCAGATGACGCGGATAGTACGTCACAATGACGAGAGTGTAAGAGAGGGGTATATAAGGAATGGTGGCAAAGAAGTAAAATTGTTCACAAGCGCTTTAAAAGCCTTTCAGTGCAATAACCGCATAGTTATGGCACAAAGGAAGCATTTGGATGATTTTTTACGTGGTAGAATTATCGGAAGACTGGAATGTGGACGTACCCAGCTGGAAGTATCCGAGGAACTTGGAATCGCCCAGAGTGTCATCTCCAGGCTTTTGCAACGATTCCAAGATGATGGTAATGGGAGTAGATGTTACAGCACAGGTCGCCCCCGAGTTACAACGCCGAATGAGGACCGGAATTTAGCAGTTACTGCCAAAAGAAACACACGGAGCACAGCATTAGACCTGTCTCGTCAGCTCTCTTCAGCTACCGGTACGACAGTTTTAAGGCAGACCGTGTACAGACGCTTAGGGCACATTGTTCTATATGCTCGTAGGCCTGTCAGATGTGTTCCACTTACCGCAACTCACTGCTGCCTGCGATTAACCTGGAGTAGAGAGCATGTATTGTGGACACCGCAACAGTGGTCTTGTGTGATGTTTTCCGACGAGTCCAGGTTTAGTTTGCAGTCTGATTCTCGCCGGACTTTCATATGGAGAGCGCCAGGTACCCGTTACCACCAAGAGAACACCATTTAACGACACTGTTACGGTGGTACAGGATGGCTCATTTTGGGAGGAATTATTCTTGGTTCCAGAACTGACCTGCATGTTCAGAGTGTAACGATGACAGGCCACATCTATCGGGATGTCATTCTGGAACAACATGTACGTTTGTTTCGGGGGCCATAGGTGCTGAATTTCTGTTTATGGATGACAACGCCCGTCCTCACCGTGCAAACATTGTAGACGAATGCCTTCAATTGGAGGATATCACCCATATGGATTAGCCAGCATACCTACCGGACTTGAATCCAATAGAGCATGTGTGGGATATGCTTGGCCGACGAATTGCAGCCCGTCAACCCCCTCCCACCTGTCAACCGGAACTTCGGAGGGCATTCCGTGATGAGTGGTGTAATATTCCCCGTCGATTGCAATATAAATTTTTTTATGGTAGGTTGTTAGTGTGATAGGGGTTTTATGGCATAAGGACCACATTTGGCCATACTGCTTCGAAGATAAGTACTTTTTAAAAAATCTGATTGGTTTTGGTTTATCGCTCTACGGATAGCTTCTGTACACTTTGGGCTAAACAGATCGGGACCTACAGTTTAACGTGGATTCGGAACCAGTCACAAACATCCATGCCATTGCCAGGATACGAACCCGAAGCCTGTGGTACCAAAGGAAAGAGCGCTAGACACTCTGCTATTAGGCCTCCTTAATGCATTAGTGAAATACCAGGCGTATTAATGTACAAAAATGTCTACTTGATCCCAAATAGTCAGTCACTCATGACACTAACAACCCACTAAGGGACCAATAACAGACCTTAACCTTTTAGGCCTTTGGTACCACAAGCGTTAGATTTGAATCCTGGCGGTGGCATGGATGCTTGTGAGTGGTTCGGAATCCACGCTAAACTGTAGATATCGGTCTAATTAGCCCAAAGTGTGCACAAAATGACCAAAGAGCGACGAACCAATCCTTAACCTTCTTATGATAGTTAGACGCACATTGTGTAAAAGCATGGGATCCTCAATAGAGAAAAAAAATCCCCTCATTGATCTTTAACAGAGAACATCGCGATCCAGTAGCGTTTAAATAAAACTTTCCACAAAGAGTTCCCGCTCTCTGAGGTGCGTCTCGCTTTGCCCAGAGGGATTTAATTGAGTTACGAGTCTGCTCTAATTGCGCTCCTCTCCCTCATCGAGACGGGATAAGTAGCCCTCGCGTGCCTCATCAGGAAAACCGCGGGATGAATTCATTACTGTAGACAGAACTGGTGAAGAAAAACTCGTAGACTTTTTTTTCTCTACAGTGTTTTTTTCTGAGTGACGTATTCCTTAGACAAAAAAAAAAATAATTCTACCGCAACGCATTCTTTCTCCAATTAAGACATTTTCAACTCGCATGAAATGAATAGCCACAAGACATTCGTGGAATATACTGCGTAATTAACTAATGTCTACTTAATGAAATTAGAAAATGTTTTTTTCTCTACTTTGTGCAAGTTAAGATGAATTAGCAAAATATCTAATTAACTTTATACCGATAGAAAATGCTACTTTTGGTTTGTATTTGGAAAACTGCTGAAGCAAAATTAAATTCTTAATTCCGAAATTTAATTTTTAGGATTTTTTAAAGTAGATTAACGTCAGTTTTTTTAAATTCATTGTATCTCTAAAATAATAAAGTAAATGTTTTTTTTATGAATTATTTATTTCTGAAAGATTTCTTGTCGATTACAATATAAAATTTTTTATGATAGATAGTTAGGTGAGTTAGGGCTTTATGGCACAAGGGCCAGATTTGCCCATACTGCGCCAAACGACGGTACTACTTTTGAAATTTGATTTGCTTTAGTTTGGTTTGTGGCTCTACGGTACGGTCATCTTGTACACATGAGGGCTAAACAGATCGGGCCCTAAAGTTTAAAGTGGATTCCAAACTACTCACAATCATCCATGGCACTGTCAGTATTCGTAAGTGAAGCCTGTAGTACCAAAGGCCAGAGCGCTATTCACTTGGCCACTAGGCCGCTTTTAAAATATGATAAAAATAAATGGTTAAAAGCAAAAAAAGTAAATTCCATAAAAAAGTAAAATTCAATAATAAGTAAAATCAGTTAATTATGGAAGTTAAATGTTGATAAAATATCCGATTAAAATTGGTGCTGTTAAAACAATGCGAATTAAATACAAGTAAAAGACGCTGGAGAAAACAAGATAAAATGGTGCAACAAACAAATTTCAAATATAAGCCATAAAACCAATTTGCACATCAAATAAATAAAGATTAACATGTGTGAGTGTCTCCCAATAAGCCGTATAAGATGGGATGCTCACGACAGAATGGTAGGTAGGTAGACTCGGAGTTATTTGCTGTTACAATAGCAGGTATATAAAAGACAACTAGGAAAGGGGGCGATCATCCAGGGGTGGTTATACTTCACCCACACTTTGCTACTATAATTTTGAATAACCCTCCTCTCCCCTCCCCAAGTATGGCATTTGAGAAATTCACAACTTTCTTTGTATAAAGACGAAATTTGAATACTATAGTAAAGCTTCTCGATTCAAAATTCATAGGCCGTTTATTGTTTATTAAAATGATGATAGCCAGTCAATTATCAGAGTTAACTGTCCCAGAGACTCTAATGATATTTTGTACTCCATGTTGCTAGTGAATAATGGTTCTAACACAAACACTTTAGAATCTTTTATGTTTCTTTATGAATCCTTATCCAGTAACTATGTTTTTAATGTTAGAATCGCACATCTTATAATATTTTAAATATAGGGACTTAAAATATTGCATTGTATATAGTTCTAAACAATCGCAACGTGTACAATTACGATTGCTTAGAACTTTTTATACACACTGAATACACTTTGCAATATGTGTGTCCAATCACAATGTTTTAAACAATCCAGAAGAATAGAAAGATTTTTTTAAGAAGAAACAACAAGGAAAAAAAAGGCGGCAATGCGATGCGCTGTTGGGAAACGACTGCAACGAAAATTCGCTTAAATTTTCCCTCCTTTTCATTTGACCTCTCGGAGATAAAAGGTTCCGCCGCTTTTGAAAATGAAATCTTTTTTCTTGTTTGTGCATCATCACATTCCGGAACCCGCCAGGAAATAGTTGCGAAATAACGTTCGGTGGGCGCATAAAGGATTGGATTAGGGCTCTTCGGTGCTGCGCCCTCGCACAGGCCGAAAAGAATGACTTTTGGGCGAACCTATTTCCCTCCAATAGATTTTTCTTGTGCTTAAAAATAGATGAATAGTTGTGTTTTTTATAGATGAATCAACTTATTGAAACCATGAAAAAGCAAGATACTTTCCACGCACCTTTATTTTTCCTTATTATACTCAAATTAATGTAGGAGCAGCCCTTGCTTATGGCATAATGATAACTGTCTATGTAATCCCTTTCGTTCTAATAAAGCTGGCAAACACTTAGACAGTTGTCTTTAAGGCAAGCGCTGCACCGACGTTACTCCATTAGCACTACCAAGGAGCTGCGTGTAGCTTGAAGATAAATTGCAGACGTGGAGTAACAGTACCCCCGCAACGCTCGACGATCCTGTTAGACCGTAACCCAAGGTTTAAAGTGGATGACGAACAACTCAAACATCCATGGCACCACCGGGACTCAAACCCGAAACTTGTGGTACCCAGTGCCAGAGCGCTAGTGAATGATGACGTTCACATTGAGCACCTTTCATTATATCGGTTTGGAACACGATTTACAACTGCCTCAACTTATTCATTTCCTTACCTTTATTATGTAAATATAAAAAATAATTATAACAAATATTATAATCAATAAATGTTCAATGTATTCCGTAGTCGTTTATTTTGTTAGATGTTTCCATAAATAGAAGCACTTAGTGGATATTTTTGAACTAAATTTTATTTTTCGAAATTCTATCAGCTCATCTTGTGTATAATCTATATACCAGATGTAGTTACTATCTGATCACTCAATTTAGTTGTAGGATGTTGCTTATAGGGGGGAGGGGTGTTTATTTATAATCAATGGAAGTTAACTATAACTTAATAATTATATATAAATAAATAATTATTAAAATACAGTATAAAAATAAATTTAATTAGAATCTGCAAAATTGATATCTCGTCGACTTCAGCGAAATATTAAAATTGGAACATTTATAGTGATTTTCTAACCCTGTTCGACCAATCCGCAATTTATATGCTGCATCTACGTATCACCACGGTCTTGCTACGATCTATAATTAGTAATTGTCCAGATATCAATGATGCTAACGATAACGATTATTTGCTGTACGATTATAGAATGCCAAAAAATCGATGTTTGTAATAAGAAACATTTTCTTTTGTTATTATTACAAATAATATTTGCATACTAACTACTATTTAACTTCGTATAAACTAATAGAAGTATGCAAGGTATAAATGTCTTAAACAATTCAGCACATGAAAAAAATCAAATTTCGCTATGTTGTTTTACGTTAAACAGATATTTAATAAAGTTATTTTAATAATGAATTAATGCTTAGATTTCGAGTAAGTATTTACTGCCTTAAATGAAATAGTTATTTCATTTCAAAACTAATTAACTTACTAACTTAGAAATGAACTAACTAACTAACTACTAATCCCGACCTCGGAGTCCAATTTTCATTCAACTGTAAGCTTTCAATCAAACGGGAGCGATCAGAGAGAGCCAATAGGAATTGTCCATGATTTCATTTTGCGGAAGTAGCACTTGGGACAAATTGCAACGTCATTTCCGGACCGGTGAATTGCGATGCAGCTGGAATTGGAATCTTGTTCCGTGAATGCAGGAATGGGCGTAGTGGGATGGGTAGCATTGTGTAGATTAATGTCCAATAACGGACGCCATGTAAATTTCTGCGTTACTATTGTACTTTTAGTTCATTGAGCATTTGCAAATGCCAATGTAGATGGACAAGCGACAGAATTGTTTACGAAAGGAATTGATAAACTAAATTCCATCTGCTATTCCAATGAAATAATAAAAATCGTTTATAAGCTAAATTTAAAAAAAAACATCATTTATAAAGTATAATACAAAATACAATAAAATCATGTTTTTCTGGGCAAAAATATATAGTTTACTATTGTGTCCAAAAAGTAAGACCAATTTTTCAATTTAAAATTCCCGGGGCTTATGGAATTTCTTTTTTTAGGTTGCTGGCACTGTCCTTGACATCTGTGTGAAATTTGATGTCAAAATATTCATTAGTGTTTGGTTCACGCTTGGCTTTGCGAGACGCTAAAACTGATTCCGGTGATTTTTGAAATGTCTGAATTAATTGCACAAAGAACTTGCATTGAATTTTGTTTGCGGAAACTTATAGCATGTTGCAGAAGGCATTCGGTGAGCTTCCCTATATCGGGAAGAAATGTTTAGAAGTGGTATAAACAGTTCAAAGAAAGCAGAGAACCTCTGGTCAACCATCCACCTCAGACGACGAAGCTCACGTTCAAAAAAATTAACGATTTTGTGCTTGCAAACCGTCGACGTGACCTCCCCCCCAAAAAAAAAAAAAGTTTAATAATCTTTTATTAATCCAAATAATAAAAGTTTTGTAATAAGAACCCAGTTCTGTTACTACTCCAAATAATATTTGCATACTAATTTAACTTCATATAAACTAGTGGAAGTATGCAAAGCATAAATCTATGTTAAACAATTCAATATACGAATAAAATCAGACGTTTCGCTATGTTGTTTTACGTTAAACAGATATTTAATAAAGTTATTTTAATAACGAATTAAGGCTTAGATTTTGAGTTAGTATTTACTGCCTTAAATGAAATAGTTATTTCATTCCGAAACTAATTAACTTTAGAAATGAAATAACTAACTAGCCAACTACTAATTCCAACCTCGGAGTCCAATTTTCATTCAACTGTAAGCTTTCAATCAAATGGGAGCGACCCAATAGGTATTGTCCATGATTTCATTTTGCGGAAGTACCACTCGGGACAAATTGCAACGTCATTTCCGGATCGGTGAACTACGATGCATCTGGAATTGGAATCTTGTTCCGTGAATGCAGGAATGGGCGCAGTGGGATGGGTAGCATTGTGTAGATTAATGTCCAATAACGGAAGCCATGTAAATTTCTGCGTTACCATTGTACTTTTAGTTCATTGAGCATTTGCGAATGCCAATGTAGATAGACAAGCGATAGAATCATGCACGTAGGGAATTGATAAATTAAATCTAAACTGTGATTCCAATGAAATAATGAAAATCTGATTTACAAATCCGATTGATTGATATTCTCTTCACGTCATCTCTTCGATTAATAAAAAATATTATTTATAGCTAAAAATTTTTATTAACAGAAGTTACAAACTGACTGGACAATTCAGCACATTGTTGTTGTTTCTTATCCCACTTGGCTGGACAAGCCCACGAGCCCATACGTACTCATGATTGAAGGGGAAGGAAACAGCTTCTGTTGTGATGGAGCATCCAAAGGTAGAAGCCTGACTTTTGCTCCGTGACGCTCTTACAGTCATAGGAGACCGGGACCTACGGCTTAAAGTGGATTCCGAACCACTACAAACATCCATGGCACCGCCGGGATTCGAACCCGAAACCTGTGGCACCGAGCGCCAGAGCGCCAGACACTCGGCCATTCAGGTCCCAAATTTGCCAACGGCACGCGGTGTTCCCAGGTGGTCACCCACCCAAGTACTGACCGCGCCCAATGATGCTTGACTTCGGTGATCTAACGAGAACCGGTATATTCAGCATGGTACGGCCGTTGGCTATTCAGCACATTCACCTCCATTTACGATGTTAATCTACAAATAGAATGAATTTTATCCCAATTTTTAAATTTTATGATACTAACAAAAGCTCATAAAAACAAAATATTGAATTATTGAGTGTAACATAACCAATTTACATTAAAAACAAATTTCGTTTGCTCAATCTTTCCAAAATTATGTTAATCTCGTTGTAATCCATATTGTTAAGATGATTCCACAGCACCTAAACCTTATGCTTTAACTTTTCTCTATATTCTAATACAGCTAAGATCTTTTCCAAAAGTTATAACTATTTCAAATAAATCTGATTAAGAAAAATATTATTCTGTTTATATCTTATTAGTTTTCACCTTGAGTATATCAATAAAGGGAAATTTTAAATCGAAAATTGGTCTTTTTGAACACAGTTGTAATTCAAATAAATTTGGTTAAGAAAAATATTAAGAGGAAAGTTAATAAGATATAAACAGCCTAAGTTTTCAAATAAGCCCTTATTATTACATTCTACATCGAATGAAAATTGGTTCCGAAATAATTTCATCAGAACTATCTTATAAAAGAGGTTCAAAATTAAGGCAAGAAATCTTACATGGATTTTGGGGCACACGATATCTCATTTCGAGATTTGTATAGTTCAGGGTTTCCAACTTATGCAGTGTGTCCCAAATACAAACAAGTTTTCTTGATAGTAGATATGGAAACACATATGGTTATAGTTTTTTATGGAAACATGTATGATTATAGTTATATTTGGCTTAACTATTATAGCATATTTCACAAAAATTTGTATAGAGAATACCTGCAACAAAGCATTAATTGACACACGAGATGTATATAGTTCAGGGTTAACTTATCCAGTGTGTCCCAAATTCACGCAAGAAATCTTGCTTGAATTTTGGGACGTACGAGATCTCTTTTCGAGATTTGTATAGTTCAGGGTTTCCAACGTATACAGTGTTAAAAATTGTTTGATACAAAGTGTAATACAGATAAAATGACGCTTGTCTAACAAAGAATGGAATATCCTATTACACGAAAATGTGGAAAGAGAAAATATATTTCCGGATATTCTGGTTTGAAACAATTAAAAATAAGTAAAATTGTGATTACAAGACCAAAAATAAATAAATTTTCATAAAACATACTGAAGTAAATATTTAAAGTATTGTTATATAAAAACTTGACATGAAGATTTGTGGAGGTGTGATTATTTCTGTCTGCAAATAAAGCCTGCTTAGTGAAGTTTTGAAGTAACCATGTGATTACTCAACATTATTTAAAAAAAAAATATGACGGCAAGTAGTTAGGCGAATAGATGTGGAATAGAATTAATATCGTGTAACAAAGCGATTACAGTGGAATGTATAAAAGAACATAACTTATAGAATGCATTTCTTTCGATTCTCGCAGATGTCTAAATCACCGGTTTCCGATTTCAAATATCAAATGATTTCAACAACTTTTCAATAAAGTGCATTATAGCTAATCTTAATGTGAAATTTCATTAAACACTTCTGCATCTACTAGCAGTTCTCCAAGATTTAGAGTAGTTATTCTGATTAAATGAAAATTTGAGTTTTCACTTTTATGCTAAATAAACAAAACATTATTTTGGATAAAAAAATATTTAGTTTATGCAAGTTTTAAAATTATAAATGACAGAAAAAAAATTGTTTTAAAAAAGTGGATATGCACTTTTTTTTGTCAGCCGCACCATCTGTCAAACCAAACCTATACGATCATAGTCAACCTTTGAAACAGCATCCATCTGTGACCAAATATCCACGAGATGGCCCGGAATTGACCCATCACTTGAATTCGAACAACTCCACATCCTAGGGATTGGTGCCAACCGATTGATACACTTAGAAACGGAAATGTACCTCTCGTCTATTAGAAGCGGAGACCAAAGCTATGTATTTCCCAGACAAAAACCGCAATTCCGCCTGGGCTCAATCTCCTGCAAGCTCTTTTCTTGGAACACGGGTCACCCCTCACAGAAAACACGTGGGTCAAATAACTGACATTGTTAGTATATAAAAAATATACGACTAAACATTGATAGGGAAAAAAAAGAAAAAATGACATGAGAAAAAACATGACATTACATTAAGAAAAGGACATGACAAAAACATTGATAGGGAAATAGACATCTTTTCAAGCAAAAAAAATAATGACAACAAAAAATAGTCGTTTAAAAACAGATATTGTGAAAAAATAGTAACAAATCAATCCGCATATGAAATGCCACTGGTATGACATGGGAACACATGCATGGAATATGTGCCCCTAGAGTTATGCAATTAATAAAAGCATCTTGTTACTATTAAGGCAAGTAGTAGCTGCTCTTTATACAAGAATTTTAGTCGCATAGAAACTTTGAGTAGATCATATCGAATCATAAAAACTCTGGAACGAAATTTATTCTCTTATGAGAAAAAGAAAAGATTGTTCCATTTGTTTGAAGGAATTTGTTTTTAAATCAGATAATTTAATTAGGTTTGAAATTTTTTTTTTATCAGGAGTTTAAAATTTTTTTTTCTTTTGCATCTTGTGCTTAAATAAACAAGAGAGTTCATACCTCATTCTTTTTATTACGAAAGGAAGTAGAAGTAAAACTGTAACGAGTTAGAAGAAATTCAAAAACACTACTTTAAATTCGTAACTCTAAAAAGAGAATACCTTGGAAATCATTACACGGATCACGTAACAGCAAAAACACTTTAAAGCCAAGAACAATAGAAATAGGGCTGTAGTTGGATTAAAACTTTCTAAATAACGAAAGAAAAAAAAATCAATTTCGCCGCTTTGATCTTAACGAACTAAACCGAAAATTTTAGTCGAGAATGCAGAAAATAAGAGTTTCTTCCTTTCTCGATAAATTGCCAGACCTCTTTTTGTTTTATCCTCCAAGTACTTTCGACATTAAAGAACTATTTGGAATTTTAATTGCATTTTGAATAGCTGTGTATAATAATTATATTTTGAGAATCTTAAAACAATTAAATTCTTTATGGTGAAATATATTCACGATAAAGAATTTAATTATTTAAATTTAAAGTAAAGGAATATACAAGTTCTCGACTAAAGATAAAATAAAAATTTTGCAACTTATGTAAAATTATAATATCAGCAGGTTTTTGCTAGGTGATTTGTCACACCCCTTTACCTTGCGACAACGAAGTTCTTTTTAAATTTATATTCGAACATTGATTGGATGGCGTTCCATAGATAATTTTAAAGAGTGAACGTTGATGGTTGGCTGTGGTTTAATATTACAAGGACCATTTTTCCCAAACTTGCAGCAAACAATTCATAGAAAAGAGATTAAGGTTACAATTTCAAAAAAAGGAATTAAATTTGCTTATGCTATAAAAAGATTTTAAGAATCTATAAAATGCTATAAAAAGATTTTAAGATAAGAGTTTTAAAAAGAAAAAACTCTTATCACATTTTAACGAATTTTCAACTTGTAATTCGTTTAAAAACATTGGTTTCACATTAATGAGAAATATTTAACAATACATTTCATTAAAAGACTAGTTTCATAAAATAATACAAGTATTTTCCTCAAAAGTTACAGCAATTTAGTCACAAAAGATCTGGGGTAATAAATGGTTGAAAGATATGTCGCACGAACTATTGTGCTACTCGTAGACAATCCCAGATTTTATTTTGTAAGTCCAAATTCTCACAAATCATGGCATATTTTTCTCATATCAACACAGATTCATTAATATATCTAACGTTTGTCAATGGGGAGAACAACAAAAAAACAAGAGAGCCTCTTATTTATAACTGCAATACCTGGAATGGTCACAGAAAAAGTGGATTTTCCACAAGTTATAAAGTTATATAAGTCCACGAGTAATATGAATATTAAACAATTAATTGCAAATACCAAAACAAGAGAAAACGATTATTAAAATCCTCTTAAAAAGAAATTGGTACAAATTATGGAAATTATGCGATAATTGTTATTTTTTATTTCTGGACTGAATCTGCTTCTATACAAACATTCTAAGCACACCCATAGCATTATCTTGCTCAATAGAGAAACTATTGTGAAAATTACAGAATTACGCAGGAAGAGGAAATGACAAAATATGGTGGCCTACAGACCTGCAAATTCAAAGAAAAAAACAGCACTTGAGAAAAGATTTCAAGGCTAATATAATTCAGATAATACACTAACTTACAAAATAACCAGAAAAGAAATAAAGATAATAAGAAATTAGCTAAGCTTACATTTTTACTATCGAATGCAAAGGAACAATCCTTTAGATAATTCTTGGAAAGCTTAACAGTTAGGGAATATTTCGGCACAGCCTACAACGTTATTCAGAATAAAAGAAGAAAATATAAAAATTATCTTGAATGATAATGACGATTTCACCGATACTATTGAAAAAAAGAACAGTAACTATAATTTACCACTCTAAAAAGAAACAACCGAAGTCTCGACAACCTATTAAGGAAGGAACAGAAGACCTTTCCTTCTCAGTAATTGAGATGGAGTCCATCATTAAAAATATTGGTACTACCAAAACCCCTGGTCTTGATAACCACTCTGAAGAAATCGTTAAGGCAATCTTCTCAAATAAAATCTGGTTCTTACAACTTTTAAACTTGTGCTTTACTAAAGGAAAAGTCCTCATTACTTAGAAACTTGGAAAGGTGGTGTTTAAACAAAAAGTAAATAAAGATTTCAAACTCTTCTCCTTATACAGACCAACTACATTGGCTGCCATTGTGGGACAACGTTCTAGACGAGCTAATTACTCACAGATTGTTATATTTCCCAGAAAACAATAAATTAAGCTCCCTCCAATAAGCATTCAGAAAAAATAGAATCACAATCGATGCTATGAATAAAGTCAAATTATAGAAGAAAATACACTAAACTGTTATCATTGGTAAGGGTATTGGTATAAAAATGGTTTTCTATTCAGTTAGATGTAATACTATTGCCAATTAAGAACATCGTTCCAATTATTAAGAAAGTCCCCATAATTGTATAACAGATTCATTACTGGAGATGAAATAAAACAAATCTTGCGATTCTATTTTCCTTAAATTCCCAAATCTTGCGATTGTGGATTAATAAATTGCGGATAATAAATTGTGGATAATAAAATATATATTGTGGATAGTAAAAATTCAGTCTGGGGATACCTCAAGTGTCAAACTCCGTCTGTGCTCGGTTCTTGGTGCAAAAGATGCCTTTAAATTAGAATTTGACGAGTGTACAAACCCACAGACCTTTCTAGACGATTTGTGGGGTTGTACTCGAGCAAAGCTGTTTTTAGCAACTGAACCATCAAATACAATTTAAATATCAGCAAGGAAAAAATAAAAGCTATGATTTTCTCCTAAAAATAAGGTTAAGAGACTTCCTACAAGCAAATTTGAAGAATGGCGAATTAAATTTCTTAAGGAATTTAATTATATAGGCTTCACTCTGAACACCAACCTAACCTGGATTCCTTATTTCGACAATTCCAAAACAAAAGTAAAAGATATAGATTTCTCTAATAATATTTGGCTTTAATCCCCATCTGAAAGCTACTAAAAGACTAATTTTGTATGGTTACCAAGTGTGGTGCAG
Source organism: Caerostris darwini (assembly GCA_021605075.1). Lineage (NCBI taxonomy): Eukaryota > Metazoa > Arthropoda > Arachnida > Araneae > Araneidae > Caerostris > Caerostris darwini. The sequence continues at coordinate 115,042 of BPLQ01012009.1, forward strand.
AGATAACACTAGAATAAACAACAAACTTCAACAGATATAAAGATTACCATTAATCCATATTACCAAGACTTCTAATGATTCTTGAGGAGAAGCATTAAGTCCTTGCTGGTGTTTACCTATCTATTTAAAAGGTAGTTATGAAAATACTTTATATAAAATAACTGCAGAACGGAAAATTGCTCACTTTTACAATAATACTTTCAATCCGAGTGATTATGAATTAGATAATGAGGATATCCACCCCAAAATGATAAATATATTTGGGATAAGCAGAAACCGAAAGGTAGAGGCCACGAAATCCTTACAGATGGCTCTAAAATTAGTTCAGACAAGAGTGGATATGCTTTTACATAACTATTAAACAATACCGAAATTTATAATACCGCAAGAATAATTTCCCATAATCTTTCCATGCTCATGGCAAAAACCATGGCCATTCTTGAAGCAGTTACATATATTAAATAACATTCCTTCAATCATTAATCTGTATATAGATTCCCTTTCTGTACTACTGTCTCATTACAATTTTGATAATAAAATTCAAATAATCCAATACTTAAAAGCGAGTTGGGAAGGTCTAATAATAATATAAACCTTCATTGGATTAGGAACCATACATGGATGGGGATACAGGGGAATGGACTTGAAGACAAATTAGAAAAAGTGGCAATGCAGAGGGAGGATATCAACATAGTTCATAATCCATCTGCTAGACAAAGAAAAATATCTGAAGAATGAAATATTCAAAAGATGACTGTCTATTGGACTAAGAACTCTAAAGAAAGAACATACTTCCATTACTTCCATAGTGTCTCCTTAAACAGATGCAAGGGAGACTTGTACATGTATTAGATCTATATAGGATATGAATCTTTTTCTGTTTATCAAAATAGATTATTTATTAGTTTTCTAATTGTAGTTGCTGGTCATGGAAACAATTAGCCATACTTTTTTGCATTGCATAACTTCTTTGCCTTAAGAATTAAATATTATATAAATGATCATATTATTCTTAACTAGATTACTTCTTTCCATTTATAAACATTACATTATTAATTATAAATTACTTCCATAATTAAAAAAAAGGTCTTGGTATCTTATAGTTGGTTTTCTTTAATTATATTTCTACTATTAACTTAGGAAAAAAATTTCTTTGCTATTGTACTATTTTTGCCTTGTGGCAAATTTATTATATACTTTAGTTTCTACTTTTTTTTTCTGAATCTGAATTAGTTATTGTGTATATAGAATTATTATATTTGACTATGATAAAATAGCTGCTTAATAGTTTTTTCCATCTGTTTCAGTGTTTCCAGGTTTTTGGTATATATACTTCAGTTCTGTTATAAATAATATAAAATAATTCCCCTTGGCTATAGTTGGGAAAAAATCATTTTGATTATTGTTATTCTTGTTTCTTTGAACAGGAAACTGAATTCATGTATCTTTAACATTTATTACCGAGTTAAACAATACTATTGTGGATAGTGTTCAGTTTTATTTGTTAGTGATAAGACAAAATAAAATTATTTTAAGACACTATTTGAGACTCGGATTCATAAACTTGTCAATTGTTATATTTATTTATGGTCTTCCTCTAAGCAATGTATTAATGCAATTTAATATTTGTCAAAGTCTGTAAATTATTTATATATAATGTTGAAAAACATTTCTTAGAGCAAAGTTAAGAACCACAGGAACAGGATTGTTTCGGCAATTTTTTTTTTTGTTTCTGTGTTTTGTGTATTTCCTTCAGATATGTTTTTTTTTTTTTTTGGCAAAATCACAAAATAGGAACCGTTGAGATTTGGCGTCAAACATTTTGCCAAGGTGTGCCAAGTAACGATTTTGCTTTTGTAATTTTAGTGAATTGCATGTATTGCAATTTTAGTGCTTTCAAATAATAACATTTTATTGGGCAAAAGTGATTTTTTGAAAAATTCACATTGGAATTTCTTTTATAAAAACAATTATTCTCCGAAAAAGTATTTAGGAAGAAAAAAAAGAAAGAGTTAACCCATTAAGAACTATACCCTTTTCTTCTTTAAGGAAACCAAAAATTAAATTTTTGCATTAAAAGGAAAATTGCATAAACACAACGTCAATCCCAAGTGATTAATTTACAGATACAGAAAGCGCTTTAAACCTCTTGTGTAAAGATGCAATAAAGGAATAAAAATAAACTCAAAATTTTTGACGTATACTATCATCTATCAAAACACTACTGAAAAAAAAATCGGCAAAGTTTTCTAAGAAGAACGACTAATCGTTATGAAAGATTATGCGGAAAAGTTAATTTCGTTTTGCATACTATTGTGCCCAAAAAATAAGACCAAATATTTTTTTCAAAAACTTTCTTTATTTCATTGCCTTCAAAGTAATCCCCCTCCGAACACAATGCACTTATGCCAACGTTTTTTCCAATCTTCAATGCATGCCAAAAAAAAGTAATTGGCAGGGATGGCTTTTAAAAAGCGCACAGCGATTAACGTTGAATCTCTTCAGCTGACTCAAAACGGTTCCCCGGAATAGTCAGACATTTCAAAATTCATCGAAATCACTTTTAGCGTCTCACAAAGCCAAGAGTAACTCAAACACTAATGAATATTTTGACGTGAAATTTCACACAGATGTCAAGGAGAGAACCAGCAACCTAAAGAAAAAAAAATTGAAATTTCATATTACCAGGAAATTTAAATTAAAATTTTTTACTTTTTAGGCACAGAAGTAATCATTTTTCTTTCTCTGCCCCATTCAGTAAAAAATTTGAAAAATTTATAGAAAATGAAGTTTATGTAATGTTGCATCTTCACAATGCCAATCTTGTACGAGTTAACTAAACTTAAACACTAAATCATTCGATTCTAGATCTGTAAATGCTTAACAAATTCAAGATTATCCAGGGTGCAACCTATTGAGGTTGCTGCATTGCAGTGTCTTTAAACCAAAACAATTTGAAGGGAAAAAAACTAAAAAACCACCAGAACAGTTCACAAGAAAGCCCAATGAAAAATAAATTAGGATTCCACAAACATTTTCAATTATTTAATGAGGTAGAATGCGTCTAGGAAAATATATAAAAGCAATATAGCTCAAATAAAGAGAAAAAAAAAGTTCCAGTTGCCTTAGGTATTTTGTTGACAAGAAAGTACATTCGGTTATTTCATGTACTTAACGTACTTTCTGTTTTCATCATTTAAGTACATGAAAGTATCAGGAGAGTATGAACTGAATCTTCAAAATTTTAGTTGTTACAAAAATTTAGCAACTTATAAAAAATTTTAGTAATCTTTATTATTAAATATTTTTATCGTTTGTCTATTGAATATAGACAAACGATAAAAAAAAATTTAGATAATAAAGGTCTAATTTTTCGGATAGAAAAAAAAATATTTTCACCTCTTAATCAAAAGAGAATTCCAACTAGAAAATTATCGCGTCTATATGGGTGTCAATAAGCATTTATAAACATTTTTTAGTATTAAGGTAAAAGTTCTTGTAATTGTTATTCATGAGTTGTGGTGGTATACACTGAAGTGACAAAAGTCATGGGATAGCAATATGCAAATTTTCTGATGGCAGTAGCATCGCGTAGAACAGGTATAAATGCGCAGTGCTTTCGCAGAGCTTTCATTTCTGTTCAAGTTATTCATGTGAAGAGGTTTTGACGTGATGATGACCGCACGACGGGAATTAACAGACTTTGAACGCGGAATGTTAGTTGGAGCTAGACGCATGGGTCATGCCATTTCGGAAATCGTTAGGGAATTCAACATTCCCAGATCCACTGTGTCAAGAGTGTGCCGAGAGTATGAAATTTCAGGCATAACATTCCCACCATGGACAGCGCAGTGGTCGACCGCCTGCACTTAACGACCGAGACCGGCGACGTCTGCAAAGAGTCGAAAATTCTAACAGACAAGCAACACTGCGTCAAATAACCGCAGAAATCAATGTGGGACGTACAAGGGACTTGTCTGTTAGAACTGTGCGGAGAAATTTGGCTTTCTTGGGCTATTCCAGCAGAAGACCGACTCGAGTGCCTTTACTGACAGAACGACATCGCTTGCAGCGACTCTCGTGGGCACGTGAGCATATCGGTTGGTCCCGAGATGAATGGAAAACCGTGGCCTGGTCCGATGAGTCACGATTTCAGTTGGTAAGAGCTGATGGTAGGGTTCGAGTGTGGCGCAGACCCCACGAAGCCATGGACCCAAACTGTCAGCAAGGCACTGTTCAAGCATGGCATGGACTTGGTCCTCTGGTGCGACTGGACCGAACATTGACTGGAAATGCTTATGTTCAGCTACTTGGAGATCACTTGCAGCCATTCATGGACTTCATGTACCCAAACAACGATGGGATTTTTATGGATGACAATGCGCCATGTCATCGGGCCACAACTGTTCGCGATTGGTTTGAAAAACATTCTGGACAATTCCAACGAATGATCTGGCCACCTAGATCGCCCGACATGAATCCCTATCGAGCATTTATGGGACATCATCGAGAGGTCTGTTCGTGCCCAAAATTCTGCACCATCAACGCTTTCACAATTATGGACGTCTATCGAGACAGCATGGCTCAATATTCCTGCAGAAGACTTCGAACGACTTGTTGAGTCCATGCCACGTCGAGTTGCTGCATTTCGCCGATCGAAAGGAGGGCCGACACGATATTAAGAGGTATCCCATGACTTTTGTCACTTCAGTGTATTTTATGTGTGCGTTACTTTGAATAATGTATTTGATGGTAGTCCTTACCGGATGTGAATCCGATCTGTTCCACTTCCAGAGGAAATGAAACTTTTGCCACAGCTACGATTAAAAGCGATATCTTTGTGGGACGTTTTAATTGGCGGGGCCATATGAAACTTCAAAGCACCAGATGGTCAAGAGCGAAAATTTGTTAAGATAGTCAAGACTTAAAGTTATCTGTGCTGCCGTTCTTATTTATTAGGCATCTTTTCCGAACAGAAACGGATTGCTTTGGCGGCTGAAAAGATAAGAACATATTTCCTAAAACATGTACTAAAAGGACTGGTTGCCTCTTCGATTCCGTGTCGGCATTCACCTCCACCAATAAAAAGGGCTATAAGCCCAGGGGTTTATTTTAAGAGAAAAATCCGGTGAATAAGGAATGAAGGACGTGTGAATTGAAAAAATAAAATAAAAAGGTGTTGACAAAATATGTATCTCAATATAAAAATATTTATAAATATTGACACAACAGAATCATAAATCATTGAGAATAAAGAATTTAGTTACCATTTATTAAATTCTTGCATTAGAAATTATTGATGAGATTTTTTAAATCTTCGTTATGTATTTAAAACGTTAAACATCTCAAAGCATTCCTATTTAAGCCAAACAATTGAGTGCACAATATTAAAAGTCCAAATATCAATTTCTCATACGGAATTTTGGATTCCTGAAGAGATACCAATTTGACATTTAATATTGATTTAAATGGAAATTGTCATGTTTGTAATCATGTGTAAATATTTTCATTCACAGTAGTAGTGAATTCTGGTTTCAACCACTAGAGATGCAATTAAAATTTAATTTATAATGCAAAAATTCATACTATGGGTATTATTTCTTTAATGGCGCAACAGGCCCATGGTGGGCCAAGGTCTACTGGCAGATTTTGAAACGAGAGATTATGTTCTCTTTTTACGAGATAGGGTTGTCAGCCCTACTCTCAACGTTCTATAATCATATTCGACTAGGGACTTAAATAGCAGAGTGTCTAGTGCTCAGTTCCACAGGTTTCGGGTTCGAGTTCCGGTGTACCATGGACATTTGTAGGGGTTCGGAATCCATTTTAAACCCTAGGTCCCCGTTTCATACGACTGTAGAGCTTCACATAGAACAATCTGACTTCTCACCCACATCCTTCCCAAACTGTATAGGGGAAACTCAGTTATAGGCACAGTTGTGTGGTGTGGTGGGGTATGGTATAGTAGTAATCATAATTAGACTGGAATTTAGGATTTAAAAGGGATACCGAGTCACTACAAGCATCCATGGCACCGCTGAGATACGAACTCGAAATTTATGGTATCAAGTGTCGGATATCTAGTCACTCAGCTAGTAGGATCAATGTGTTATTCATCAGAATATTCCCTGTAATATTATGCTATAAGTAATCTAATGCAAGTACAGTTCAAATCAACACGCCATTTAGATTTGAATCGGCGAAGTACATGGATACACAAACTGATTTCAGAATCCAACACAAAGCGAGAATTAAGATCTACATCTCTTAATCCATGATCCGATTTACATCAACTGCAAATCGGAATTTGTGAAAAGATGGATTTTCATTTGGAAGGATTTACATAAACCTAACCATTGCGAATTTGAATTGACAGATACATCACCAAATCCGACAGGGATAATTTAATGCACATGCCCGACAACATCCAATACTTGCATATAGCATGAGGTAATAGATGCATTCAATACATCGAATTATTGAAAAATTGGAATGCATTGACCAATTATGGATTCTGACAAACCTTTTTCTACTAATCTCATTAAACCAATGATTAATGCAATTGGACACTATTTGGTTATATGAAAACTTCCTATAATTCGATGCATAAATATTGAAAACTCGCAAATTAAACTGCTTATATTTAAATTCTATTTATTAATGAAATTCTAATATGAAATTAGTACAAGTTATAAAACGGGAGGATATTATATCAGATTTATTCGCAACTAGTTTTTTCCCCATTTCTTTTTTATCACAATTTATATTTTTACAACTTAGAATCTTTTTGGCAATCGCTTTTTGGCGACAACTGATGTTGTAACCAGGATTTTCAAATAAATTGATAATAATATTTACAATTGACTTGATTGGAAAAGATCCAATTTTAAAATTCAAACCTACTTTATAGATATTTTTTAATCAATTTAAATAATCTAAATACAAATTTCAGTCTTTGGAAAACTTTGAATATTTAGAGTAAACAAAGTTGATAGTTTTAACAATATAATCACGTTATTTATTATTTTCAACATTATCCAAAGACAAGCAATTAGTTTGTAATTTTGGATTCGATTGAAAAAAAACACGGCATAAAAGTTTAAATTTAATAGGAAATTATAGTTAAAATCACAAATATTACAAAATTATACATATGAATTACATAGAACACTAGTGTCAGCCTTTTCGAATAACAGAATGACGTAATAAAAGCTAGTACTTAGCAAGTAAATAAAAAAAAATTCAAACTTACTTCCAAAATATTTTCAGAATTTAGATTCTAAGAAGTTCTTGATATTAGCATAGATATGAAAAACCAATTTAATGGTCTCTTGAGCAGTCGATAAAGCTGGAAAATAATTCCAAAGGAACTTCTATGCTTATCGAATTTAAAACTATACTACAAAAGAAAAATTATGCAAAAGTAGCTGCCGTTGGGATTTGGCAACTTTTTGTGCAGCGCTAACTGAGCGATTAGTCGGCAAATGTAGTAACCAGGGTTTCTTGTACCGTTTTCAAACAAATTAATATTAATAAGATTTACAATTGACTTGATTAAAAAAATTCAATTTTTAAAATCCAAACCTATTTTAAAATTATATAATTTTGTTAAATCAATTTAAATAATCCAAATATAAATTTAAGTCTTTGGAAGACTTTGATTATTTAAAGTAAAAACAGTTGATGGTTTTATTAATTTAAGCAGATTATTTAAAATTTTCCAACGTTATCTAAAAAGAAGCAATTTGTTTCTAATTACGGATTTGAAAGAAAAATAATTCTACATAAAAGTTTAAATTTCATAAGAAAATAATATTTAAATCCCAAATATTACAAAATTATACATATGAATTACATATGACAACAGTGTCAGAATTTTCTAATAACAGAATGACGTAATAAAAGTTAGTACAGAGCAAGCAAATAAAAAATATTCAAGCTTACTTCCAAAATATCTTCAGAATTTATATTCTAAGAAGTTCTTGATATTAGCATAGATATGGAGAACCAATTTAATGCTCTCTTGGGCACACCACGACGCAGAAAAATAATTCTAAAGGCATTTTTATGTAAATTAAACACTTAATGAATTTAAAACTGTACTACGAAATGAAAATTACGCAGATACTCAAAAACCGCTGGCGAGAAATGTAATTATGTTACTTAACGTATCATGAATGTAAAAGTGTTTAACGGAACTACTAAAAAGAATTGCCAGATGCATAAAAGGGATGTCACAAACTTCCGGTTGATATTTTTCTTGTAATATGCAAACGACAATTTCTGTCTCAAATCATTAATTAAATATTTTCTCTGCGAATGCTAATTATTTTATTTTATAGCCTTTCTTAAAACACAATTAAAAATTTTACTTTTTAAATTTTAAAGTTAGAAGGAGTTTGCAATTAATTAAAATATTTTATATTGATGTCGGACACTTAGCAAACACTTAGACAGCTCAAAAAGCTTCATGCTTCTGCTTAGACAGCTTCATGGATGCCTTAAGGCAAGCGCTGCGTTACTCACTTTGCATTACCTAGCAGGTGCGTGTAACTTGAACATAAGTTACGGACACGGAGTAACCTATTAGACCAGCACCTAAAGTTTATAGTGGATTCCGAACCCCTACAAACATCCATGGCACCGCCGGGACTCGAACCCAAAACCTGTGGTACCGAGCGCTAGCCACTCGGCCATTCAGGCCCCAAAATTTACAAACCATTCTAATCAAATAAAACCGCATGCGCACGATGTAGATAATGTAGCGATGTTGATGTGCCATTTGCATGGTGGTAACTAAATCGGCTCCAACAATAATGAAAATTTATCCAAGAAATCATGGTAGATGAGTAAAAATTCACAGCAAATGACATATAAAGTTACCATTTACGTAGGTCTCAAACACACAGGGCGGCCTGATGGCCAACTGGCTAGCGCTCTAAACTTTGGAACCACAGGCTTCAAGTTCGAATCCAGGCGGCGACATGGAAGTTTGTGAAGGGTTTGGAATCCACGTTAAACTGTAGATCTAGTCTAATTAGCCTAAAGTGTACACCGAATGACCATAGAGCGACAAATCAAGCCAAACCAATCAAACACACGGGCGATTTTTTTGAAGAGGAATTTTAGTAAAAAAATGAATTGTTTTTAATGTAGATTGGTGGGAACTGATGGCTAGCGCTCTGGCGCAGGTACAACAGATTTCGGGTCCGAGTCCCAGTGTGGTGACAGGGTTGTTTGTAGCGGTCCGGAATCGACTTTAAATTGTAGGTCCCGGTCTAACAGGATCGTATAGCGTGGCGGGGGTAGTGTTACTAAGCGTCCGTACCTTCCCTTCAAGCTACACGCACCTCCTGGATAGCGCTAAGTGAGTAACGTCAGTGCAATCTTGCCTTAAGACATCGAAGATAATTCTCTGAGTGTTTTCCAGCTGCATTAGAACAAAAAAAAAATGATAGATAATGTGATGATGATGATGTCCCATTGGCATGGTGGTAACCAAACAGCTTCCAGATTAATGAAAAAAATCACAGCAATGGCATATAAAATTATCTTTTAAAGCCTCGCACAAATGGGTAAGTTTTGAAGACAAACTTTATTAAAGTAAATAAACTGATTTCAATGTGTACTGGTGATTATTTAATTGCGACAGCTGAATAGATGCAACCCATTCTACAACTGGGTGAATGAAATTCTTTCTTGGGAATAGAACATACATATTCAGCCTTATCCGGCGCTCTAGCCTTTGGTGCTTCAGGTTCGAATTCTGACGGGTGCATGGATGTTTGTGAGTGGTTTGGAATCCACCTTAAACTATAGATCTCGGTCTAATTAGCCTAAAGTGTGCACAAAATGACCGTAGAGTGACAAACCAAACTTCTGTTCAGGTTTGTCCACGCACACCAATTGACTACTTGTCTCCAATGAGTAAACTGTGCTTTCTTTCCTATTTTTTCAATTCCTTCTATTAGCTCACATTCTCCCTATATATATCTTGTTCAAATTTTCAATCGTTCATAAAATACTTCTTATTCATCCACTCAAGTTCAAATACATTTTTTTTGAACTTGTAGTGGATGACACTTGATGTTCATACAGCTTTTTTGAATATTAATTCAGTAATTAAATTTAATTAATTAATTTTAGTTTTTCTTTTAGATTTAAGTTGCATATATATAACAATAGAGGGCGCCATATAAATTTAAAAAAATTAATGAGAATTATTTATAAAGGACTTTCTACAATAGAGTGAAAATAGTAGGAATTGACTTTAAATTTTTTTTTATTACTTGTTTTATTGTAAGCTTCATTAAAAAATCATGTAAAATGATATTTTATTTAATTAATGAGACTGGAAAAGGATACGATTATGGGATTTTAAGACGGAGTATTCCAATGAAAATATTAATAAAATGGTGTTTGGAAGTTTGTGAAACTGAGTTATGCTCAATTATTTACACACTTATTACATACTTAAGCGCAGTAAAGAAACAATTTAATATAGCAACGGTTTGATTTGTCGCTCTACGATCATTTTGTGCACACTTTGGGCTAATTAGACTGGGACTTACAGTTTAACGTGGATTCCGAACACTAACAAGCATCCATGCTACCTTCAGGATTCGAACCTGAAGCCTGTGGTACCTGAAGCAAAGGCTAGAACTCTAGTCAATTGGACATCAGGCCGTCCAACGGTTTAGCAGCCAAACAAGGTTTGGTTTGATTTGGTTTGTCGCTTCGGCCATTTTGTGCCCACTTTGGACAAATTAGACTGGGACCTACAGTTTAACGGGGATTCCGAACATTAATGAACATCCCTTCCACCGCCAGGATTCGAACCTGAAGCCCGTGTTACCAAAGGCCAGAGTGCTACGCAATTGGTCATCAAGCCGTGCCAAACAAGGTAGTTGCCAGTACATGGAATTACCTCGCATATATGAAAGATAAAGATACTGACAGTATACTATTCTGTTTAAAAAAATGAATATTTTTCTTTAAATTAATTATGGAATAGCAAATGGAATAATAAAGCTAACAGTTTTAAAAATAGGATTATTTTGAGGATTTTTTTATCTTTAATCAGTTTTCAAAAAAAGTGCATCTTTTGTCAGTTTCATTATTTAAAATTCGCATATTGCCGAAATTAAATATATATTGTCGTTGATAATTTGAAATAAGGAATATTGAATTTCTATTTAATTTACAAAATATATTCTTTTTTAATTAAGTCTCTCTTATTTGTAATAAAAAGGTAAAGACTTATTTTAATTTACACTAACAGAATATTGTTGACTAGCATAGTGGTCAAACCAGCTAGAAGGAGCAATATTTTATTAAAAATCCAGGCATGTTAGGTTGACTAATCATGGTTGTTTCACGATGTACAATACATTTTTCGAAGTTTTCAAATTTTGTAAATTAAAGCATTTCGTAAATGAATTACCAGATAAGAAATATATATTAAAATTGTTTCGTGAGTTGGAATGAAAGTTAATGGAGAGTTTTTGCATACCGTATTTTGGACGTCCGTTAGCTTTTTTTGCCTAGCGCGCATGCTCATAGGAAACATTATTACAGATACGCATGCGCAATTTCCTATGAGCATGCGTAGTGAGAAGAACGGTAACGGACGTCCAAAATACGGTATGCAAAAACTCTCTAATATAACAATCAATTTTCTACATAAAGGCTAGCAAACGATTTAAAAAAGAGTTGTGTTATAATTAAAAAAATATTTTTTTGAAATAATTTAGAATAAAATTACAAATACAATCACTAATAAAACAAATTATATACTACTGTGTCCAAAAAGTAAGACCATTTTTCAATTTAAAATACCCGGGGCTTATGGAATTTCAATAGTTCTTCTTTTTTAGGTTGCGGGCACTGTCCTTGACATCTGTGTGAAATGTGACGTCAGAATATTTATTATGAGTTACGCTTGGCTTTATGAGACGCTAAAACTGATTCCGGCGATTTTTGAAATGTCTGAATTCATTGAGCAAAGAACTTACATTACATTTTGTTTGCGGAAATATATAGAAAGTAGCAGAAGACATTCCGTAAGCATTCCTATATCGAAAAAAAAAATGTTTTGAAGTGGTATAAACAGTTTAAAGAAGGCAGAAAATGCGTTGAAGACGAAGAGCACTCTGTTCGACCATTCACCTCAACCGACGAAGCTCACGTCTAAAAACCTAATGAGTTGGTGCTTGCAAATAGACCATTTAAAAATGGCCTCAATTGCGTCAAATCTAGATTAGTACCGAAAACACTGAAGGCGACATTTTACACTGCATTGATTCTTTTGCACACTGCACTCGTGCATTGACTTTTGCACACTACATTAATTCTTTTCACCAAAAATGACACCCATATCGTTCCAAAACCACCGTATCCACATCGTGCGACTTCTGGCTGTTCCCTAAACTAAAAAGACCACTACGGGGACACCGTTTTGAGTCGATAGAAGAGATTCAACGTGAATCGCAGCGCGCTTTGAAGGCCATCCCTGCCGATGATTTTTTAACATGCATTGAGGATTGGAAAAAAAGTTCGCATAAGTGCATTGTGTCCGAAGGGGATTACTTTGAATGCGATGAAATAAATTGAGAAGAATAAATAAAGAGTTTTTGAAAAAAAAAATGGGTCTCACTTTTCGGACACAGTAATATGTTATTTGAAAAGTATATAATAAACCCATTACTCAAATTTGACAGCAAACAAGCAGTGTTATGGATAGTTACAATACATGCAATTAGTGTGTTGTATTAATGAGAACAACCTGTCACTGAAATCTGATAGCAGATATTCGGTATCACGAATAATGAGCAAATTAGCGAATGTCTGTGCGACCTTCACAGGTCGAAACAATTACAGATGGGATATGGGCTACAATATGAGTTGTTCCATCTTGATGGATGATAGACCCAGAGTTGAGAAATGTCTACTCCAATGCGAAATGATGGAAGGTGCCCCTCCCCCTCTTGATGGATTATCTTAAAAGGAGATTTTTGGTGAAAAATGGAGAGTTCTGCTACGAGTCAACCAGAAGTGTTATGTCAAAAAGGAAACCAACTGAGTCAGAACGTATTGAATCTAAGCGCCGGAAAATTGAAGTGATGAGATTGTATCGCAAATCAAACAATGTTAAAGCGCATGATCGTGAAAGGAAAAGAATAGCCCGTTCGAAGCCTGAAACTCGTGCCCGCCAAAATGCCCTTCAACGGGAGCGTCGATCTCTCAAGCGTCATCAGGCTATCAACCCTCACGATGACAATATTAAACACACGAAATGTGTTCAAACTCCTTCTCTTTACTCTCCTTCCTGTTCTTGTTCTCTCAAAGATACTTTTAATTCGTCCTCTTCAGTTACTCCTTCCTGCTCCCATTGCTTCTTGAACAATACTCATTCCGATTTAAACGACTACTCTCATGAGAAACAGTGGCTCAAAGACGAACTTGAAGTGAACTGCATCTTGTTATATCTATATTGAAAAAAAAAATATGCTATTAGCCGATTTTCAAATTGCAATAATTTTTTTTTTGTGTGACTTTTGTAAATATATATCGTCAAAAATATATATATCGGCATTAGACGCCTGAATGGAACAGGCCAAAGTGGCTGTTTACTAAGTGAGCGCTCTGGCGCTCGATAATTAAGTACCACAGATTTCGGATTCGAGACTCCGGCTGGTGCCATGGTTGCTCTGGAGTATCTAATTCGGAATTTTCATTTTTAAAAGTAGGTCCTGGTTTAATATGATCGTAGAGCGTTGATTTAATTTAAACGTTGGACTTAACAAGGACCTACAACACTTAAGTTTATTATCTCATCATGATTAGGGCTTATCTAAAACAACAGCCTTTGAAAGGTCATCTTGATCGGCGATCATTTTTCCCCTGGAGATCTGTTTCTCCTCATACACACACTATTTAAGCTACAAAGAAACATTTACAGGCATCTTTCAGACATTCAAGCCTATGAGGGACAGCGGCACAACGGATAACGCGCTTGACTACGGATTAGGAGATTTCCTGTTCGAATCCTGGCTGGCTCGACATATTGGCATTTAGCCTTTGTTTTACTCGCAATTAAATTATTGTAGGAACCATTCCTCCGTACCGGGATCTCATTTAAATATTATAGTTTAAAACACTAAAAAACACGTTTTTAGTGTTAATCAAACTAAAAAGTAAAAAATAAATTAATAGTTTAAAAAAAAAAAAAAAAAAAAAAAAAACCCGCTTTTAGAGTGAATCAAACTAAAAAATATTAAAAATAATTGTTAACATAAGAATAAAATGACTGAGGGGAAAATGAATGCTTTTTTAGTTTTTTTAAACTATTAATTTATCTTTGTAAATAGAGTTATGTATATATATATATATGCTTGCAAATAAAATTTAAACTGAAAATGGCCCTCCTCATGAAACCGTTATAGGCCTAGTATAGGCCGAAATGTTACACCCTCTAATCTACTACTAGTTAATGTATCAAGTGAAAAATCAAATTAAGGCTATTTATACAGCTAAAATTCTTTGAAAATATTAGTACTGGATTTTAATAATTTTTCTTTAAATTGTTAAGTCTAAGTACTACTTATCGAAATGAAAACTTTTCAATTCATTTCGAAAAGCAAAACAATGAACATTACATTAATAACAAGTTGTATAAAAAAATAAATAGTATGCGTTTGGAATATTTTCTTAATTTATTTTAAAATAGCTATCCGTCTTCTACAAACAATAGCGGCCTGATGGGCAATTGGCTAGCTTTGGGCCATGTTGGAATTTTTATGCTTTAGTTCGCGCCACGCAGCGTCACGTGGTAGTTTTATAGAAATCGTTTGGAACCGATTCAGAATTGTGGAAACTGGCTGTTGCCGTGGAAACCAGCTGTTGCTGTGGAAACGTGTTATTTTATTCGAAAAAGAGCATTCTTCTTCCAATTTAGCTTTTGCCTTTGAGAGGTTACCATCAACCCTGTATATCTTTGTAAATACTGCTTGTAAATAAATGAAGATTCCATAAATGTTTGTATGGATTGATCAATTTTTTTTTTTTTTTCGAAATAGCTATCCGTCTTCTAACCAAAAAACTGAACCACCTGATGGGAAATGGATAGTCGTTTGACAGGCCACAACCTTCAGATTCGAATTCTGGCGGTGGCATAAATGTTTGTTACTGGTCCGGAATCCACGTTAAACTGTTGGTGTATATAATGTGCATTAGCTAGATTTAAAATACCATGCTCTTCATAGTGCAATCAAATTGTACCATAAATCTCAATATTCGCAATACAAAAACTCTAAAATACACATTCAGACTCCACAATAAGAAAAGAAAGACACGCCCACTTTGGTTTGATTAGTCTCTTTGCGGTCATTTTATGCAAACTTTAGGATAATTAGACAGGGACCTACAGCTTAACGTGGGTTCCGAACCACTCACAAACATCCATGCCACCGCCAGGATTCGAACCTGAAGCCTGTGGTACCAACGGTTAGAGTGCTAGCCAATTGGCTATCAAGCAGCTACAAAAAGATTCCACATATTTTTTTTCTTTCTAATTCAACTGGCAAACACAGACATGGACGTCTTGGATGCCTTAAGGCAAGTGCTACACAGACGTACTCACTTTGCATTACCCAGGGGGCGCGTGTAACTTGAAGATAAGCTACGGACGCGGAGTAATAATGCCCCTGCAACGCTCTACGATCTTATTAGACCGGGACCTACTTTTTAATGTGGATTCCGAACCACTACAAACAACCATGGCACCGCCGGGACTCGAAACCGAAACCTGTGGTACCGAGCGCCAGAGCACTAGCCACTCGGCCATTCAGGCCCCGAGATTCCACATATAAAGACAAACAAAAGAAAAGACACATACAAAAGAAAAAATTACTGGATTTGGATTCAAATATCTTATTCGATTTATGTGATCGTTTTCGTGATCTTCTTACTGTTAATAAAATATAATGTGAAAATCCATCAAAAAGCTAAATGTTAAACATTAAAAATTTCACATCGAGTTTTTAAATTACCTGATGAATTATTAATGCACATTTAAATATCTGACATCGAAAAGGTATAGTATTTTTTTTATGACTAAATTGTAAATTCAAAAAGCGCACGAGTCATATGAAAAGTTTCCATTTTTAAAAAAAAAAATATATCTTCATGCAACATTCTTAAAAAGAATTTTACAAGAACTCCAGCCAACGCAATAGTCCCCATGTTCCAGTAACGTCTTGAAAATCCATACATTGAGCAGGGCATTCGTTGAAGGCAGAAAATGTATGCAAAAAATTTAAAAACTGCAGAGTGCAAACGCAAAGCAAATAAGTCCCCTTTTCCGAAAGCCTTTTTATTCGAACGTGGAATTACAGAAGAGTGAATGTTTGAACTCCACGCGAAGTCCCGAAGTGAGAGGCGGGGAAATATTTGCATACAAATACCTTTTTTACCTACACGAAATCCACTGCGTTGTACATTTCTGACACAGGTCTTCATTTTGGTTTAAAAAAAACCACGCATGTAGAACTGGGTGTGAGAATAAAAAATCTTTCGGTTGCTTTTAAAGAATAACTTGAAACTTTGCTTCAGATGCACAGAAAGTTCAATTTTTTTTTTGTATTATACATCAGTTAGCCTCTTGTTCGACTATGTAGGCCGCAAATATTCCACTGTCTCGCGATGCACCATAGTGGGAGGACACTGCATTCTGACAGGAATTTTAGGCATAATTGTAGGATAATTTTTTTTATTATTAATTAATTTTATTATATTCCTATATGCTTGCGGCCTGGTGGCCAATTGGTTAGAGCTCTAGCCTTTGGTATCGCAGGCTTCACGTTCAATACCTGGTGATGACATGGAATCCACGTTAAACTGTAGGTTAATATTTAATTAGCCTAAAGTGTGCACAAAATGGCCGTAGAGCGACAAACCATATTTACAAACAATAAAATTGTTTACTAATGATTTTTTTGTAAGTAAATTGATTGGATTTGTTTGTCACTCTACGGTCATTTCTGTACACTTAAGCTAAATAGACCGGGACCTACAGTTTAACATCGATTACAAGCCACTAAAAACATCTATGGTACCACCAGGATTCGAGCCTTAAGACTTTGGTATCAAAAGTCTGAGCGCTAGCTAGTTGACTATCAAGCATCTAAAGAAAATGGAAAATTACACATATAGATACAACAAAAAATTACGGAATTTGTGTTAAAATATCTTATTCAATCTACTTTGCCATCTTTTTAGTATTAATACAAAATGATGCCAAAATTCATCAAAAAGCTAAATGTTAAAAACGTCACATACAGTTCTTAAAATACCTGAGGGATTATTGGATATCGAAAAGGTATATGAATAGATTGTAAATTAAAATCACATGAATGTTTCTTGCGGAATTCTTATCTAAATGTTAAAAACGTCACATACAGTTCTTAAAATACCTGAGGGATTATTGATGTACATTTAAATGTCTAATATCGAAAAGGTATAGCATTTTTTTTATGAATAGATTGTAAACTCTAAAATCACATGACTCATCTGGAAAGTTCCTTGCAGAATTCTTAAAAAGAATTTTACAAGAACTCAAGCCAAAGCAATACTCCCCATATTCCAGTAACGTCTTGAAAATCCATACATTGAGCAGGGCATTCGTTGAAGGCAGAAAATGTATGCAAAAAATTTAAAAACTGCAGAGTGCAAACGCAAAGCAAATAAGTCCCCTTTTTCGAAAGCCTTTTTATTCGAACATGGAATTACGGAGTGAATTTTCGAACGTGAGGTCCCGCAGTGAGAGGCGGGGGGAATATTTGCATACAAATGTCTTTTTTACCTACTTCGAAATCCACTGCGTTGTACATTTCTGACACAGGTCTTCATTTTGGTTTGAAAAAAAACACGCAGGTACGATTGGGTATGCGAAAAAAAATCTTTCGGTTACTTTGAAAGAAAAATTTCAAACTTTGCTTTACAGATGCATAAAAAGTTTTTTGTATTAAAGAACGGTGGGCCTCTTGTCCAACTATGTAGGTCACATATATTCCAGTGACTCCAGAATCTTTATAAATGCATTGTATTCTGGGAGGAATTTTAGGCATAATTGTAGGATAATTTTTACGGCCTATATTAGGAATTATTTTTTAAGATCTTCCTACATTCTAATTACACATTTTGGACTTAAAAGTTTGTTGCAAGTAAATTTTAATTTGCTGGTTTGGTTCTTTTAGAAAAATTTTGGTATTAATAATTTTATTTGTGATGATACATGGTAAATTTGATATATCGTCATTAAAATTTTTAATTATTCATTGGTCAAGCCCGTGGTTTAGTATAAAGGAGGTCATAGGTTGGAATTCGATTATGGATTGTTTTGCCATGACACTGTGAAACCCCCCGAGGAAACGTTTGTGCTGGTATCAAAAGGCAGGTTCCCGATAGAAGGTTTCCGGATTTTTCCCCATAAAACATGTAAATGAAAGCGACTATATAAAATATTAATAAATTTTAAGTCCATTACTGCATATTAAATTAATTTTATAACAAAAATAATTTTAGTTTTTTCATACTAATCGTCATAAAACTCCTTTATGGATATATTTACATTGTTGCATTATTTGCTTGTTGGAAATACAGCGATCAAATTAAACTATACCTCAAAAATAAAAATTTTAACAGTTCATCAACATTAAATGGATGCCATCAAATGCCATGTTAATAGATTAAAATAAATGTCTTATATGGATGCTATTAAATGCCATGGTAAAGGATTAGAATGACTATCTTATATGGATGCCATCAAATGCCATAAGAATATATTAAAATGAATATCTTATATGGATGTCATCAAATGCCATGCTAATGGATTAAAATTAATGTCTTAAATATATGTCATCAAATGCTATGGTAATGGATACCTTAAATGGAGGTCAACAAATGTCATTAAATGTTCATGAACATTAAATGGACGTCCTCCGCAATAAATTCCATTAATGTTAAAATTTCCTTAACACTAAATGCTTCTAAAATGTCATCAGTTGTCAAATTAAACTATACCGCAAAACTAAATCGTCCAATTGAATCTGAGTTGATGAAAGTGATTCGACTTTTCAACAGACTGGATGATATTAGAAGACCTTTATTACTCATCAATAATAATAATCGCATATGTTTTGCACCCTTTTTCATATTGTAAATTAAAAAAAGTTATTAATCCCATAATAATATATTCAATGCCAAAAAATTATAAACTACACAAAACCACTGAAATTTCAATCTCAAAGAATGACACAACACAGGCTCACTTAAATTGCTATTCCCGTTTCCTATTTTCCTGTTTTTCCTTTCCACACCCGCAATATTTCTGCGGAGACTGTAAAGAAGGCGGCTCTTTATTCCCAGACCTCTCAGATTTCTTTGTCACGTTCGAGAATGATGGCTCCGGGATTTTTCCGACAAGATGAATCTTCTCCCGTTTTTTTCAGAAATTTCAACCCGGAAACCTCCAGCGTGTTTTCCCGGATAAAAAGAAGAGGAAAACCAAAAGGCCATACATAAAGATGAGTGTAAACAGTTTCATCATTTTTGGCTCGGAAACTTTGGATACGTCGATTTTTGGTTTTTGTTGCTCATTCAGTTTTCTGCTGAAGATACAGGAATTTGAACGGAAAGAACAGATTTCAATGATATGATGGGATGGGATGGGATGGGATGGGATGGAATGGAATGGTCTAGTAGAGATAAATTATAAAATAAAACATGCATAAAATTATTCAAATCTTGCAAATGTTATATTAAAATGTGCATAAAATCCATTGATTTTCCTTACAAAACGTTGTTGAATGCTGGGCACTTCTAAGTAAGACACCTTTAGAACAATAAAGCAATGTAGCAAGATCAGCTTTACCTAGGAGCCTATTTATATGCTTTTATAATTCTGAACAAACAAACACAGAGATATCGATTGGGGGTAGAGTTCCGGTTTGGCATCGAAAAAAAAGTTCCACCGATTTTTCCCATCCAATTTGGTATGAACTTGCCGTAGTGAATGGGCTTTCCACTAACAATGTCACTGTTGAATGACTTGGAAATCATTTTTTCCCTCAAAAAACCGAAACAATCAAGCACATTGAACACTACAGTTGGTTTAATGTACAGCTTATGCCAAATACGATGTCATTTAGATTCAAAATATAACGAGCAGTAGAATTCACTTTCTTTATGCCGCATACAGCGCCATTTATTAATACACTTCGCAACCTTTTCGTTCTTCTTCAATTATCTTCAGTTCAAATTTGAACTCATTATGGCGAGTGCTTCTTTTCTTACAGCATTTTGAAACTGGGCTTTAATTATAAGCACCCTGTATGTATGTATATTATTAATACAGTATGCCGTAGTATGGTATTGGTATAGTATGTGTCCTAGTATAGTAATTAATGCTCTAGTATAATAATTAATCCTATATATATATATATATATAGCATACTATCAAATAATTTTCAAGAACAAAATAGAACCTAAAGTTTATGCAAATTGGATTGGATAAAATGCGTTAAAAGACTTTTATAATAAAATAAACATTCCAAACGAATAAAATTTAAAACAAATTCCTGAATAAACTATTTAAAACGAAAATGTTGGATCTTATCCTTTAAAAAGTCATTTGAAAAATGATTTTTCCGTTACCCATGTACTATTACACCGTCTAGACCATTGCAATAAAATATGACGTATTGCCATACATGGAGTCTGGATCTGGGTTAAATTGTTTTAAATGCACCACATAGAGTGATTTTTTATTAAAAAAAAGTAGACGCGGTATCTTTAGGTTTTATTTGAAAAGCTTTGATGTGCCGCCGACGTCAGGGGATGTTCCCGGACTTTCATTAGCAGGAATCTGGTCGTTAAGTCGTTTAATGAGCGAGCGATTCGCCACCTTTTTAACGACCAACGACAACAAAAAAAAAGCGCCAGGTCCCCGACCCTGATCTTTTCATGGCTGCTCTTAATAGCGTTAGCGTGTCACCTTTGCTGACAATGATGACCTGTGGACATCAAGTAAGAAAAGTTGCCGTAAAGCTTCGTTTAATAGAGGTAAATAAACGATAAATGAGCTTTCGTTCTCTTCGGTGCGAGGTTTTGTGTAGTTACTAGTGGATACATTTTAATTAATATTAAGTAAAGAATTTTAATAATGTGTAAAAATTTATAAATTTTTCATTCTTAAATTTATAAGAGCTTTTTTTTCCAGTACACTTCAAAATCCATTTATGTCATGAACAATCTATAATAAAGGGATGACACTGCTTTATTGGTGGATGTTATGGACAATTGACCTTTATTTAAGTGTCGCATGTGAAAACTTACCTGAAAACTCCCAGTATGTAACATGACTGTCTTTAGAAGACTTAGTGGTTAAGTTTGATTTATCGGTCTACGGGCGTTTTTTGCATACTTTAGGCTCATCAGACCGGGACCTACATTTTAACGTTCATTCCGAACCATGAACAAACATCCATGTCACCGCCAGGATTCGAACCTGAAGTCTGTGGTACCAAAGGCCAGAGCGCTAGCCAATGGCCGTTGGTACCACAGCCGTCATTAAGCCGCTTAGTGGTTAAATGCATCGTCTGACGTAGAATTTGTGTGCTCGATTCTGAACCTCCCTTGGCTTACATAACCTGACGGTGGATGCGAGATGCTTTATAAAAGCTGTCGTAATCATCATTAAGTAGAACCGTTTCTGAAAGCAAGCCGCCAATAGATTCGAACCTGAGCCCTCCTGCGCACATTAGCTATGTGTGTGCCCTAGCATAGCAATCAAGGCCATATTAGAATAGTATAGGGCTCTATTAGTATAGTGCGTTCCCTAGTATAGTAATTAGTGCCCTATTAGTGTAGTATGTGCAATAGTTTAGTATTGGTACAGTATGTGTCCTAGTAGTACTTAGGGCTCTAGTATAGTATTGGTATAGTATGTGTTCTAGTATAGTAATTTATGCCCTATTAGTACAGTATGCCCTAGTATGGTATTAGTATAGTATATGCCCTAGTATAGTATTTAGTATGTGTCCTAGTATAGTAATTAATGCTCCAGTATAGTATTAGTATATTATGTGTTCTAGTACAGTAATTAGTGCCCTAGTATAGTAATTAATGCCTATTAGTACAGTATGCCCTAGTATGGTATTAGTATAATATGTAAGTAGTATTAATATAGTATGTGCCCTAGTATGGTATTAGTATAATATGTATCTAGTATTATTATAGTATGTTCCCTAGTATACTATTAGTATTTAAGTATAGTGCCTTAGGTGATCACATTAGCTTTGCAAATAATATATACATTTTAAAAAAGTATTAAAATTTTTTCGGGGGAAATGTTTCATTATTTATTTTAATTCTTATCTGATAACTTCAAAAATAATCATTTCATTTTTAAGAATCAATACTTTTTGATAAGATAATTGTGTAGTATGAAGAAATATTCATCCCTAATTGTATTCAATTTCATTTAAATACTTATATTACTTTTTAAAAATTTGTTTTTAAATAAAATATACCCGTCTTTTTAAAAATATTAAAAAAGTCATTGAATCTTTATAACATATATGTTAGAACTCTATTACATCTTTCCAACTCGTGGCCATGGTAATATAAGTTATTAGTTATGAGTATCCAGGCTTGAATCCTTTTGCATTGTGATAACATCTGTAAATCATCCCACACTGATAGTCATGCTGCCTAGTGGGAGTATTTTGGGTTTCTTCGTAACACATGGAAATATATAAAAATAGCTCAAAAAGCAAGGTCCACCAATCATCATCTGTTTGTGAGCCCTAAGGACCACTGATCCTCAAGAAAAAAATGTTTGACACTTATTGTATACTAAAGTACCATCTGTCATAATTAAAATTATACATTTGTTGCACATTCAGCCCTACTTTGGATGAATTACTGGAATCTATTATAATATGTTGTTTTTGCTCTAATGCAACTTTCAATACACAGACAACTTTATGCCATAAGCAAGGGTTGCACCACTGCTATTCATTTAGCATTACCCAGGGGGAACGTATAGCTTGAAGATATCCTATGGACGCGAGTAACACTACCCCCACAACGCTCTAGTTCCTATTAGACCGGGAACTACGGTTTAAAGTGGATTCCGAACCACTAGAAACATTCATGGCACTGCTGGAACTTGAACCCGCAAGCTATAGTACCGAGCCCTAGGGCGCTTGACACTCGGCCATCAGGCCCCTTCTATTATAATATACCGAAAAAGAAATTTGACTCTCTAGAGATCGTCCCTGAAATTGATTATCATTTCAATTGTTATAATATACTCCATGAAAATAAAAGAAATATAAAGGATATCAATACGAAAAACGTTGAACCTACTGTCAAGGTGCATATTGCTTATCATTTTAAGTGGCATTGATTTAACGATAAATCTTCTTTCTATCTATGAAGAATCCCTCGAGGGCTTTAGATTATTATTTAACACCAAGTAACCATAAAAGCATTTTGGTCAAATATTTTGTTTTTGTAAAAACTGAATACTTTTTAGAACTTCATTTACATTTAACTGCAAATTTCATTGTTACCTATAGCAAATAAAAATTATTACATCTATTTTTTGTCTTATCTTATCTTGTCTTTAAAAAAGGTTATACAATGTTTCTTTTTGCGAAAGAATCTTCAGGATTTCAACCCTAGTCGTAGAAGTTAACAGTTCATTAATTCTAAGGTGATCGAAAGAGGTATTCTTCTTTTACTAAGTACAGTGCCAAAAGAAATCACTGTTCACGCTGTTTCTCAGTAAGAATTTGGTGATTATGGTTCAGGCAGTATATTCATTGATTTCGTATTACACCCGGACTTCTGATGATTTTGAAACTTTCGCATGAACGATTTTCACGGATAGTTTGGGTGAAAGCCTGATTTCCTTTCTAAAGGACCGTGGAAAAATGGTTACTGAACAATAACTGTCAATACTTCTGAAAGCTGAAAACTATTTTTTAAGAATCAACTTGAATTTGAATTTTTTTAAATACCTTTTCTTGTTTAAACACTATGAATCAGAAGTATAATAAGTGTCCATATTAATTAAGTCTTTCAGCCAGCATAATAAATCTTTTAGCCAACATTTAACTATTTAATTATCTTTAAGCGAACATTTAAAATTTTGGTTATCCTTAAGCCAACATTTAAACCTTTTAATTATCCATATGGCAGCATTTAAGCCTTTGATTATCTTTAAGCCAGCATTTTACTTTTTAGTTATCCATATTAGACTTAACAATTAATATTTTAGTTATCCTTAAAATAACATTTAATCTTTTAGATATTCTTAAGCCTACATTTAACCTTTTAATTATTCTTACGCCAACATTTAACCTTTTACTTATTATTAAACCGACATTTAAACTTTTAGTTATTCTGAAGCCAATATTTAATATTTTAGTTATCCTTAAAATTGCATTTAATCTTTTAGGTATTCTTGAGCCAACATTTAACCTTTTATCCATCCTTGAGCAATATTCATGCTTTGAATTATCATTAAGCCAACATTTAAACTTTTAGTTATCCTTAAGCCAACATTTAATATTTTAATTATCTTTCAGTCAACATTTAATCTTTTAGTCACCCTTATGCCAACATTTAATCTTTTAGTTATCCTCAAAATAACATTTAATCTTTTAGTTATCCTTAAGCCAACATTTAACCTTTTATTTATCCTTAAGCCAACATTCAACTTTTAGTTATCCTTAAGCCAACATTTAATATTTTAACTATCCTTAAGACAATATTTAATCTTTTAGTTATCCTTAAGCCAAAATTCAACTTTTAGTTATCCTTAAGCCAACATTTAATCTTTTAGTTATCCTTAAGCCAACATTTAACCTTCAAACTTCCGTTGGATTTATGAAAGAAAGATAATAACTACAAGTTACCGTTTACTTTTAACAACTATATCATCCATTTGAGTCAACTTTAAAGTATATTGAACCCATTATTTTTGTATAAATTCGAATTTCCCATCAGCTTTTTGATTTGAGAATAAATGAAAAATTTCGTTTTTGATTTTTGCTTTGAAAGGAGATAAAAAAAAAATTCCGTATCCAGAAATTTGAAATGCAATCCATTTTTTCAATTCCTACTATTAGCTCACATTCTCCCTATATATATCTTGTTCGAATTTTCAATCGTTCATAAAATTCTTTTTATTCATCCACTCAAGTTCAAATACATTTTTTTTTAACTTGTAGTGGAGGGCACTTGATGTTAATACAGTTTTTTCAAATATTAATTCATTCATTAAATTTAATTAATTAATTTTAGTTTTTTTTTAGATTTAAGTTGCATATATCTACCAATAGATGGCGTCAGATGTAAGAAGAAAATTTAAACCAGAAATTTGTAAAAACGTTTTGCAATATAGTGATAAATGTAGGAATTGACTTTTAAAAATTTTTCTTATATTACTTTTTTTTTCTAATGCAGTTCATAAAAGACTTTTTATTGATCTTTCAAGCCATAAATTTTTTTGCAAATGTTATGACACTTTGATTATCCAGGGGGTTTTTGTAATATTAATTGGTAAGCCATTTACGCGGAGTAACAATGCCCCCCGCAGTTTTTTACGATTTATCATGGACCGGGACCTACAGCTTAAAGTGGATTCCAGAAAACAAAAACCCATTGCAAAGCTTTTTGAACCCGATAGTGGAAAAACCGAACGCCAGAAATTAGCCATTCGGCCGTCAGGCTTTTCTTATATTACTTATTTATCTAGAACTTCAGCCAGTTGTCTCATAGAAGTATAAAACATAACTTTAGTATAAGAGTTTTATAATTATTTTTGTTTCTATAACTATGAACAACATCGATTTATTCGAGTTTATTAATGAGAATGGTAAATACATCACTTTCGAGTGGATTCCATAACATGTTGGAATGGATGGAAACGAAAGGGACAGATCTTCTGGTAAAAGGAGGAACAGAAGAAGTTCCTGGACAGTGTCCAATCCCTCTCCTGACTCTTTTAGGATAACTATAGGGGACAAAATCAAGTCGTCGTATATTAGTGAATTATTATCTAACACTAAAGAAAAAGTCTGGGAGACAATCAGGAATGGTTGGGAAAAAATTGAGTGGAAAAAACTCGACAAGAGGAGTTATTTTACTTTTGCCAAGGCAACTTTTAATGATAAAAGTAAAATAACAAGCACTGTAGCAGATAAAAACTGAAAAGAAGTGGAAAAAATACACAAAAACATGAAAAAAGTCTAACATAGTCAGAAAAATCAGTAAGAATCAATAAAAAAATGCACTTGTAATGACATGAAAATAACTTTATAAAAGAATCTTAGAACAGAATGGTGATTTGTGAGCTCTTTACTGGAGGACCAGAAAAGACATGTTCTGATCACACGGACTTTTATGAGGGTACTTCTAGCTTTTTAAATTTTTATCCTTAGAACATTTAACTTGTTTTTAAAGCCTTTTGATCGCTTTTGTTAAGAATGTCTGGTCTTTTACTTTTGTAATTTTGATTTATTTATGTTTTTTTTTGTTTCTACGGTAAGTGATCAAATTTGTATGGGTTGAGTTAAAATAAAACCATAGGTAACACCAACAACAGCAGTTTATAAAGATTTAGAAAATGAACTGTGATATCAAACATAGGTTATACACATAGCTATATCTGAAAATCTGAGTAAATGTTTCAATATGAAACATTTTTTTTTTAAATAAAAATCTCATAGAATAAGGAACAAAAAAAATGCTATATTTGCTACGAATAGATATTACTAGATTTTTTGTTGTTGTTGTTTCTTATCCCACTTGGGTGACCAAGCCCACGAGCCTATACGTACTCATGATTGAAGGGGAAGGAAGCAGCTTCTGTTGTGATGGAGCAAGCGCAGGTAGAAGTCTGACTTTGGCTCCGTGACGCTCTTACAGTCATAGGAGACCGGGATCTACGGCTTAAAGTAGATTCCGAACCACTACAAACATCCAGGGCACCGCCGGGATTCGAACCCGAAACCTGTGGCACCGAGCGCCAGAGCACTGGACACTCGGTCATTCAGGTCCCAAATTTGTGAATGCCAACGGCACGCGGTGTTCCCAGGTGGTCACCCACCCAAGTACTGACCGCGCCCAATGATGCCTGACTTCGGTGATCTAACGCGAACCGGTATATTCAGCATGGTATGGCCGTTGGCACTAGATTTTTTTAAAAGGGTAAGGAATAAATTAGTCTACATTAAAGAGTTTGTATTGAGGGAGAACTGCTCTCTGATTATAGCAGAGCGAAATTATTCTTTTCAGTTAAAGATCTTTGCGTATTTTTCTTTTTCCCATTTGAAACTCAAAAGAAACACTTCAAATTCCACAAATTATCAAACGAAACTTATAAAATTAAACTTTAAATCAAACAAATAAAGAAAAAATAGAAATATTTAATAAGTACGAAATAAAATAAATACATCAAGTGAATACATCTCATTATTGGAAAAGACAATTAAAACTGATGATCATTAATAGACTTTATTTCAATAGTTACTTAACGCAGATCTTTATTGCTAGAATTTGTAAAAATTTAATCATTATATCGCCATAAGCGTTATGTTATAAATTAAAAAAAATATATGGAATATATTATTTTTGAAATAATATATTTTTATTTAATTTTCTTAACGGATAAGAGCGTATTTCATATGTTGCTTCCTTCATCGAAATATTTTTATTTCATATTCTGCTCTTTTTATCAAAATTCTGCGAATATTCATTGAAATCGAACATTCTGCATCTTTTATGGCTTATTTCATATTCTGCTTCTTTCATCGAAATTCTGCGAAATCAAACCCTTCATCGAGTTTAAATGGAGCAAAAACACAAAATTAAGTTTAAAATCAAATCAATTCACTTTTTAAAGCACAATCTGTTTACAAAATAAAATTGTAAAATAACTTTTATTTTTAAATATTTTCAAGAGTTGATTAGTCAATTTTATCAAAACATGCAGAGACGTAGAATTCTGATATATTGATTCAAGATTTTAATCACGCAATATTCGCTTTAGGAGCGAAACTGAGTATGATAACATATAGGCATACATCGAAAAGTAAAATAACAAACATTGCAGCAGATAAAAACTGAAAAGAAGTGGAAAAAAACATGAAAAAATTCAAACATGCTCAAAAAAATCAGCAAGAATCAATAAAAAATGCACTTGTAATGCCATAAAAATAACTTTAGAAAAGAATCTTGCAACAGAATGGTGATTTGTGTACTTTTTACTGGAGGGCCAGTGAAAACATACACTTTTATTACGGTTCTTCTAGCTTTTTAAATTTTTATCATTAGTCCATTTAACTTGTTTTTAAGGCTTTTTGGTCGTTTTTGTTAAGAATGTCTTGTCTTTTCCCTTTGTAATTTTGATTTATTTATACGATCTTTTTTGTTTCTACGGTAAGTGATCAAATTTATATAGATTGAGTTAAAATAAAGCCATAGGTAACAGCAACAACAACAGTTTATAAAGATTTAGAAAATGACTTGTGATATTAAAAATTACTTTGGAGATTATATAGATAATTCTATCTGAAAATCTGAGTACATTTTTCAATACGAAACATTTTTTTTTTGAAATAAAAATCTCATAGAATAAGGAACAAAAAATGTTATATTTGCTACGAAAAGATATTACTAGACCTGTTTCTTAAGATTGTAAGAAAAAAATTAGTCTAAATTAAAGAGCTTGTATTAAGGGAGGACTGCTCTATGATTATAGCAGAGCGAAATTATCCTTTTCAGTTAAAGATAATCGTGTATTTTTTTTTCTTTTTCCCCTTGAAACTCAAAAGAAACACTTCGAATTCCGCAAATCGTTACACGAAACAAAAATGAAGTTTAAATGAAATAAAAACACAAAATGAAGTCTAAAAAATAATATGAGACTTGCTCAAATACTACCCGTTTATAAAATAAAATTATAAAGCAACTTCTATTTAAAAATATTTTTAAGTGTTCATTAGTCATTTCTACCAAAACAGAGAGAGACGTAGAAATCTGATATATTGATTCAAGATTCTAATCAAGCAATATTAGCTTCAGCGAGAAAAACTGAATATCGTAAAACATATGCATACATCGAAAAGTAAAATCACAAGCAACTGAGAAAGTGAAAAATACATAAAAACATGGAAAAGTCAAACATACTCAGAATCAATAAGAAAAAGCACTTTAATGCCATGAAAATATCTTCAGAAAAGAATCATACAACAGAATAACGTTTTGTGTACTCTTTATTTGAGAGCCAGAGAAAACATGTTCTGATCACAAGGACTTTTATGAGGGGGACTCTAGCTTTTAAATTTTTTATCCTTAGAACATTTAACTTGTTTTTAGGGTCTTTTGGTAGTTTTTGTCTGCTCTTTTCCTCTTATAATATTGATTTGTTTATATGTTTTTGTTTCCTAAGTTGCCAAATTTGTATGGATTGAGTTCCAATAAAGCGGTAGGTAACAACAATCAATATTCAAAGTAA
This sequence comes from Caerostris darwini, assembly GCA_021605075.1. Taxonomy (NCBI): domain Eukaryota; kingdom Metazoa; phylum Arthropoda; class Arachnida; order Araneae; family Araneidae; genus Caerostris; species Caerostris darwini. Next base: position 144,632 of record BPLQ01012009.1, read on the forward strand.
TACACGTGAATTATAATTTTTTAAATAATATACGTTTGTCAGAGATAATAAAGAAAACACCTAAGTATTTTTTCTTATTCTATTCCCATGTTTTTATTTCTTACAGAAAAGAAATATTGCTGTTTCAAATATTAAAAAATTATAAGCGAGATATGAAATTACATGTATTTCATTTTATAAATAGCACTGCAGCTTTTGTTATTATCTCTAATCGACATTTTTCACATTTTTATCATGTGTGAACATGATGCTGTCCTGGTTAGAGGTCCGTGACGTTATCTGAAAATGAGAGCCAAGCAAATAAAACTCCATTACATATTTTGGCGGAAAATGGTACTTTGAGCCCTTAACTCTTGGGAACTTGGTTACTCTTCAGAAATTTTCTGGAGAATTTGGCTTTTGTTTTGAAGTGTTTTGTAGTATGGTTTTGAAGCACTTTTCACATCTTGGGATTTTAAATACTTGGTATTTGTATTTCAAATGGCTATAAATTCTCGTAGTGCGTAAATCAATTCCTTCTTCTTGAAATTACATATTTATCATTTCCGTTTCATATTTGGCATTTCCAGTGCCAATGGAGCTGTATAGCACTTCTTATTGTATTTGGAATTTCGATATGTTCTTTTGGCTATTGAATGTGATAACGTTTTTTATAGAATTGGGAATATTTCATTCTTCATTTGCGATGACATTTATCTTACTTTTTAATATTCTTTTAGAGATTCTTCAACAATTCATTCTTCATGAAGTTCTCGATTTATTCAACGTTATTCTTGTGGCTATTGAATTTGGTAATTCTTATAGTATTCCAATCCATTGCTTCATATATCTCGGGCATTATTAAATATTGGCATGTTCCTGAGTTTATTCAATAAGTTGAAATTGGTCGAGCAGATTTCAGCATTTTTATGTATAGAATTGTTTTGCTACATATTACAATAATTGAAAGAATTCTAAAAACAGAAATAGACATTTAATTATAAAATTGAGTTGATGAAAAAAGTAATTTTAATATAGTCTCTTTCTTTTTTTTCTTTTCGGTTATTTTCTAGTTGTTTAAACATTTTTATGGGTGCTCGGAGATGGACATGTGTTAATGAAAGTGATATTTTATGTACACATAATTACACTCAATATCTGTTGTTTAATTTACCAAATGGGCATTGTTTTCCCTTCAGACACACTTTCCAAAGGCCAAGGCTGAACTGAATCATTATGTAAACACAATTAGGAGATCAGTTTCATTAAAGTTTTATTTTTAATAGCAATCGACAGAGGGATGAGAGGTTATTCATGTAACAATTAAATAAATTTAGAATTACTACAATATTTATAAAGATGGAATGTTCTAATAGGCATTCAACTAAAAACAACCCATATATATATTTATAAATTATCTCATGAATAATTTCAAAGGCAGAGCCATTACTTGCTAGCGTTTTTTTAATTACAAGAAAACACTATCAATAAAATATGTTGTTGTTGTTGCTTATCCCCTTGATTTAGAATCCTAAACCAAGTCCAGTAGATCATGCTGCATCAATAAATCGTAAACGGTCCTCCGCTCGTTCAACAGTTGCCTCACAGAGGCACCAATACAATCAATGAGATGAGAGGGAGACGTGATGGGCAAACAATGACAAAGGGTATATGTCTTCTCGTCTCCATTGAAGGTCAAACTCTTAGTGTGGCCAGTCTTTAGTCAATAAAATATACTACAACAATACATTTTAAAGTATACTATATTAATATAGATCAATCAATTATCAAACTCGTTTAGCAAAAAGCGAGATTTCACTTTGAAGAGTTGTTATTGTTGTTGTGACTCACCCTCAGTATCCTGCAGCGTAGGATGGACATCCATGAGTAGCCTACTCATGGATAGAGAGAAAGGGGGCAGCTTCTGTTGTGTTGGAGCACCCATAGGTAGAAGACTGATTTGGCTCCGAGTCACTGAAGAAGGAGGAAAATGCCTTTTGGGAGGACATTTAGGGAAAACTAAGTAACATATGTGAAAACCTGGAAAACTCATACCAAGCAGTCTGAATCACGAGGCAGGATGCTGAACAACTAAAACAACATCGAGTCTCCACGTTTTCTGAAACAGTGTCTACAACAATGCTGCCAGCGTATTGGATTGAATCGAGTCCTAATGTTCACCAGTGTAGTACGTTACCATTGAGTCATGAGTCGAGCACTTTGAGGAATAAATGCTTGGAGAAAAATTATAATGTATATATATATATATATATTTTCTTTCCAATTCAGTTGGCAAACACAGACAGCTTGGTCTTGGATGCCTTAAGGCAAATGCTGCACAGACGTTACTCACTTTGCATTACCCAGGGAGCGCGTGTAACTTGAAGATAAGCCACGGACGCGGAGTAACAATGCCTGATGGTACTGGTGGCCTAGTGGTACTGGGCCTGAATGGCCGAGTGGGCATTGTTACTCCGCGTGGCTAGCGATCTGGCGTTCGGTACCACAGGTGTCGGGTTCGAGTCCCAGCGGTGCCATGGATGTTTGTAGTGGTTCGGAATCCACTTTACACCGTAGGTCCCGGTCCTAACAGGATCGCAGAGCGTTGCGGGGGCATTGTTACTCCGCGTCCGTAACTTCAAGTTACACGCTACACGCGCCCACTGGGTAATGCAAAGTGAGTAATGTCTGTGCAGCGCTTGCCTTAAGGCATCCAAGACCAAGCTGTCTAAGTGTTTGCCAGCTGCATTGGAACAAAAAAATATTAGTGGTACTTAAAAGTAATGCACATATTTTTCTATAAATTTATTCAAGTAGCAATTTTATAAGCGGACAAACGCTTGCACATTGATGTCGATTCAAGTACGAGAGGAGAGACGCAAGAAAAAGTGGATTCTTGTAAATTATCAGAGTATTAACATCCTTTAAAAAATTCTCATAAAAAAAACTTACGTAACACAAAATATACCTTTTAATTTTTATGTAGTAAATATATGTTAGTTTATTCACTGTAAAATAATATTTTTAAAAACAGCATCCCTTTGCACATTGTGTTAGATTTTCTTTGACGACGTTCATATATTTTTAGCATGAACTTTCATTTCAGAGAAATGTGTACTCTCATTTCCTGCAAACTGCGATAATTTCCCTTGCGGTTCAATTTGCCGTCGTGAATTTTCAGGAAGGCAGATTAGTTTCCATGCACGAGACGCTGTTTTGAATGGAGGTTCCGGCTTCTATTATGCGTCTCATTTTCTTCAGAAAGACGGGCAGATTCCAGATTGCTTTTTACTTTTTTTTTAGCTTGTAAGTTTCTGTATTCTTTCCAAACATCTTATGGCTCATGATTAAACCGCTTTAACAATGGCTATGAAATTTCGTCATTTTGATTGATACTACGTCGTAAGTTTATTTTCCCCAAGGGAAGAGTTTGGGGAATATCGATTTAAGCTGAATTTTTCTTTTTTACTTAATGTGACATCATGAATATGAAGTATTTTAAAAATGTAATAATAAATTGCTTTTAATGAATTAATAATTTAATAGCAACTATAGGGAATGTAGGTAATATATATCCCTCTTATGTTGTTTTGTTGTTTCTTATCCCACTTGGTAGCTGTCTTAGGACCAATTGGCAAGCGTTCTCTCCTTTGGTATCACCGGCTTCAAGTTCGAATCCTGGCAGTGGCAGGGATGTTTGTGAATAGTTCGGAATCCCCGCTAAACTGTAGTTTTCGGTCTAATTAGCCTAAAGTGTGCACAAAAGACAGTAGAGCGACAACCAAACTAGCACTCGGTGTTACAGATTTCGGGTTCGAGTCCCAGCTGTGCCAGGGATGTTTGTAGTGGTTCGGAATCCACTTTAAATCGTAGGTCCGGTCTAAACTGAACGTAGAGCTTCGGGGGTAAGTATTACAACCCTTCACAGTAAAAAGAAAACATTATATATCTCGAAATCTGCCAGAAGGCCTTGGCCCACCATAGGTTTGTTGCATCACTGATGATGATGATGAGCAGTTTTATAAGCAGATTAAAGCAAGCACATTGACGTCGATTCAATTACATGAAAAAAGATGCATTTCTTATGAGAGTATTTATATCTATTAAAAATACTCCTAAAAAACACACATAAAACTAAATATATGTATTTTTTTGTTTTATGTAATAAATATATAGTATGTTATTTTATTCATTGTAAAGTAATATTTTTAAAATCAGCATCCCTTTGCACACTGTGTTAGATGACGACGTTCATATATTTTTAGCACGAACTTTCATTTCAGAGAAATGTGGGCTCTCATTTCCTGCAAACTGCGATAATTTCCCTTGCGGTTCAATTTGCCGTCGTGAATTTCCAGGAAGGCAGATTAGTTTCCATGCACGAGACGCTGTTTTGAATGGAGGTTCCCGCTTCTATTACGTCTTCTCATTTTCTTCTGAAAGACGGGCAGATTCCAGATTGCTTTTTACTTTTTTTTTAGCTTGTAAGTTTCTGTATTCTTTCCAAACATCTTATGGCTCATGATTAAACCGCTTTGACAATGGCTATGAAATTTCGTCATTTTGATTGATACCAGGTCGTAAATTTATTTTCCCCAAGGGAAGAGTTTGGGGAATATCGATTTAAGCTGAAGTTTTCTTTTTTACTTACTGCGATATCATAAATCATTATGATTATTGATTATGTATTTATCAATCAATTGTGTATTTTAAAAATTTAATAATCAACTGTTTTTGATGAATTAAAAATTTAATAACAGCTATAATGAATGCAGGTAATATATACTCATCCTTATAGATTTGCTATTTGTTGGGGTTAGGGAAGCAAAACGTGTACTGAAAATAAATCTTTATTTGGGTCATTATTTGTAATTGTCTTTAAATACTTAATGAAACTTGATTCATAAACAATTATTAATCTAATAAGAATTAAAAATATTGTACCAATTTACAAACAGTTTGTAAACTAATTATAAATGTGCCCAATATTAATGATGCAAATTAATTAATTAGTTAATTAAATTAATCAATAAAATACTTTTCAATAAGCATTCGGTCCTTAGTGATTGGTTGGTTTGGGTTTATGGCACAAGAGCTAGATTTGGACATGCTGTGCCAAACAAGTGATTTTTTTAAAATCCTGGCAAAATATAATGGATAAAAGATGAAAAATTCAATTGCAAGAAAAGCTAAAATTCAGTACCTAGTACAATAAGATAACGAATGAATTAAAATAAATTTTCATATAAAACTATTAAAATTGTTGCAGTTAGACATCGTCAATTAAAAGGCAAGTAAAATACACTGACAGAAACAGGAGAAAATGGTGCCACAAACAAATTTCAAACATAAGACATAAAACCAATTTGCACAACAAATAAATAAAGATTAGCATGAGGAGTGTCTCCCAGTAAGTCAGATGGGTGTGATGCTCACGACTGAAAAGGTTGAGTCGGATTCTATTAAATCTTGGGTATTCGACCAGTATATGTTTGGCGGACGAAATAGTATCACACGTGGAACAAGTAGGAGCAGACTCTGAACGAATTAGATGCGAATGCGTGAAATAAGCATTGCCTATTCCAGGGGTCTCCAAACTACGGCCCGTGGGCCAAATCCGGCCCACCAGTGTCATCAATCCAGCCCGCGACGGCGAATAGCTTATTGTTTTTTTTTTTTTTTTTTTTTTAAACACAGAATGACAAATTCGGTTTTATTTACTTGCTAGGTAAAGCTTAATGACAAGCATAATACGTAGAAACTTTACAACAACTAACAAATAATTGAAATGAATCCCACCAACATTATAAACTAGTGAACATCCCGCGGTTGCCCTCGGTAGTTATGTTGGGATAAAGAGTATCGCATATGTATGTATATCGATGTTTGGAATGTATATATCCTAAATCGAACATAAACCTGGTCGCTCAGAGTACGTACTCGGCGACTAGTCTAGAAATTATATAAACGGTTTTGGCCCATGGTACTTACTGGAGTCAACAGTATGGCCCTAAGGCTGAAAAGTTTGGAGACCCCTGGCCTATACGAAGGCGTGTCAGCTTGACGCTTAGCTCCTCGGTGAAGCTCCTCATCATTAAAAGGATTTAAAAACCAGATGACGCTTATATTAAAACTGACGTGCTAAATAATACCCTATATTTTGAATCTTTCACACTTTATTTTCACTACAACGGTTTTAATAAATAAGTTATAAACTATTTACATTATTTGCGTGCAAAGAATGTACATGAAACACTATATATTTAATTCAAAGATAAAAGGATATAATATTACAAGAAGAATAACATTGCTCAATGCAGGCAACATCGAATATTATAATTTATTTAACAGACATATTTCTTAGAATTCTGTATATGAATTTGAATATTTACTCGTACAAAACTAATTTGCTTTATTTTTTCATGTGCTCTTATACTGTACAAATGAAACGGTTAACTATGCCTTGTAGGATCAAAAGAAAAATAAAAGCCACTTTAATGAAAAATATAGATTGTGTTTTCTAAGATGGAACATTTTCCTATTCTATGTTCACAAGGACATTTACGGACATTATACTAATCCTAAGATGAATGCAGGAGTTGACAGATTTGACCATAATAAATGATGAAGCCATTAAGCGAAATGCGTTCACGAATTATAATTTAGGAGATTCTACTATAGTGTAAGCATGTCGCCAAATCTCTGTTTTGGTTCAAAATGGCGATAATTACTTCAACTTGGCCCAATACGCACTAAGGGCTTATTTTTTTACGATGACTGGTCCGGTCATTTCTACAACAACCTGTCTGGCTCTAAGAAAATTTTTTAAGACAACAATCGGAAAAAAATAGCACATGTTAATACTACAGGACTTCGTACATACATCAAAACTTTGGAGTATACCATCAATGAATGTCTGAAAAGTTGAGTACTAGATTTATGATTTTTAAAAGGACAAGGGTACAAGTAATAATGTCAGAATTATATCCTAAATCTATGTGCAATGATTATCCCATAGTTTAAATTTGGCAATAATAAATGCTGTAAAAGTGAAAGAATTTGACAAAGCTTTGAGCATTATTGACAAAATGCGTATTCTTTTCACACTACGAATAGACAAGGTTACAAGAAATATTCTCAGAATTATATCCTAATTCTCGCTATGTGCATGGATGTTTCTTTAGGAGTTTGGAGTCGTAAGTCTCGATTTAATTAGATTAAAGTGTGCAAAAAATGACCGTGGAGCGACAAACCAAACCAAACCATACCAAATCTCTATGTGCATTGTTCATCGCACGATTTATCCCAGGCTTCAGGTTCGAACCCTGGCGGTGGCATGGATGTTTGTTAGTGGTTCGGAATCCACGTTAAACTGTAGGTCCCGGTCTGTTTAGCCCAAAGTGTGCACAAGATGACCGTAGAGTGACAAACCAAACCATCCCCCGATTCAAATTTGGCAATAGGAAATGCTATAAAAGCGAAAGATATTGTAAAAGCTTTGAGCATTATTGATTAAACGTATTGATAGCAAAAATTAAATATGCCCCTTATTCAACCGGAAAAATTATGACAGCTAGATCCTGCTAAATGGACAGAAAGACATGAGTACGTGAAATATTGGTAGAACTGTTCTGTATCCTATTTCACAACCGGAATGAAATAGTGACTTAGCATGATGGAGGAATGATTTTTTTTAGATATTGATCTCGTCTTTTGCCGAAATGTTAATGCATACTTTGAACCAGACAAATTTTGGTATAACAGGTGGGCTGAAAGTTCGTAGGCTGACGCATAGATGGCGTTACTGGTATTAAATCCCTATAATTTTTAGTTAGCCCTAACCTTCAAAAGACCCGTGTATAAATTTGACAGCTGTTGCACTATTAGTACGTGAGTTATAGCATTTTTAGTATTCATCAATTGCAGTCCACTCGGTTGACTGTCGATTGGACTCCGGTGTGAAATGATGGAGCCATGATTCATCCATTGTCACATATCGACGCAAAAATTCGGATTTATTACGATTGAACAGCTCCAAACACTACTTAGAATCATTAATTTTTTTTTTTGGTCGATTGTGAGCTCGAGCGGCACCCACTTTGAACAGAGCTTTCGTATATCCAAATATTCATTCACGATATGTCCAATACGTTCCTTTGATATCTTTAGGGTCTCAGCTATCTCAATCAACTTTACTTTACGGCTATCAGAAATTATTTTGTGGACTTTTTTTATGTTTTCTTTGGTAACAGCCTCTTCGGGGCGTCCACTGCGTGCATCGTCCTCGTGCTCATTTCGCCTGTTTCAAATTCAGCAAACCACTTCTCTACGGTTGATTTTCCTCGTGCGAAATTCGAATAATGTTTATCAAGCCAAGCATTGGCTTCAATAGTATTTTTTTTCCCAAAAAGGAATGGTTTAATAACACACGAAATTCCTTTTTATCCATTTTTTCAAACTAACAAAAGTTGCTTCACTAAAAATGCTATAACTCGCATACTAATTGTGCAACAACTGTCACATTTTTACACGTGTATTTTGAAGGTTAGGGCTAACTAAAAATCATATGGATTTAATACTAATAGTGCCATCTATGTGTCAGCCTATGAACTTTTCAGCCCAACTGTGGCATTTTCCTGTGTGCAGATTATTGCTAAAATCTAATAACGAAGTTAAGCTGTATTAAATTAATAAGTCGGCCGTAATTTAAGCTGTAATTTAGAAAGCGGTATTTTTTTTAATGATGTTGGGGTTCAAATTAGTTTTATTCGCAGAGATTCCGAAATTTAATTTTAAAATAAATTATTGCTATTAGTGCACCTGGGAACACTGCGTGCCGTTGGCAAATTTGGGACCTGAATGGCCGAGTGTCTAGCGCTCTGGCGCTCGGTGCCACAGGTTTCGGGTTCGAATCCCGGCGGTGCCATGGATGTTTGTAGTGGTTCGGAATCCACTTTAAGCCGTAGGTCCCGGTCTTCTATGGCTGTAAGAGCTTCACGGAGCAAAAGTCAGGCTTCTACCTACGAGTGCTCCATCACAACAGAAGCTGCTTCCTTCCCCTTCAATCATGAGTCCATATGGGCTTGTGGGCTTGGCCAGCCAAGTGGGATAAGAAACAACAAAACAGAAATTCAGTTTTGAAATATAAAAAAAATTCATGAATTATCTCCTAGCAAATACTAGCCTGTTCCATACATTTTTTTCTCCTAAATATGTTATTTACACCATTTTTAGATTAATTGCTGGATCAATTAAAAGGGAGATATATTAATCCCAAAACTATATTTAAAAAAAATTATGTAATTAAATTAAATTTTATATTTCATCTCTTTTTAGAAAGTGAATTAAAATTGTAGTTCTATACATTTTTCAAAACTGTAATATTTAAAAATGTACTTGAAGCATAAGTCAAATACAATATGAAAGTTGATAATATGCATATTTTTTAAAAAATATTTGCCATTTTGTCATGACTGAACTTCTTGAGACTTACGGCATATTATATTTTAATAACCGCTAAACATGTCACTATTTGATTTCTTTCGATTCTCGTTGTTGTTTTCATGTTCCTTGTGTTCTTTTTATTTTTTATTTTATTACTTTTTGTAGCCTGCCATTGGAAATAAAAAAAAAATTAATAACCTAATAAGGTCATATTAAAGTCATAATTTTAATATATTAATTTTTTTATGTATTTTTATTTGATGTACGAACAGAAAAAAGAAAATAATAAGCAATTCACTACTTAATTTACGAAAGAAGTTTATTTTAATGTTCCTAAAGAAGATTTAAAAATAATCATATCGAACCAGTCCTCATTTATTTTTGAAAACGACCACAATAGAATTTTTTCCCCGATTTCATTTAAGTACAGTTTAATTTTTATTTTTTAAATGGGGTTTGAAAGAAATCATCATCATAAAATGATTTCAAAAAGGTAATTTGAAAGTTTAAATGCATATGAATCAGTTTAGGTGATTGAAAATAAAGAATATATTTGAAAAATTAACAGGTACCTAGTTTAAATAAGTTGGTAAAACTTTTAAATTTATTTATATAAATTTATCAAATCAAGTGAATTCTAATTTATTGAAAATTGCTGTTATTTAATATATTTTTTTCATAGACTTCATTTTTGTATTTTAAATTGCTGTTAGTTGATTTTGACAGATACAGAAAAAAAAGGAATCCTTTTTTTAGGTATTTAATATGTCTGATTTTTCAATAAATATTCAGCAAAATGATGGCCTATTTGGCTAGCACTCTGGCCTTTGGTACCACAGGCCTCAGGTTACAATTCGGCTCTGGTTAGTGATTCAAGATCTACATTAAACTGTAGGCAAAAAATAGCCATAGAGCGACAAACCAAATCAACAAATACTTAATAATTTTTTTAAACTTCATACATTATTTCAGAATTTTACTAATTAAATAAAATTATCACCTTGGGCAAGAAATTAAAGTATGTCATACTTTATATTGGAAAGAGACGCATGCATTTCAAAAGTATTAGAACTTATTTAATTTTGGTGCTTTCTAACATGAAAGCAAGTGTTAACTTTGTGGAAAATTAAGTGTTATCTAATAGCCTACAACATCGGATACTAAAAGCATCTAGCTTAATTATCCATAGTTAGTTGGCAGAATTCGCCATACGACATGCTGTACGATATGCTAGAGAAATTTTGGGCTTTAGGCTTAAGTCCCAATCTTAAGTCTTTCCCATTTAAAAGAGAAAGCAAAAAAAAAAACCTGCACTTAGTATTCATTTTTTACTAGCTAACGTGAGACAAAGACATGACAACTAACTTTTTCGGCATTCAATGGAGATTTGAACAATATGTGTAAGCCTCATGCATCAACAAGACTGTCTGAGAAATACATGTTGCCATTTATTCATACATACGAGATACAATACGATATTTTAAAGAAATTTTTATTTTTTGAGCTTTAGCCCTTTAAAGTCATTCCCAGTAAAAGTCTGAAGTCCCAGTCTAAAGATTTTTCCAGCCTTTCCAATTTAAAGCCTTTCCAAAGGAAAAAACTTACAATTAGTGCTAAATCTTTTGCTGGCTTACGTGAGAAAAGACATGAACAATGAATTATTTTTAGAAAAGAGAAGATTCAATGGACATTTGAAATTTGAACACTATGTGCAAGAATCATGCATCAACAGTTAGATTAATAGTTAGTCTCGCCAGACAGACTGTCTGACGAGAATTTGCCAGGTATTTCCATATGCGACATGCAATACGATAAGCTAGACAAATTCTGGGCTTTAATCCTCTAAAGTCTTTCCCAGCGGTGAACTATGTAGAACTAGGATAAAAAAATTAACGAAAGCTACAGACAAGGTTGTAGCTAGCTAAAGGTAGTAGCTAGCCATTTAGGTACTACAGGGATTCTACATAAATTATTCAAATTATATAAACACTTTATGAAGTTTGCTTTAATGCGTTTAGTTCCTGCTATAGGCATTTATTCACATCTAAGACCAATTATTGTGTATTCATGCTCCCTGTTCTCATAAAGAACTTGTCAAGAGGTCGAAAACTGGAGATTAAAAGCAAGATTATTTTATGTTCTTTTAATGTACGTGCCTCCATATTTGCTATCGATTTGCATTGTTTTGTGTCAAAATATGAGCTACAAATTACGACACGGTCTTATAAGCAGCAAATTAATCATTAAAACAAAACTTAATCTCGCTTAAAAACAGGGATTAATATCTTGTGCGTGAATCTTAATTAACAACGGATGGAGACTTCTTTGTAAGTTAATTAACACAAAGCTTTGACAAAAAATCATATAATTAACTTGAAAAGCTTTAGTTAATAAGGTAGAAGGTCTTTCATTTTTGTAATCTGATGCTTTTTTAGTAATCCAGAAATTTTATTTTAAAACAAAGCGATAAAATTTAAAGGTCGTGTTAGTTTAACTATAAGGATACAGTAAATAATTAATATATATATATATACTTTTTTAAATATTTACATTGTTTTAAGACTATTTTTATTAGTTGTATTACTGTAAGAATGTAAATAATGATGACATTAAATTAATAATTTAATTAAGTAATTGTTAATTTCTATAATTATAAGAATAAACAGAGTACAAACAAAGCAGAAACATGAAAACTAAATCGGTATCCTTTTTTGAGTAACCCCTCAAATCTCTTAGTGTTTGGAAAAGTCTCCAGGAAATCTCAATAAAAGAATTCTTTCTTTGTCAAGGAAAAGCCGTTTCTTTAGAAGAGTGAAAAATTCAAATCATACGATTGTGTACAATTTATGCAATTTTATTGCATAAATGTTTCATTTCTATTTGAAGAGTTGTTGTTTGATATTCCAGGCATTTTAACTTTGTGGTCCATTGCTATTAGGACTGCAGAGATGCAGTAAATTTAACATATCCTATGTTGTACCACAGAAGACCTGCTGTATAGTCACATTTTTTCACTGCAACATTGAACAAATATTCCAAAGGAAGATTTATTTGTTGAAACATGTGACAAATATTTATGGTAAAAGTCATTGTATGGCTGAGTTGCAGCCGACATTGGTTGCAATTGTAAATTTCTTTAAACCTCTAAATAAACACTAATTAACCTCTAAATAAACACTAATGAAATTTTGAAATATTAATTCTGACTTAGAGGTAGACATATTATAAAGTTACATGAAATGTCTTGCTAAAATAATTAAATAACTGAAAGCGTTTCTTATTCATGATTAAACCATATATCGGGCGATCTAGGTGGCCAGATCATTCGTTGGAATCCAGAATGTTTTCAAGCCAATACATCCTGACATGGCATTCCATAAAAATCCCATCGTTTTGGCTACATGAAGCCCATGAATGGCTGCAAGTGATCTCAAGTAGCTGAACATTAGCATTTCAGTCAATGTTCGGTCCAGTCGCACCCAGAGGACCAAGTCCATGCCATGAAAAACAGCCCACACCATTACGGAGCCACCACCAGCTTGAACAGTGCCTTGCTGACAGTTTGGGTCCATGGCTTCGTGGGGTCTGCGCCACACTCGAACCCTACCATCAGCTCTTACCAACTGGAAATCGTGACTCATCGGACCAGGCCACGGTTTTCCATTCATCTAGGGACCAACCGATATGCTCACGTGCCCACGAGAGTCGCTGCAAGCGATGTCGTTCTGTCAGTAAAGGCACTCGAGTCGGTCTTCTGCTGGAATAGCCCAAGAAAGCCAAATTTCCGCACAGTTCTAACAGACAAGTCCCTTGTACGTCCCACATTGATTTCTGCGATTATTTGACGCAGTGTTGCTTGTCTGTTAGAATTTACGACTCTTTGCAGACGTCGCCGGTCTCGGTCGTTAAGTGCAGGCGGTCGACCACTGCGCTGTCCATGGTGGGATGTTATGCCTGAAATTTCATACTCTCGGCACACTCTTGACACAGTGGATCTGGGAATGTTGAATTCCCTAACGATTTCCGAAATGGCATGACCCATGCGTCTAGCTCCAACTAACATTCGGCGTTCAAAGTCTGTTAATTCCCGTCGTGCGGTCATCATCACGTCAAAACCTCTTCACATGAATAACTTGAACAGAAATGAAAGCTCTGCGAAAGCACTGCGCATTTATACCTGTTCTACGCGATGCTACTGCCATATGAAAATTTGCATATTGCTATCCCATGACTTTTGTCACTTCAGTGTATCTTTGGATAATATTAAAGCCATATATCCTTGGAATCCTATCCTATGCTACTACAGACTGATATCCAAGACTTCATTCTTAATTAACTACATACAGTAAGCGAAGCTCAAAAATGACGCGAATGTCAATTCCAATGATCAGCTGACAAAGTAACTTTCTTTTAAGGAATTCAACGAGTAAGCTCAAGTTTTAAATCTGGCTTAGACACAAACACGTCAGGCTTTCAAAATCGATAACACAGTTCTTGAAAAAGTACTATTGAAACATGTAAAAAGTAGTGATGGAACAAATAATTTTATTGTCGAAGTTGCAGCTGACATTGGCTGCAATTGTAAATTACTGTAAACTCTTACATAATAATCATTAATTATTCCTGAAGTTTCGAAATATAAAATCTGACTGAGCGTTAGAAGCATTGTAAAGTTACATGGAATGTATTTGATAAAATAATTAAATAACTGTTCTTATTCAGATTAAAGTCATATATCCTTGGATAATGTTAAAGCCATATATCCTTGGAATCCTACGTTACTACAGACTAAAATCCAAGACTTCATTCTTAATTAACTACATACAATAAGCGAAGTTCAAAAATTACTGAAATGTCAATTCCAATGATCAGCTAGCAAAGTAACTTTCTTTTAAGAAATTCAATGAGTAAGCTCCAGCTTTAAGTCTGGCTTAGAATCCAAAACGGCGGGCTTTCAAAGTCGATTACAATGACCTTCATTTGGCATTCAGGACAAACTGAATGAGAATTCATCGAACACAAGAGATGGGGGGGATTAGGAGTTTTCCTGGAAGTTTGGATCAGCTTAATTAGAGGCTGGTTCAAAATCTCATCTTGCGTATTTAGTTAACCAAGAATATCTAACTAAAATCCACACTTAATTCAGAGTCAAATAGCTCCAAAAGTTTCTATTGTTTCCTCAAAGGAGTGTGTAATTAGGGTTATGAAAATTTTCTTAGCAAACTTAGCTGGTGAAATTATTTGAAGAATGTTCAGATTCAGAAGTGTATAATTATTTTACATTCACTTGAGAGTACACACAAATACAAATTAAGCACATACCTTTCAAATCTCTCAAAGAAACAGAAATTTGTGGGCGATTGAGGTGAATTAGGGCTTATAAAGAGTACAAAATGAATAACAGATGTTTGCGTTAAAAATAATAGTGAACAATAACGATTTAATGTAAAACTTTTATTACATGTAAATTTGAATTTGATTAAATATCGTCCTATGTTTTCATAAAAATTTAAAGACTGTGTTTCTGAAATTAATTTCTTATAACTTTCCTTACTTTGAACTGATAATTGTTTATTCATATCTAACTGATAATTGTTTATTCTACTTGAGCATTTTTTTATTCATTTGAGTATAATGGGTGCCTGAGGGTCGAGTGAATAGGGCTCTGGCGCTCGGTGACCCAGGCTTCCCGTTCCAGCTCCGGCGGTGCCATGGATGTTTGTAGGGATTCAGAATCCACTTGAAATCATAGGTCCCAGTCTAATATGATTGTAGAGCATTGAAAATAAGGCTGGTAACCCTACCCCGTAAAAAGACAGCATCTACTTTTTGGGCTTTATGTACCACTTATACATCCCACGAATAGATGCACTGAAGGATGATGAGGAGAAGACAATGCCTTACAAGACTACTTTTAGGGATAACTGTCCCGCATTTGTGTATGGTATAAAATCTCAACAGGCAGTCTGACTATCGATGCGAAACGATTTTAGGAATATTTTTCACAGTAGCCATTGAATTTAATCGTATCTGCAAGCAGTGATTACAACAACGCTATCAGAGGATTGCACTTTGCAGTGATTGCCAACGAGACTGACTAAATGAATAACAGAGATAAAAACATTCGTCGCGGCGTGTTATAATTTTTGTCCCTCACACAGCAATTATTAGCTGTACACGTTGCCACGAGACTGACTAAATGAATAACGAAGCAGATAAAAATATATATTCAGTATATATATATATATATATATATATATATATGTGTGTGTGTGTGTGTGTGTGTGTGTATAGATAGACAATTATTCTAAGAGAACATATACACTCAAGAGCCAAGACATTCTGACCACCTGTCACCTTTCACTTACTTCTGTGTGTGTTCCCATCACACACACAGAAGTAAGGGAAAGAATGATTCTTCAGACTCTCCAGCAGCAGTTAAATACCACTTCCACCTGATCACGTGCCTTCCACGTCCTCCAGGCGAGTTCATTGCAAAATGTAGGGGTGGTCATATTGTTTTGGCTCTTGAGTGTATATAAACGTACAGATATACAATTATTCTGATAGAACACATATATACGTATATATATTGAACATACGCATATGTCATTATTATGACATAGTCAATTAATCTCAAAAACTGATATGTCTTTTTTAGGGTGAAGGGCATGGGATAGCAGTAAAGTGCACATATTTTCAACACATATAAAATAAGAAAATAATTTCTTGTAGAAATAACGTATAAAACATTAATTATTTTGGATTAAAATACTTTTAATATCTTTAGTTTATTTGTTAAGGGTAATTGCAGTTCGTTTGTTAATAAATAATTTACTTTTAATGAAAGGCATAAAAGGCATTAAATGCTAGTCACTTGGCTATCAGCCTCCTAAAAATAAATATAGTTACACTTTTTGCATGTCTGGGCACAAATTACTCTGAAATACCATAGGGTGCACCCTTTGAGAACCACTATTCTATGAAAAGCATATTTTAGTATATTTGTCACATATAAAAGCTAAATCAACTCCTTTTTGATAGCAAAATACACAAAAAATTAAAAATTTTAAAAATTATTACATCTGTATCGAATTTCAAATGATCTTTGAGAATAAATTCAATACACCATATTGTTTCGCTATATTATCGAACTATTTATGGATATAGTAAATTATTGATGCAATATATAAAATTTTGAGACGTAATATTTTTATTTTATACACCTACTATAAGCATTAACCTTTAGAATAACTTTAACAATAACTTATTCAATAAGCTAAAACCTACGTCTGCAACTATATATGGATCTAGATATATTATTTTAGCTTTTATTCTATATGATTTACTATACATATTTATTTTTGATTACAATGAGACATCTAAGATTTTGCGTTATAAATAAGACGCCATGAATTATTCATATCAGTGATATATTTCTATTTAAGAACTTCAACATAATCGAGACAAATAATATTTTTATGAATATTGTTGTCTCCTAAAATGGAAATAAATTGCATATTTGTTTTATCTTGACAGAAAAGCAATACATTACTTAAAATAGAAATAAATGGATAGATTCAGATTGCAGTGTTTTGATAACGTTTGGTTTGATTAAAGAGAGGTCTTCAAGCAAAAAAGAGCTTATTTTTTTATTCAAGGATTAATCAGCTTTCCATTCATCTAATAATTAATTATTAATTAATTTTTCTTAACTGGATAATTACTTCTAGCCAAATGAAGAAAGAAATTTTAGTTACCATTTCATCATGGCGAATAATTGTATGATACAGATAACACGTTGAAAAAAATCATTAGTGTAAGTAGTAAACGTAATAATGTGAATTATCTTTAAAAAATAACACTGATGTTAATGATTACAATGAAAAATTATGATAATGATTATCTCATTAAGTGAAAAAAATGTAATGAAAAAAATATTAAGTGAAATATTTAGTTGTGTTTTTCTCTAATTAATAAAAAATTGTTTTGTTGGCCTTTTACTATAATTTGTTTGCTAATGTGAAAGAGATTTGACTTGAAATTAATGTTTCATATATTTTATAAAGTAATTTTATCTGCCAAAATATTACTAATTTAATTTCCTTTTAAATAATTACTATTATAATGTTTGTATTCGAATCCTGGTTGTGCTATGGATGTTTGTAGTGGTTCGGAAACCACTTTAAACCGTAGATCCCAGTCTGATAAAACAGTAGAGCGTTGGGCGTAGGGCTGACAGCCCTATCCGGTAAAATGAAATGGACCTCTCGTCTCTATGAAAATCATGTAAATTTTATCATATTTATCATATATGAAAGATAAATCAACTTATTTTTTAAAGCAAAATACACAGAAAAAAATAAATATTATTACACTTATATCAAAATTTCAATAATTTTTGAAAATAAATTTATCTGAATTCAATGCATTATAATGTTTTTCTGCATTACAGAAACTATTTAAGAATCAATAAATTTATGATGCAATAAATAAAATTTTAAAACGTAATATTTTTATTGTATGCACCTATATAAGCATTAACCTTTAGAATAATTTTAACAATAATCTAATAATTAAGCTAAAACCTATCTCTATAACTATATATGGATCTATCTATATTTATTTAACTTATGCTATATGATTTACTGGACATATATATTTCTGTCAATAATAAAACAGCTAAGTTTTTACGTTCTAAATACGACTCCATGAATATTCATGTCAGTGATATATTTCTATTTAAGAACTCCAAACATAATCGAGACAAATAATATCTTCATCATTAATGTTGTCTCCTAAAATCAAAATAAATTGCATATTTGTTTTTTCATGACAGAAAAGCAATACCTTACTTAAAATAGAAATAAATGGATAGTTTCAGATAGCAGTGTTTTGATTACGTTTGGTTTGATTAAAAAAAGGTCTTATTTTTTAAATTAAAGGACTATTCAGATTTTCTATTCATCTAATAATTTTTTATAAATTCATTTTTCTTACTACTAATTAATTATTTACTACTAATTTAATTACTTTTATTTATTTTAATATTTAATTTCTTACTACTAATCTAATTACTTTTAGCCAAATCAAGAAAGAAATTCTAGTTACCATTGTATTATACAGATTATACGTTGAAAAATATCATTAGTGTAAGTAGTAAACAATAATGTGAACTACATTAAAAAATAATACCGATGTTAATGATTATAATGAATATAAGAATGATTATAATGAATATATTCAATTAAGTGAAAAAAAACTAATTAAAAAATTGTAAATAAAATATTTATGTTTTTTTTTTTTTTTTTTGCTATAAATAAAAAATTATTCCGTTGGGCCTTTTATTATACTTTGCTTACTAATGTGAAAGATTTGTCTAGAAATAAATCTTCATATAAAATAAAATAAAACTGCTGAAATGTTATTAATTTTTATTTTATTAATATATTTTTATTTTATTTACCCTTAATATATATTATTAATATATTTTTATTTTATTTACCCATTTAATATATTTTTATACTGTTTTTTACACTTTAGAATAACTTTAACAATAATAGCAATAATTATCTATCTCTATAACTATATACGGATCTGGATATTTTTATTTAACTATGCAATATGATTTACTTTATCTACAATAAAACAGTTAAGATTTTACGTTATAAATAAGGCTCCATGAATAATTCATATCTGTGATATATTTCTATTTAAGAACTTCAAATATAATGGAGACAAATAATATCTTCGTCACTATTGTTGTCTCCTAAAAGCGAAATAAATTGCTTATTTGTTTTATCATGACAGAAAACAATTAGTTACTTAAGATAGAAGTAAATGGATAGAGTCAGATCTCAGTGTTTTGATAACGTTTGGTTTGATTATAAAGCGGTCTACAAGCAAAAAAGAGCTTATTTTCTAAATTCAAGGACTATTCAGCTTTCTATTAATCTAATAATTAATTATTAATTAATTTTTCCTTAACTGGATAATTACTTTTAGATAAATCAAGAAAGAAATTTTAGTTACCATTTCTTAATGACAAATAATTGTATTATACAGATTGCACTTTTAAAAATATCATTAGTGTAAGTAGTAAACGTAATAATGTGAATTATATTTTAAAAAAATAATATTGATGTTAATGACTAAAATGAATTATGATAATAATTATTTCGTCAAGAGAAAATATCTAATGAAAAAAATATTAAACGAAATATTTAGTTAGTTGTGTTTTTCTGCAATTATTAAAAAATTGTTTTGTTGACCCTTTACTAAACTTTGTTTGCTAACGCGAGAAAGATTTGTCTTGAAATAAATCCTTCATGTCATTTATAAAATACTTTTTTGGTTTATCTGCTGAAATATTAACTATTTAATTTCATTTTTAATAATTCATATTATACTTTTGCAATATTATAATGGTTGTATTTGAATCTAGGCGGTGGCATGGATGTTGTTGTGGTTCGGAATCAACTTTAAACTGTAAATTCCAGTCTAATAAGGGTGTGAAACGTTGGGTGTATGGCTGACAGCCGTATTCCATGAAAAGAATATGATCTCTTGTCTCGTAATCTGCCAGCAGGCAGGCATAGGCCATCATGGGGCTGCTGCGCCAATGATGATGATGTTTGTAATATTTGTAATAATTTCTTAATATAAATTTTATAAAGAAAAATGTTTATAATAAAAAAAAATTATAATATTGTAATAATTTTTTAATATAATTTTTACATTTTTATTATAATGTTTATAATTTTGTACATGGAGTGTGTTACCATGTTACTGTGTTACCTATGATTTTATTGGAACTCAATCCATATAAATTTGAATTATCTGAAACTTCATGGATTACATTATAAAGTCATAATTAATAATAAGTAAGTTTAATAGTAAGTTAATAAAAAGCAAAAAAAAGTATCTGTAAGTTATTGTTACCTATGGCTTTATTGGAACTCAATCCATAAAAATTTGTCCACTTACCGTAGAAACAAAAAGAAAATATAAACAAAGAAAAATTGCAAAGAAAAAGATTCAGATATTCGTAACAAAAATTTTAAGAACAAGAAAAAGTATTAAAAAAGGCCTTAAAACAAGAAAAAAAAAGTATTATTTGAAAGTTTTACAGGTTAATTCGAATAACCAACTGCATATTTATTAAGTTCCGTTATAAAGAACTATTTTCATATTGATTTCTAACTTTTCTGTTTACACAATAACATATGCACATATGCCCAATAATTTAAAAAAAGTAATTTTTAAAACATGAAGCTGACGAGAAAGGCTCGAAATAATTTGTTATATTAGTTCATTTAGGAATTATTCAGTACTTTGAAAATGGGAGACTAATTTATTTCAGTGATGAAAAACCTTTTTTTTATTCCCATATCTCATCTAGACAAAAAGAACCAAATGTTCCTTTAACCTCTATTTCACACTGAAGGTCATTTGTAACAATGGTAATTGAACAAAATCCTACAAAACTGTACCGCATCAATTTGTTAATAAAGGGTATTACACAAGATGAATACAGCCGGTGAGCTTTAGTAATGGACTGTTACTTTATTGCTGTTTTAAAAGAACCATCAGTGAATAAAAGGATTAGTGAAAAAAAAAAAGATTGGAATAACCTAAATCGTAAATTGGCACGGTAAATTCTAACGAATTTCATCGCATTGTACATTTTTCCAATGTGATGAATATCTATACAATGAAATCTTTCTTCCTAATACACTCGCAAACAAATAATATATAATCTATTTCTTTACGCTTTAAAAAAAATGTTTCTTTGAGCTTTTAAATTTCTGTTCAAGATATTTCCTATAACAAATATTTTAATAATGAATTTGAAAATATTATTTTTAATATACTATTTCGATTATTTTTATTATAAGATTTCGATTAAAATGTTTCATAAAAATGAAACTCCTGTGTTCTATATAAAAGTTGAAAGAAACATATGATTGTTGTGTAGATTATAATATTTGATGGAAGGATTTTTAAAAAGTGGAAATTAATTTTAAAAAAAGCTTTAATCAAAATGAATCTCGAATTTCCAACTTTTTTTGCCCGACTCGTGGCTCAGTCGCAATGCACGCTGCTGGTGAACATAAGGGCTGATTGGTTTGCTTTGTCGAAACGGTCATTTTGCACACATTTTAGGCTAATTAGATTAGGACCTAAATTTAAATGGATTCTGAACCACAACAAACATCCATACCACAGCCAGAATTCGAACCTGAAACCTGTGGTAACAAAGTCCAAAGCGCTAGCCAATTGGACAGAACATTAGGGCTGAGGTTCAATCACTGGCGGCTTTGTTGTAGACACTGTTTCAAAAAACCAGGAGAGTCGCCTCGTTTATCGGACTATCCGGTGGGAATTTTCCCGGTTTTTTCCCATCACATACGCAAATGTGGGATAGTTCCCCAAAATGTCAGCAAGGAAGGCACTTCCCTCCTTCTTCAGCATCCCGGACCAAGTCAGACTTCTACCTATTCTACCTTGAGTCGATTGAAGAGATTCAACGTGAATCGCCTCGCGCTTTGAAGGCCATCCCTGCCGATGACTTTTTAGCATGCATTGAGGATTGGAAAAAAAGTTGGCATAAGTGCATTGTGTCCGGAGGGGATTACTTTGAAGGCGATGAAATAAATTTGGAAGAATAAATAAAGATTTTTGAAAAAAAAATAATTGGTCTTACTTTTTGGGCACAGTAGTATTATAAATTATTAAACCGATAAATGCAATCCTTATACATCAAATGAAAAAAGGACGTACTTATATGAAAAGACATTTGAAGGTTATGTTAACTGGAACATATAATCATTTTATTAAAATTTCATACGGAGTTTAAAAAGCGTGAACATACTTTAATTTTGTGAAAGAACACAATAGTTATTCTAAATGAAACACACAAGACTGCTATTCATTCATTCAGTGTAACGTCACATTATCAGTAATATGTCTTCCAAAAATTTCCAACTGATTGAATTATTAAATCAAATAAACTGTAGAATACAAATTTTTTTTTAATATTTAATAAGATAACTAAGGAAATAAGGCACGTATTGAATAATAAATTGCTTCATAGAAATATCCCAGTACAAATATTATCCAAACAATTCCTGTCACCATATTTCATCAACACATTTATTCTAGTGTAATTTTTTCTAAAAGCATAAATGGTTCGCTGCAAGAATTATTTAAAACTACATCTTACTATAAGTACAAAGCATTTATGTTGTATACATAAATGCTTTGTAAATTTCCTGAAGATTTATTATTTAGTCTAGTATAAATAAATGGAAAACAGACAGCTTGTCATAAGAAGGAATGGATAATATTAGCGCAGAATTTAACATCAATTGAATGATATCCAGAGAAATTTTGAAATGTATTCTTTCAAAATTCAAAGATAATAATTTCTAATATTTCATTGCAAGAATATTTGAAAGATATAAATTGACACAAATATAAAGTCTTTGTCATAGATGTTTAAAATGGATCCATTTTTTTTTATCATTTCTAGATAATTTTAATATATTGTTTTAAAAATATCTTAAAGGTTACGAATAGATACAGATGTAAAAGATTTTGTAATATAATTTTAATAAAATGGATAGATACTTTTATTTAAACGAGAGCATACATTCTAACAATTCAATTCTGTTATCTATTAATCAGTTTGCAAATTTGAAGAAAATTATTAATTTATTAATCTATATCAAAAAGATTAGTATGCATGTATAAACAGCGTAACTTCACCGAAACTAGAATAAGTTGTAAATTACAAAGGATCATGGGGAGAGCAATCATTTATTTAGATTTAACGCAAATTTGGTTTATCTTTATTAATAAACATTTCTCCTAGAACTAGAAAAAGTTCCCCTTTTCAAAATATTATTTAGAAATTTCCCTTAGAAATTGTTTTCGAGATACTATTTAGAAATCTCGCTTAGAACTTGTTTTCGGGATATTATTTACAAATTTTAACAATCTGTTAAAGTCATAATTTTAATATTCTATTAAAGCCATAATTTCAATATTCTATTAAGGCCATAATTTTAATAACCTATTAAGGTGGTGGGCTTTTTCCCAGCAGTGCCTATTTAATCAATTAACGTTTTTTCATCTTAGCAAATAAATTTTCTTAAAATAAATAGTGTAAATAATATATCTAATTTCCTCATATAATAATATAAATTACATAAATAATATATACATTATGTAATATATGTAATAGTATATATAATTTCCTCAAAATAATAATATAAACTAGAAATATCTAAAATTAAACAGTTTTTGTGAAACATTCAATGAAATTAGTTTCAAATCTAGTTATTTCATTTAATAAGTTTTAAAATTCACAGTTATCTATATACTTCAAAGAAGATTTAACATGAGAATTTTGCATCACTATAATGGCATACTCCAAATATTTCTATTGTATCTTCACAGAATGGCACATTCTTCCAGAATCGATTTTCTGAAGGATTTAAACAAAGATGGAGGAAGCTAATTGTAGAGTAAAAAAAAAAAAGACGGTTTTTCGTGTTGGAGTCTAATTAGCCATATCTTTGGGGAAAAAAGATGGCTAATTAGGCGGGCGATTTGCGGACTTCCGTAAGCCGAGCCTGGAGTAAGCCATTAAGCCAAAAGCAAACTGACAAATGTGGCCCGGGAGACAGCAGTATCGGCAGGTCATCTGAAAAAGATTAGGCCACGCATTAGTGAGAATAAATTATGTTTGTTTTCATCGACTCACGCCAACCTGCGTTTAGGCCTACGGTGGTTGAAAATACAGTTGGAAAAGACACCAGTCAAAACGGTATCAATAAGTTCCACGTGATATTCATTAATTGTTGAGAGGATGTCAAGGTTTTCTCAAGGACGTTAGGGAATATCAATTGCAATAATCTAGAGTTTTAGTCAAGTGAAAATAAAATAAAATTCCTGAACAGTATTTTTCTATAATGTAAGAACTTTGCTATAAACTAGCAAATGGTAGATGAGGAAGTGATTTCAATATCTTTAAATCGAATGAATAAAAATATAGAAATGTTAAATTATACATTTTGACTATCGTTTCGAGACACTCGCATGCATTCTTACTATCTCGCCGTGTCTCCTTGTTTCTGAAAGAAGCGGCTACAATTTTTCTCACCAATGGATTGGAAATGCTACCTAATTATCACAAAGTATTGTTCAGAATAATATTGCATGAGTTACAGTTGGGCAATTCAAAACAAATGTATAACGGGGCATGTTTATTTAATACTCAGCACTTAATCAACGATCATTTCCTACTGATATAGCCTCTGTTGTTGTTGTTTCTTATGCCACTTGGTCGACAGCAACATCAACACTATCATCAATTCTAGTCTGAACCCGTCTGTTCTCATACAATTAAAAACAGTTCCAGGACTTGAGCATAACTGGCAACCAATGCAGGTTAAGATATTGTCAGGAGTGGGTGGTGGGAGTCAAGCTTCATTTCGGGTAAAGAGAATAAAGGGTAAGGTAAAGGTACTTAAGGGCCGACACATAACTTTGAGCACAAGATGACCACTGCAGAGCCTAGCAACAGTCGTCTGTTGAGATCTAATGCCTGCACCAATTAAAGCAGCACTAGCAGGACAGTTATCATATCACTCATGTGCTGCAGCCTTTCTCCAAAGGAAGTTGATATATAATTTGACCGTAGAGGCAGGTTCTGAGAAAGAGGGACAGCCACCATTAGTAAAACTCTTAAGGTTGCCTTGTCTGGAAAGCTCATCTGCAATCTCGTTGCCGTAAACACCTAAATGTGACGGAAAACCAACTGAAAAAATATATTATTAAAATGATCACTCAAGCAACACAAAAGTTGAACAATATTCACTGTAGCTCCAGCATCATGTTTCCACTATTCAGCATTATGCTGAAACAGTCGATTCAACTTTAATCAGATACTAAAATCTCCCATCATAAAACTTCAGTTAATCTGGTGCTTGATCTTCTCCTTACTGGAGGACTTTCTGCGACATACTCTTTTTAGAATGTGGATATACAAATTTAGAATTCCTTACTAAAAGTCGAACAAAACTACTCAGAACTACAGAACAAAAGGCTGAGAATAATATCGTCTGGAAGAACCTTTAGCAATTGAAATAATTGCTGTAAGTGAATTATTTGCATTGGTGAGAAACCATAAAAAATCGTTGAGACATTCCAATTATCAACTCTAGACACATTGTCACAATTACAGCCAAGTCCAATCAGTTTTAATACACATATTACTAGCGGGGCTACTGAAAATCTCTAACGAAAAAAAGGTTGAGAATAATATTTCCTGAGAACATCTTTAGTAATTATTTCCCTAAATTAACCTATTACATTGGACAGAAAGCAAGAAAATTCATGCAGACATTCCAATTATGAAGGCATTCCAACTCGAGACACATTAGCACAATCACAGACAAGTTTAATCGTTTTTAATACACACATTACTAGCTAGATCGAATTTTGCCTCATTAGTGCCTTAAGTGAAACCATTGCCAATTGTATTTATAATGAGATGTTTTTAGATAAATATATCTAACTTTTACATCCAGTGAATTATCTTAATAATATATAAACAAGAAAATAAACATGGGATTTTACTAATATTCATTCAACTTTAATATATAAAGTAGTTTTTCTCGTTAAAAAAGCAAATGTTTTTTTAATTTGTTTTTTAAATAGAAACTTTTATTTATATATAGGCAGCTTGCCCCAATATAAATTATTTGTAGTATAAATATCACAAAACAACAATGTAACATAGATTTTTAATGACACATCAATAGTTTCAATCAATTGCATAATATGAATTCATTTTTACAACAACCGTTCAGTTATTAGTTGAGTACTTTAGTATCATACCAATGGATTAGGATTATATGTCATTATAATTTTCCTCAGTTTAAATTAAACAATTGAAGAAAATCTTTGCCTTGGCCTTATTATCCATTTCACTTACTTGAGAAAAACGTTTATGTCATTTTGAAAAGCTTAATTTATTTTCCACCCAAACCTAGAGAGGAAGAGACAGCTTCGAATCGGTGTACGTCAATGGAGTACCTTGGTCGCGAAGCGACCAAACCTCCAAATTACAGGATCAGAATAATTTCGTCGGCTCAAGGCCCAGTGTAAATTGAAAATACCATTGCACATATACATTAGAAAATAATTATAAAGAGACTAATAAAATAAAATACAGAAGATTTAAACAAAACAAAACAGAAATGACAAAAAAGAGAAAAGCCATAGCACCATTGAGCACCCAGGCAGCAGCAGTACAACAAACACAAACTCGCGCACGCGAACCCTAGTTATATAACCAGGACCATGGAAAAGTGTCAAAAATAATGCATGAAAAGTGTCAAAAGTCAAAAGTGTGTAAAGTGTCAAAAAGTGAGAAAGAGGAAAAAACCCATCTATTTATCGATGTTCAAAACATGCCTTGGTCTTTTTCGTGTACATGGAGCTGATAAGAGACAGCTTCGTGTAATGATGCTGGGTTTTATTTCGTTTCTGTGCGAGTAATGTTTTGTAACCGCCTGCAACCTCATCAAGACAAATTCCGCCTTGCCAAATTCTTCTCTCCTAATCTGATTTAGTCTTGTCGCCTGGAGAGTCTGCGATGGTTTTTACGAGCCATTTCTTCACTCTGTCACTTAAGTCTGTTTTCCCTGCGGGCAGAGTCCAGTGTAGGAGAAAGCAGGTTTACAGAATTTTTGGACAGACTCTTTTAAAGCGCGTTTCTTAAAGCTTTATTTTTCATGTCACAACAGACTCCTTTATCCAAGCCAGGTGAAGGCCAAGAATTTTTTTACAGAATATATTTAAATAAGTGAATTAAAAATTTTAAAACAAAGTAAGTAACAAAACATGAAACCGCACATTTTCGTGAACATTAAATAATAATAAATTCCAAATATTATTAGTAAACTTTATTACGTAGATATTATGTTAGATACTTAAAATTTGTTAGGTAGAGAATTTTATTCATACATCAATAGTTTCAATCAATTACACAACATCAATTAATTTTTACGACTACTTTTCAATTATTAGGTTAGTACTTTAATATCCCGTTAATGAAGTATGATTATATTACGCAGAATTTTCCTCAGTTTAAATTAAACAATCAAAGAAAATCTCTGTTCTGTTCTTACTATCACACATTTCACTTACTTGATAAATATATTTATGTCATTTTGGAAAGCTTTTCCTACATCTACAGAATTTTTATTCCTACATCAATCGTTTCAATCAATTACTTAATATCAATTCATTTTTTACAGCATTCTCTCAGTTATTAATTGAGTAGTTCAGTATCATATTAATGGAACAGGATTATATTCCACGTATAATTTTCCTCAGTTTAAATTAAACAATTGAAGAAATTCTCTGTTCCACTCTTATTATCCATTTCACTTAGTTGAGAAACATGTTTATGTCATTTTGGAAGGCTTAATTTATTTTCCACCCTAACCTAGAGAGGAAGAGACAGCTTCGTGTAATGATGCTGGGTTTTATTTCGTTTCTGTGCGAGTAATGTTTAGTAACCGCCTGCAACCTCATCAAGACAAATTCCGCCTTGCCAAATTCTTCTCTCCTAATCTGATTTAGTCTTGTCGCCTGGAGAGTCTGCGATGGTTTTTACGAGCCATTTCTTCACTCTGTCACTTAAGTCTGTTTTCCCTGCGGGCAGAGTCCAGTGTAGGAGAAAGCAGGTTTACAGAATTTTTGGACAGACTCTTTTAAAGCGCGTTTCTTAAAGCTTTATTTTTCATTTCACTGACTCCTTTATCCAAGCCAAGTGAAGGCCAAGAACTTATTCTCAGTATATATTTAAATAAGCGAATTAAAAATTTTAAAACAAAGTAAGTAACAAAACATGAAACCGCACATTTTCGTGAACATTAAATAATAATAAATTCCAAATATTATTAGTAAACTTTATTACGTAGATATTATGTTAGATACTTAAAATTTGTTAGGTAGAGAATTTTATTCATACATCAATAGTTTCAATCAATTACACAACATCAATTAATTTTTACGACTACTTTTCAATTATTAGGTTAGTACTTTAATATCCCGTTAATGAAGTATGATTATATTACGCAGAATTTTCCTCAGTTTAAATTAAACAATCAAAGAAAATCTCTGTTCTGTTCTTACTATCACACATTTCACTTACTTGATAAATATATTTATGTCATTTTGGAAAGCTTTTCCTACATCTACAGAATTTTTATTCCTACATCAATCGTTTCAATCAATTACTTAATATCAATTCATTTTTTACAGCATTCTCTCAGTTATTAATTGAGTAGTTCAGTATCATATTAATGGAACAGGATTATATTCCACGTATAATTTTCCTCAGTTTAAATTAAACAATTGAAGAAATTCTCTGTCCTGCTCTTATTATCCATTTCATTTACTTGAGAAACATATTTATGTCATTTTGGAAAGCTTTTCCTATATCTACAGAATTTTTATTCCTACATCAATAATTTTAATCAATTATATAATATCAATATCTTTTTACAACTACTGTTCAGTTATTAGTTGATTACTTTAGTATCATATCAATGAAACAGGATTATATTTCATGTATAATTTTCCTCAGTTTAAATTAAACAATTGAAGAAATTCTCTGTTCCACTCTTATTATCCATTTCACTTAGTTGAGAAACATGTTTATGTCATTTTGGAAGGCTTAATTTATTTTCCACCCTAACCTAGAGAGGAAGAGACAGCTTCGTGTAATGATGCTGGGTTTTATTTCGTTTCTGTGCGAGTAATGTTTTGTAACCACCTGCAACCTCATCAAGACAAATTCCGCCTTGCCAAATTCTTCTCTCCTAATCTGATTTAGTCTTGTCGCCTGGAGAGTCTGCGATGCTTTTTACGAGCCATTTCTTCACTCCGTCACTTAAGTTTGTTTTCCCTGCGGGCAGAGTCCAGTGTAGGAGAAAGCAGTTTTACAGAATGTTTGGGCAGACTCCTTTAAAGGCGTGTTTCTTAATCTTTTATTTTTCATGTCACAACAGACTCCTTTATCCAAGCCAGGTGAAGGCCAAGAATTTTTTTACAGAATATATTTAAATAAGCGATTTAAAAGTTTTAAAACAAATGCAATGACAAAATATGAGACGGCACATTTTCGTGAACATTAAATAATAATAAATTTCAAATATTATTAGTGAAATTTATTATACCGACATTATGTTAGATATTTAAAATTTATTATGTAGAGAGTTTTATTAATACCTCAATAGTTTCAATCAATTAAATAACATCAATTCTTTTTTACAACTACCTTCCAATTATTATTTGAATACTTTAGCATCATATTAATGGATTAATATTATATTGCTTTATTATAATTCATTTTAAACTCTAGGTCCAGGTCTGTTTAGCCCTCGTGTGCGCAAGATAACCGTAGAGAGACAAACCAAACCAAACCTTTATTATAATTTTCTTCAATTTAAATTAAACGATTGAAGAAAATCTCTGTAATGCTCTTATTATCCATTTCACTTACTTGAGAAACATATTCATGCCCTTTTGTAAAGACTTTCCTACAACTATACAGAATTTTTATTCCGATATCAATAATTTCAATCAATCACATAATATCAAATCCCTTTTACAAGTACCGTTCAGTTGTTTGTTGAGTACTTTAATAACATATTATTGGATTAGGATTATATTCCTTTATTATAATTTTCCTCAGTTTAAATTAAACAATCAAATAAATCTCTGTTCTGCTCTTATTATCCATTTCACTTACTGGAGAAACATATTCATACCATTTTGAAAAGACTTTCCTACAACTATACAGAATTTTCCTACATCTACGGAATTTTTATTCCTACCTCAATAGTTTCAAACAATTACATAATGTTAATTCCTTTTTACAACTACCTTTCAATTATTAGTAGAGTACTTTAATATCAAATCAATGGATTAGGATTATATTCCACGTATACTATTCCTCAATTTAAATTAAACAATTGAAGAAAAACTTCGCACTGGTCTTATCCATTTCACTTACTTGAGAAGCATGTTTATGTCATTTTGGAAAGCTTAATTTATTTTCCACCCTAACCTAGAGAGGCAGAGACAGCTTCGTGTAATGATGCCTAGGTTTTATTTCGTTTCTGTGCGAGTAATGTTTAGTAACCGCCTGCAACCTCATCAAGACAAATTCCGCCTTGCCAAATTCTTCTCTCCTAATCTGATTTAGGTCTGTCGCCTGGAGAGTCTGCGATTGTTTTTACGAGCCATTTCTTCACTCTGTCACTTAAGTATGTTTTCCCTGCGGGCAGAGTCCAGTGTAGGAGAAAGCAGTTTTACAGAATTTTTGGACAGACTCTTTTAAAGGCGTGTTTCTTAATCTTTATTTTTCATTTCACTGACTGCTTTATCCAAGCCATATGAAGGTCAAGAACTTCTATTCAGAATATATTTAAAATAAGTGTATTAAAAGTTTTAAAACAAATTAAGTAACAAAACATGATAAGGCACATTTTCGTGAACGTTAAATAATAATAAATTTCAAATATTATGAGTAAAATTTATTCTGTAGAGATTATGTTAGACATTTAAAATTTATTATGTAGATAGTTTTATTTACATCAGTAGTTTCAATAAACTACATAATATCAATTCCTTTTTACAACTACCTTTCAATTATTAGGCAAGTACTTTAATATCCTATTAATGAATTATGATTAAATTACACAGAATTTTCCTAAGTTTAAATTAAACAATTAAAGAAAATATCTGTTCTGTTCTTACTATCACACATTTCACTTACTTGATAAATAATTTATGCCATTTTGGAAATCTTTTACTACATCTACAGAATTTTTATTCCTACATCAATCGTTTCAATCAATTACTTGATATCAATTCATTTTTTACAGCTATCTCTCAGGTATTAATTGAGTACTTTAGTATCATATTAATTGATTAGTATTTTATTCGATGAATAATTTTCCTCGGTGGGTGCGCAGAAGATCTACCTCCCCGTGGTGCACCTGGTAACACTTTTTAGTGGCTAAAAGATCTGCAACTTGGCATTATTGTTAGATTAATGAACTCTGTTTCAGCATGTTTTGTTGTATTATTTTGTTGTTGTTGTATGTTTTTTTTATTTGCTGTAACTGTTCATAATCTGCCATTGGAAATAAAAAAAAAATTCCTCGGTTTAAATTAAATAATTGAAGAAATTCTCTGTTCTGCTCTTATTATCCATCTCACTTACTTGAGAAACATGTTTATGTCATTTTGGAAAGCTTAATTTATTTCCACACTAGACTAGAGCGGCAGAGACAGCTTCGTGTAATGATGTCCAGGTTTTATTTCGTTTCTGTGCGAGTAATGTTTTGTAACCGCCTGCAACCTCATCAAGACAAATTCCGCCTTGCCAAATTCTTCTCTCCTAATCTGATTTAGGTCTGTCGCCTGGAGAGTCTGCGATTGTTTTTACGAGCCATTTCTTCACTCCGTCACTTAAGTTTGTTTTCCCTGCGGGCAGAGTCCAGTGTAGGAGAAAGCAGTTTTACAGAATTTTTGGACAGACTCTTTTAAAGAGCGTTTCTTAATCTTTTATTTTTCATTTCACTGACTCATTTATCCAAGCCAGGTGAAGGCCAAGAATTTTTTTACAGAATATATTTAAATAAGTGAATTAAAAGGTTTAGTATAAATTAAGTGTCAAAGCTTGATACTGTAAGTTTTCGTCAACATTAAATAATAATAAAATATAGGAATTTTCAAATATTATTATTAAAATTTATTGTATAAATATCGAACTCAAATACACGTGTGATGCATAAAAAATAAATAAATAAATTAACAACTTGAATTTCAAAAAAATTAACTGCGGTGTCCAATTAACAAGCATAGCGTATAAATAATTTTTTTATTTAATTTATTTTTTACATTAAATTTTAGACTTATTTACACACATCTTAAGTAAATGGAAATAAAATTTGTAGACTTTGATTTATAAGTAACATTTATAACAACAGTAGAAATTTCTAAAATCTTAATATTAAATTTCAATTAAATTTTTTTTTACTTTAAGAAAAACTAAATTATAGACATATCAAAGGGTGAATTAACTATTATAATAAGAGAATCATGAGTTGTTTCATATCTATAAAGATTATTATGAAATATATAGAGACTGTTATGTGATGGGTAGTAACTTTTATGTGATATAGGGCAACTGATATGTAGTAACTGTTATGTTATTTATGGCAACTGATGTGTAGCAACTGTTATGTGGTATATTGAAACTGTTATGTGGTATATTGAAACTGTTATGTGATATATGTAAATTGCTATGTGATATATGTAAATTGCTATGTGATATATGTAAATTGCAATGTGATATATGTAAATTGCAATGTGATATATGTAAATTGCTATGTGATATGTAGCAACTATTACATGATAAGTAGCAACTGTTACGTGATAACACGAAACTAATGATTAGCATTATTTAGCATTAAATAAACTTTTTATTTAATGCTGAAATTAATTAAAGATCAATAAATTAAAAATAAATGATTTTCTCTCAAAAGATATAAACAATTTTTAAGCATCTCAGGTTCTCTATTTTTAAGCATCTATTTAAAAAAAAATTATTTTGTTTGTTTTTTTAAATAAAAGTATGAGCTGTATAAATAAAAGTTATACATTAAAAGTATATTAAATTATAAAGCACATTATTTCTGTATTTTTGTCGGTAGAGTTTTTAATTGAAAGTGAAAAAAACTAACAATTCATAATTACCGTACTCTTTCCTACGTAATGTTATTAATATCAAAAATTTATCATCAGTTGATAAAAATTTAAAATGAATTCACAGAAAAATTACAGTAATTAAGTAAAAAGTTCATAAAACAACACAAACAAAACCATAATTATACAGTTTTAAAAACGTTCATCTTATTAAATGGATCCTGATGTTTTACACTTTAGTGAGCGCATAGCTTAGTTTGTGTTAAAATATTATAGGTCAAATAAAAATATTTAATTTAAATCAATAATTATATTATTAAAATTTTTATTAAATATTGAAATTTTTAATATTTATTATTTAAATATTTTTTATTAACATAAAAAATTTTAATATTTATTATTTAAATATATTTTATTAAATATTTAAATTTTCTTTTAATTTAATCTAAACAAATTTATAAGGAAGAAACACTATTCTCATATTTTAATGATAAATGAAAACATGATAATATTAATGTGAAAGAAAACTTATACAAATTTTGACCTGATTTACAATGAAATGGAAGAATTGTTTTTATTCACAAAAAAGAATTAATTTTTGAGTTTAATTTTAAACATCATTATATATATATATGCAATATAAGTAAACAATTAATTGCTTTAATAAGTGAGAAGGTAATTTTATTTAAATTAAATAAAATAATTTTCAATATCAAATGACAAAGAGCTTTAGTTAAATTTAGAAATTTATATTGTAAACTTTATATTGTAATTTTTACTTTGTCTCAAACATGTATTGCTAGTTTTGCAACTGCAACCTAGAAATCTACAAAAAAAATTTTTTTCATAATCT
Source organism: Caerostris darwini (assembly GCA_021605075.1). Lineage (NCBI taxonomy): Eukaryota > Metazoa > Arthropoda > Arachnida > Araneae > Araneidae > Caerostris > Caerostris darwini. The sequence continues at coordinate 178,710 of BPLQ01012009.1, forward strand.
CAATGTTTTCAGAAAATTAATTTATGGTTAAATATAGAGACTAAAAATAATTTATTAAAAACTTTATTTTATTTACATAAATTTTAAATGAAAAACAAAAATCAAACAGAATCGTTGATATTTGATATTATATTTTTATAGTTATTGTTTTGAATAATTATTATTTTTTTTGTTTTAAATTAGTTTATTTTTATTTGGAGGTAATATTTTATTTTTCTTTGTACATATATTTATTTTCATTAGGTTAATAACAAATGTTATAAAAAATATAGAATTTTAGAAAAAAAACCATTGAAAAGTTACAAATAACCTTTAAATATTGTTTTTGTTATGGATTAAATGTAAGAGTTACAAGAAAAATTCATTTCACTATTTTTTGAAGTCAAAGTTTTAATTAAATAAAAAACAAAATGCGATACAAAATAATATTTTAACAGTAAATATTTCAAAAGTTCTTATTGATAATGATAAAGCATAACATTTTTTAAGTTCCTTTAGACCTTTTCCCCCTTTTTCTTAAACCCCCCCTATCCATTACAAAAACACAATATTTTTGAAAGAAATCAATAATACACAGAATAACTAATTCCGTCTAAGTATTCCTTTTATCAAAATACTACTTTTAAAGTTCAGAGCTGTAACATCGGATTTTATTTTCCCAACAAATTGAAAATAAATTCAGAAAGTTTTGTCTGGGGAAATTTCGAGTTCTCTCTATAAAAATAAAGAATAGTTCGTTTTTTTAATTTTCTTTACGAAGTTAAATTGATTTTCTGAAACAAAAAGCTTTAGTTAAAATTACATTTTGAAGTGTGAATATAAAAGGATGCAATTTATTTAAATATATTATTTTTGATATCATTTGATTTAGGATATCATTATTTAAACATATAATTTTTAATGACATTATTTTTATATCATTTGATTTAATGATATCATCAAATCAAATGATATAAAAAATAACATCATTATTTAAAAATATTATTTGATTTTATGATAATATTATTTGATTTTACGATAATATTATTTGATTTTATGATATCATTATTTAAAAATGTAATTTGATTTAATGATATCATTAATTTAAGATGACACGTTTTAAATCATTCTTAATCAAGCATAGTTAAATGTTTCAAAAACATATTGTAGTTTTTTAAGCATTAATAACCGATAGAAAAAAATGCTGCTAAAATTAACCTTAATTATATCATATATCATTCATTTACTAGGAAAAAATTATGTTCTGTAAACAATATTCTAATTTGCCATATCAAAATACGAAGTTATAATAAATTAGTAATATATATTGGAATCATCTATAAAAGACCATCAAAACCATCTTCTCTCTTTGGTTAAAAAAGATAAAAACTTATTAAAAATCAAACTATTGTTTTTGTAAAGTAATCAAAAGATGAATATTATAAAAACTTTCCAATTTCAGTTAAATATAATAAAATATGTTTTACTTCATAGACTAAAGATTCCATATCTAATTCTGCTTCTATTTAAATACACTTGAATTCCTAGAAAACTTTCATAATTATGAAATTCTAAAAACATTTCTAATATATTATTAAGATTTTATTTTTATATTTTATTACATATAAATTTTTTTATATGTATTTGTATTATATAACGTGTATATTTTATGCGTTAAAATTTTACTTTTATATTTTATATATTAAAATTTTATACAAAAATTTTAATATTGGTCTGAAGAACAATAAAAATATAGTTTTATTATAGTTTTCTACTGTTAAATTTGTTAAATTTATGTAACAGTAGGAAACTGTTATTAAACTATTTTTACTATTGTTCTTCAAACCAATATTAAAATTTTCGTCTATTATACAGCAATAAAAAATATGCAACTTTTTAATGAATCTTCTATTAATGATCATTAATATAATAGTTTTATTATTCTTCAAACCAATATTAAAATGTTCGTCTAATTTACAGTCATCCTTAAATATATTTTTTTAAATATACCCAAACTAAATAAAATATACAACCTGTTTAATGAATTTTCTATAAATGACCATTATAGAAGATTAATGGTTTATTATTCTTCATCAATATAATATAATTTAAAGATTATTTATTAATATAATATAACTTATTATATTATATTAATTATAATAAATAATCATTAATATATAATTTATTTTATTAATATAATATAATTTTAAGATGGATTTCAGTTAGTCAATCAAATAAATTAGTGTCATTATTTTAAAAATAATCAAGCAAAATATTTTAATTAAAAAATATTAAATATTATCCTTTTGACAAAATAATTAAAGAATTTCCTTTTGAGAAATACATAAAGCTTACCAAAGAAGTTCTCAAAGTGATCCTGAACAAAACCTGGATTTCAGGAGCAAGACGTCTAGGAGTCGAACTTTCAAAAACACGTTACTCCTTTGATCACGAGGAGCCAGAGCATAAACAGAAAGCTCTCTGTACCATTCCCTTGATTGGCGGCCACTTTTGCGACTCATTTACTTTCCTGCCCACAGATGGCGCTACCGCAAACCGCTCTCGGCCAATCACTTGCTCGGAAAACAGGGGAGATATAGGTCTCCCGGTTTTTTTACTTTATTTTTTTATTTAGTAGGGTAGCATATTGAATTTTCCCGCTGCATCTGGTTTTTCGATTAAAAGGATCTTCCCTTTTTCCCCCATCCCCGTCTTATTTTATATCGCAGAAAGTAATCTAAAGCGGAGACCATCTTTTTTTTATTAATTTTCGTTTTAGCGTGATTTTGTGTACGTGTTTATGGGTGCGTTGACACTGAGGATTCATGGCGGTTTTTTTTTTTGTAAATAATAGTGGTGCTGCTCGTAGTTAAAGAGTTCAATGGCAATGAAATGGCTTGAAATAAAAATGTTCGTAAGGCATATGGTGATGTTTGCAAGCAGAAATGGAATTGTTCAGGGACTGTATTAGAAGTAAATATGTGTTGAAAACTTTTAAAGCTTACCAATGATTAGATTAATGATGAGACTTACTAAGGATTAGTGATAATGATAATACTAATGATGAGACTTACTAAGGATTAGTGATAATGATAATACTAATGATGAGACTTACTAAGGATTAGTGATAATGATAATACTAATGATGAGACTTACTAAGGATTAGTGATAATGGATGAGACTTACTAAGGATTAGTGATAATGATTAGACTAATGATGAGACTTACTAAGGATTAGTGATAATGATTAGACTAATGATGAGACTTACTAAGGATTAGTGATAATGATAATACTAATGGTGAGACTTACTAAGGATTAGTGATAATGATAACAAAGATGGAAAGATAGTCATTTTGTTAATCACAATGACAACTCAGGGTTGGATTAAAAAATTTGTCAGAATAACTGTGATAAAGATTGATCGAAAAAGGGCCTGAATGGCCAGCGCTCTGGCGCTCGGTACCACAGGTTTCGGGTTCGAGTCCCGGCGGTGCCATGGATGTTTGTAGTGGTTCGGAATCCACTTTAAACCGTAGGTCCTGGTCTAATAGGATCGTAGAGCGTTGCGGGGGCATTGTGACACCGCGTCCATGGCTTATCTTCAAGTCTGTGCAGCGCTTGCCTTAAGGCATCCAAGAATAAGCTGTCTAAGTGTTTGCCAGTTGCATTAGAAAGAAGAAGATTGATCGAAAAAATATGAAGCAATCTGTACAAGAAAACGGAATTTTATTCAAAATTTTTAAAAAAAAACCCTCTTTTATCATGTCTGTATGGTGTATGTTATTTAAAAATTTTTTGAATAAAATACCGTTTTCGTGTACAGATTGCTTCATATTTTTTCGATCAATCTTTATCACAGTTATTATGACACAATTTTTTTTTTATCTCATCCTTATTTGTCATTGTGATTAAAAAAATGACTGGCTTTCCATCTAATTACTATAAATTTAAAAACACATCATTGATATGATTTAAAAGCCTCCAATATCACAATGATTTTGAAGAAATAAAATTAAAACACAATTATTGGTACTAAACAATTAACTAGCACGGAATCTGAAAAAAGATATAGAATACATCACACAGACATAATAATGAAAATGTTATTTCTTTTTTTTTCAGATTTTGGGCTAGTTAATTGGTTAGTTTCAATAATTGTGTTTTAATTTTATTTCTCCAAAATCATTGTGATATTGAAGGCTTTTAAAGTTTACTAATGACGTCTTTATAATCTTATAGTACCGAGATGGAAATCCAGTAATTTTTTTAATCACAATGATAATTTAGGATGGAATAAAAAAATGTGTCAAAATAGTTGTGAAAAAGATTGATAGAAATAATGGGAAATAAGTAGTACACGAAAATGGAATGAAAAAATTAAAATATAACACTTTCATTATGGCTGTGGGGTTTATGCTTTTTCTTTTTTTCATATTTGTGCTAGTTAAAAATTTCAATAATTTTGTTTTAATTTTATTTTTATTTCTTCAAAAAATTACACTAGTTTAAATTTAAAGATACAAAATCATTGTGATATTTTGATTTAGGCACAACCTGTCAAAAATTTAATAAAATCATAAGGAAAAATTACAATGACGTGAATTTTAATCCATTTTAACACCGTGTATGTATGATGTCCTTTAAGTATAAACAGTACCAATTTCTATCAAAATGCAGAATTTTAACAACAATTTATTTTTCTTCTCTAACTATAAAATAATGAAAAATAAAGTCATCAAAAAAATGCCTGTGTGGTTAGATAACTTGCATGGCATGAAACTCGACACTCCTATTTTTAAAATGCAGAAAATTTACATCTAAATAGTACAGTATATCATCTTTATACTTATTATAGTAATATCTGAATATTTATTTTTGAGTATATCTTGACGAATTTTATTAATTGCTACAAGAAGTGAATTATAACTCAAAAGAATTGTGACTTTCTTAGGAATTAAGAATTTGTTTTGTTTGTACATGATAAAGTTGAGCGGATGAGCCATGTTTAAAGAGAATATTTTTTTAAATGAAAAATTCTTTGGCACTACGATTTTCAAATAATTATTTTTTGCTCATTCTTGCATTTTGAAACAATATCCCAAGCTGAATATTAAGATTAAATACTGAAGATGGATTTTTAATTCATTCTTCTTTGCAAAATATAGATCTTACTTATAAATAAATATTTATATCAATGAAACCACGCAAAGGTATTTTGGGAACTCTTCTAGTTTCTTTGTATAATTTTCTTCTTCTGACGGCCAATTGACTAGCGCTCTGACTTGTGGTACCACAGGCTTCAGATTCGAATGCTGGCGGTACGTGGATGTTTGTTAGTGGCAAGTTAATTGTAGGCCAAATTAATTAGTAATTAACTCAATAATTACTCATAAATTGTAGGTCAAAACTAATTCCTACTAGTTTCTTGGTGTAATATTCTTCTTCTTCTTCTGATGGTTAATTGACTAGCGTTCTGGCTTGTGGTACAACAGGCTTCAGGTTCGAATTCTGGAATTCTGGATGTTTGTTCGTGTTCGGAATCCAAGTTAAACTATAGGTCCCGGTCTAATTAGCTTAAAATGCGCACAAAATGACCGTAGAGCGACAAACCAATCTTCTTCATTGGCGCAACAGCACCATGGTGGGTCAAGGCCGTCTGCCTACTGGCAAATTTGGAAAGTAGATGTGTTAGATGTTTTCTTTTTACGCTTTACAGTCATTTTACACCAGGACCTACTGTTTAAATTGGAAACCGAATAATATTTGGTAGTTTGTAGGATTTTTTATAATCCAAGTCACTACAAACATCCACGGCATTGCCGGGACTCGAACCCCAGATCTGTGACATCAAGCGCCGGAGAAGTAATCCCTCGGCCATCAGGCAACCTTGGTATAATATACCGTTTTGAAAGTTATATCAATTATTAAACTATTCATTACAGAAATCTGTATGTTTAGTTCATATGAAATGAACTAAACATACATATTTCTGCACATTCAGATAACATTCATATTTATTTATACTGCGCTAAACAATGATTAATATAATAAATCATATTAAAATCCTTATGCCAAAATTAAGTCACAAAAATATTGTAAAGATGTAATCCTCCTCCTCATATTGTTCTACAAGGCCTTCTGCGGAATTTTCCTCCAGGACAGCTTATTTTTTTGCTTCAGTCTGCAAAATTTTCACTCCTATCACTGTAAAATCTGATTCAATTGAATCAAAGTGATTTTCAAGATTGATTTTGGTCTTCCTCTTTTACGGCGAGTGAAGGGCTTTGCAACAAAAACCTTCCTTACTGAATTTTTTCAACCATTTTAAGAACATGAGCGACACAATTTTTTAAAACTTTAATATTTTTAATTATATCAGTCCCTTTAAAGATTTCGTAAAATTTCAATATTAAAGTGCCCAATATTGACACCACCAAAGATACTTCTAAGAATCTTTCTTTCAAAAACTGCAAATTTGAGTTCTGAATTTTTTGCGAAAGGCCGGGAATTATATAAAATAAACATTATAATAAGAAATATTATAATAATAAGAATTTTATAAGTGAAAAGCTTTGTTTTTCTTGTGTGAAAACGTGATTTAAATAAAGGGTCAAGTCCAAGGAACGTTTTGGTATAATGATGAAGTTTTTTTTTTCTTTGCCGAAACAGTATCAGGGAGGGGGGGCGGGAAGACTTTTGCGTACAGGTAAATTTCAAGAGAGGAGACGATTTTCTTTTTAAGGGGCAGGATTATCAGTCATATTAAACAGGACCTACGGTTTAAAGTAAATTCCAAACCCCTACAACTATCCATGGCAATGCCGGATTCGAATCCGGAACCTGCGGCTAGTGGCTAATGGTTGCCTCCGGTACGAGGCTTGAGGTTCAAATACTAGAGATGGCAGAGATGTTTGTGAACGGATTTCCACGTTAAACTGTAGGTCCCGATCTAATTAGTCCTCGTGCGCTAAATGTGACCGTAGAGCGATAAACCAAACCAATCTTTGTACAGAACACTCTTAAATGTGTTTTAGAATGTTAAACAGAAACCAAATGATTTTACGAATGGTCCTGGTAGAAAGCAAACTTGCTAAAAAAAAAGAAACAAACTTGCTTCTTTTTACGGGGTTGGGTTATTCGCCCTACGCCTAAAAGTCATATTAAATAGGGACCTACGGTTTAAAGTGGATTCGAACCACTTTAAACATCCATGTCTTCGCTGTAAATGATGAAAAAATGGCCATTCGCTGTGAAAATGAAATAAACGATTTTCATTACATACAAATAAAAAAAAAAAAAACTGTCCAATAACTTTCAGCAAATGATTGAATAAGTAATTAATAGTTTATGGTAGTTAAAAATGCCATACCGAGTCATGCCCTATTACTCTCCGTTTACATCATATACTACAAAATAATTCTATATGATAGTTTCATCAATTTCGTTGTCCATTGACACAGATGCAGATTCTGACGATATAGAAATTTGCTTTTTAACTATTTTCTTAGGTTTGGCTTGGTTTGTCGCTCTACGACCATTTTGTGCACACTTTGGGCTACTTAGATCGGGACCTATAGTTTAACGTGGATTCCAAACCCCTCACAAACATCCATGCCACAGCTAGAATTCGAACCTGAAGCCTGTGGTAGCAAAGGGCAGAGCGCTAACCATAACTATTTTCTTATTCAAAACCATTTGCATTTATTCTGATTAATCTTGCAAAATATTAAAATTTTATTGTTTTTTTTATGGCTTATTGAGTACGTAACAGTTAGAAAAAGTAATTTTTTGCTTGCAGCTTCTGTGTTTTTTCTAAAATTGCTTATGGCTATTTTACGGAAAATTTATATGTACGAGTGTCAACAGCTGATATGTTATCGATGAATTAATGATTAATTTTATAGATTCCTTATAATTTTGACAATATTATTTTGTCATTTTTTGTTAAAAAAAATAATAAATTAAAAAAAAAGAAAAGAAAATAAGCTGGATTTCTTTCTTATGCATCACATACATCATTATCACCCTTCTTCCTAATTTAAAACCATTATTTAATTAAAAGCATCTATAAAACATTTGAGTTGTATTATTAATTAAATAGTCATGTACTTCATAATATTGTATACTATACTGCCTATATGTTTCTTCTTTAGACGAAATATATTTTAATCCTTTTTTCCTATATGTCACAACTCGTTAACAAGTTATTGCAAGAAAATTGTGTTAATGCCCTATAAAAATATCTTTCTTTGGATATATATAAAGGAGCACAAAATAATGATTATCCCAAGAAAAATCAATAAAAGAACCTTTTTTAGAAATGTCGAAAGGATTAGACCTTTCGATTGCTAATAAATCTTTGAGGATAAAATAAATGGTCAAAAAATTACTCAAAAAATATGGAGAACCACTTTAAACTTTTAAGATGTATTACATAATTAAATAGAAATGTGCTATATAATATTGTATACTATAATACATACTTATTTCTCTTTCATTATCATCACTGGCGCAACAGCCCAATGGTGAACCAAGGCAGTCTGCCTACTGGCAGATTCTTTTTTTTTTATTGGGCAGAGTTGTCAGCCCTACACTTAACGAGTTACAACCATTTAGACTGCAAATCGTTATGACGGTTTAAAGAGGATTCGAACCCCTACAAACACTCGTGGCACCATCGGCACTAAACACGAAAACTGTGGTACCAAGCTCTAGACATATTTCTGGTTTTGATGGAAAGGCCTGATGACCAATTGGCTAGCGCTCTGGCCTTTAGTACCACGAGCTTCAAGTTTGAATCCTGGCGTTGACATGGATGTTTGTGAGTGGTTCGGAATCCATTTTAAGCTGTAGGCCCCGGTTAATGAGCCCAAACTGTGCACAAAATGACCGTAGAGTGATAAACCAAACCAATCTTTAAATAGAATATATTTTACTTTTTTTTCCCATTTGTAACATAACTTGTTAACAAGTTATTGTAAGAAGGATGTGTTAACGCCATATAAAAATATACCTCTTCGGAAAGAAAAAAAGAGCACAAAATAATGTTTACGCAATGGAATTTCAACAAACGAAACGTCGAAAGGATCAGACTTTTCTAATGCTAATAAATATTTCAGGATAAAATAAATGGCCAAAGAATACTCAAAAAAAGTATGAAGAACCACTTTTAACTGGCTGATCAGTGAAAAAACAAATGGAAAGGCAAATATTTGTCAGACAACCGTTAAACACCATAAGACATCTCGATCTGATCCTATATATATATATATATATATATAGTATCAGGTGCTCACTTTCTTATTTATTCTCCTATTATGAAAGATTTCTCTAAAGGACATGAATATTCAAAAGGAAGCTATGAAATCATTCTCGATTATGTAAAATTTTATAGTGTTCTTTATATATTACATTGAATTGTAAAACAGTCAGTCATACTTATTCATGTTTAAAGTGAAAAATTAATAATGTGAAACTTTGAAGGATTAAATTACTATACCTGAAAAATATTTTCGAAAAACTCGCATCTCTATTAGTTGATTTTATTAATATCATTTTAATGTATGTAGAATTTCGTATTTTTTCTTTAATAGTCCACACATTATAAAGGACATTCTTCATGGCATATTGCTTCAGGTCCATAAACAGAGAAACATATATATATATATGCTTAGTTGACAAAGATTAAAAATTGCAAACCAAAACCAGCCAAACTTAAAAGACAAAAATGGGAATTTGTTTTGGAGAAATCGTCATAAATATGGACGATTATGAAATGACAAAGCTTCTAAAGTACACAAAAATCTTCTTTTTTTACAAAAACAAAGATATGAGGAGAAATTGTTAGGATTTGAATGACACGCAATATTTACGGTTACTTTTAGATTAAATCAACAGAAACAATATTATTTTTCTACTTTTTTCCATTTGTTGCAATGCGTTAACAAGTTATTGTTAGAAGATAGTAAAACCATATAAAAATATCTTTCTTTGAAAACATAAAATTTAACAAAATAATGGTTACCCCAAGAAAGATCAACAAACGAAACGTCGAAAGGATCAGATCTTTCTAATGCTAATAAATCTTTGAAGATAAAATAAATGGTCAAAAAAAAGTATGGAGGACCACTTTTAACTGGCTGATCTGTGAAAAAAAACATGGAAGGACAAATATTTGTCAGAAAGTCTTTAAACATCATAAGACATCACGATCTTTTCCTATATTATATATATCCAAAACATTTTTTTTCGTTATTTGATTAAGCCTAAAAGTTTTTCCATTTAAAGAAGAACGTTTACATTCTTATTTATTCTCCTATTAGAAAGATTATACTATAATGTATATGAATACTTAAATGGAAACTGAGAATTCATTATCGATTTTGTAAACTTTTTACATTGCGCTTTACGTATTATCTTTGTGTTGTTAAACAGTCATTCTTATTCAACTTTAAAGTGAAATATTAATAATAATATGAAACTTTGGAGGATTTAATAACTATATCTTAAAAATATATACAAAAAATATCACCTCTCTATTAATTGATTTCATTAATATCAAACCTTTTTAATTCAATTAATATAAAACTTCTACTTAATATTATTTTTATTAAAGAATAATATTAAGTAGAAGTTTTTACATTGTCATTTAATTGTCCACCCTTTTTAAAGAACATTCTTCATGGCATATTGCTTTTGGTTCATAAACAGAGAAACAGATAACTATTTTAAAAATCCCCTTAGTTGACCAATATTAAAATTGAAGATCAAAACCAACCAACTTTGAAAACCAAAAAATGGGAATTTTTTCTTTGCAGTAGTTCCCATAAATATGGGTGATTAAAAAAAAGTCTGGAAAGTATATAAAGCCTTATTTAATCTAAAAGGTACCTTAAATATTGCCACACAAATATTGTTAATAATGCTATACAAATTCTAGCTCTTTTAAATCTAGAAAAAGAAAAAAACAAAACAGCTAGAATTTGTATGACATAATTAACAATATATGTATGGCAATATTTACGGTTACTTTTAGAATAAAGCAAAAGAAACAATTTTATTTTTTAAAAATGAGAGTAATTTTATTTTTAAAATAAAATTACTCTCATTTTTTAGAAATAAAATTATTCTCCTTTTTTAAAAATAAAATTATTCTCCTTTTTTAAAAATAAAATTATTCTCATTATTTTTAAAAAATAAAATTATTTTTTTGAAAAAATTTTAAAAATTATGAAAATCCTTTTTTTAAAAAATAAAATTAAAAATAATTTTTAAAAAATGAGAATAATTTTATTTAAAGAAATGAAAATAATTTTATTAAAAAATGAAAATAATTTAATAAAAAAAATAAAAATAATTTAATAAAAAAAATAAAAATAATTTAATAAAAAAAATAAAAATAATTTAATAAAAAAAATAAAAATAATTTAATAAAAAAAATAAAAATAATTTAATAAAAAAAAATAAAAATAATTTATAAAAAAAAATAAAAATAATTTGATAAAAAAAATAAAAATAATTTGATAAAAAAAAAAAAATAATTTGATAAAAAAAAAAAAATAATTTGATAAAAAAAATGAAAATAATTTGATAAAAAAAAAATGAAAATAATTTGATAAAAAAAAATGAAAATAATTTGATAAAAAATGAAAATAATTTGATAAAAAAAATTAAAATAATTTGATAAAAAAAAAAAATAATTTGATAAAAAAAAATGAAAATAATTTGATAAAAAAAATGAAAATAATTTGATAAAAAAAATGAAAATAATTTGATAAAAAAAAAATGAAAATAATTTGATAAAAAAAAATGAAAATAATTTGATAAAAAAAAATGAAAATAATTTGATAAAAAAAAAATGAAAATAATTTGATAAAAAAAATGAAAATAATTTGATAAAAAAATTAAAATAATTTCATTAAAAAAATGAAAATAATTTGATAAATTACAATAATTTTATTTAAAAAAATTAATATTTAATGAGGGTAATGTTGGTAGTGAGATTTAATAGTAAAAGAGTCAATTTTGAAAAAATTGTTCCAAGAAAAAGATTGTTAAGAAAGAAGTTGAATGATAAAATTGATGAATAGACAAAATAAATTAAAATTATTTTCCTAGCACATTTTCAATAAAATTCAATCGATTCAATAAAATGAAAAAAAATCTAAGCATAAGACCAATTTTTGAAATAAAGACATATTAGCATAGAAGTATCTCCAAGCAAGCCATACAAGACGATGAACAATGCTAACAGAAATTGAGTCTTAAATTGTTTTATTTTGGGAATTCGACTAATATATGCTTACACATATAGAACAAATTAACTGTGAGTCCGAGTTTATAAGTGTTAATATGACCAATAAAAAACATAGTATTGAATCAATCCTTATATCATTACTAATGTAAATAAATCAATCACAGTAAATAAATAATTTTCAGCCCAGGAATTTAATAACAACATGGTTGTAAATTTGAGAAGATATCACAATAATTTTTGTCACAATCAAAGTAACAAGAAAACAGTAAACAAGTTTTATCAAAATGTTAACAGATTAATTAAAAAAATTAAAAGAAGCAATTAAGACGACAGTAAAATTAAAAGACCATGTCATAAGACCCATTGACTACAATGATATTACATTTGAAATTTTTAACACTGTTTTTGAAAAGAAAATCCATTTTCAAACTACGAATTATTTAGGACTCTTTTTATTATTTACGACTACGAATTATTCAGGACTCTTTATTATTTACGACTACGAATTATTTAGGACTTTTTTTATTATTTAGAACTACGAATTATTTAGGACTCTTTTTATTATTCACGACTACGAATTATTTAGGACTCTTTTTATTATTCACGACTACGAATTATTTAGGACTCTTTTTATTATTCACGACTACGAATTATTTAGGACTCTTTATTATTTACGACTACGAATTATTTAAGACTTTTTTTTATTATTTAGAACCACGAATTATTTAGGACTTCTCTATTATTTAGGACTACGAACTATTAGAGCTTTTTTTTATTATTTAGGACTTTTTTTTCTATCAATCCTCATCTCCTCAACGATTGCGGATGTAATTTTTAAAGCTTCTTTTTCACAATTCCAAGTGATATATAAATTCATGTTTGTGAAAATTGCAACACCATGAAGGAATCGTCATAATTGAATGAAATTTAATACACAGCTGAGTGGTAGTGGTACAAATAAATGATTAAATATTCAAAGCAAACAAACAATAACAAGAGATCGGAATCAGCATTTTGTGTAGCCACCACGCGCCGCAATAAGTGCTGCTACACGACGTGGCATGGAGGCAAACAAATTTTGAATGCCTGCCTAAGGAAGAGCATTCCATATTGTTTGTATGCGCACCCAAAGTTCGTCTGTAGAAGCCACAGGACGAGGATCACGAGCGAAACGCCGACCAACGAAATCCCACACATGTTCAATTGGCGACATATCCGGGGAATACGCAGGCCAAGGAGGAAGCTGTACCTGCCGCGTTGCAAAGAAGGATTGAACAGTCCTAGCGATATGAGGGCGGGCATTGTCCTGTTGAAATACAGCGCCTGTCAAGCTTTGAAGGAAGGGAACAGCTTGGGGCTGTAGAACTTCACTGATGTACCGGTTGCTGTTCAAATTGCCTATAATTCTCAGCAATTGAGATCGTCCATGATATGCTATGGCACCCCAGACCATAACTCAGGGTGTTCGTCCACTGTGGCGTTCGATAATGCACTCCGGAAGGTGGCGTTCACCGGCATAGCGTCTGACACGAATGCGGCCATCATGGTACCACAAATTAAAGCGGGATTCGTCAGAAAACACGACATGCTGCACGCACGATAGCACGCCAGTTTCTATGTGAGCGGTCCATTGTAGCCGCAGGCCGCGATGGTTTAGCGTGAGAGGCATCCTGTATAAAGGAGTCCATGCGCGCAGTCCACGTTGCAGCAGACGTCTACGAATTGATGAAACACACAATGAAACACCTGTAGCTATTGACCACTGTGCTACCAATTGTCTAGCGGAAGCTGGAAGGTCCGTCAGCGCCATGCGGACCAGGTGTCTATCATCGCGAGCTGACGTCACATTTCGGGGTCCACTCCCGGATTTCCGAGTTGTCCGACACTTGTCCGTCCACTGCTTCGAAAGACGCATCACTGTGCTGCTGTTACGCTGCACACGAGCGGCTACTGCACGATAAGACAATCCAGCTTCACGAAGGCCGATGATTCTCCCCCGTTCAAACTCTGTAAGTTGCTCAAATCTCGCTCTCTTTCGTCGAGGAGGCATAAGTAACAATTGAGCTAACGTTTACTACTAGCAGATAACCACCGATAACCATACACGCCTCGCTACAGCCGTCTATCTATTCGGATCCATCCGCCGTTCAGAGGGCGCTGCTCAGCATAAGAATGCGCTACGGATTTGAAATTCTAATCATTTGCATATCATGCGCTAATTTGCATTTCCTGAAAATTTCAGCTTACTCGCGTAAGTCCTTCATGGGGTTGCAATTTTCACAAACATGAGTTTAAATATCCACCTCTAACATTTACAAAAATAACTCGTCCAACTCCCAAACCAAAACAGATTTAAATAAACTTGAGAACTTCATGTTATTAAATTAAAACCTCATCAAAACTTTTGTTCTAGGTTTGAACAGTAATTTGAAAACGAGTTCTTTGTCTTACGGATTTAAATGGCTCTCGGGGCATCACAAAAGCAATTATCTGCTTGAAGAAAACTCCCTTCTACATAATTATGAGTTATTCGTTACGCTTTCTACATGTGCCACGTACAGACCTTCCAGACGCTCTTTTCCGGGCTATCACCCCTTTTCTTTCTCCGGAAACAATTCCTGCCGAATTGAGTCCTCGCCCGGTTCGAATAGAGCGGCCGAAAGAGAGAGATCAATGCGCAAAAGGCCCATCCATTTCCCCGTGCCATTTGCAGCCACCCACAATGCATTTTCGCCCTCGCACGTCTGCTCATTTGTTATCGAAAGAACTCATGACCCGTCCATTAGCTCTGAAAGCAACCATTTCCTCATTCAATCGGTAAGTAAGTTAGAAAACCTGAAGAAGCAAGGGATGGGAAAGTAAACAGTGTTCATGAATTCTCAAGGTAAATATTTTTATTAAGCAAATCGTGATTAAATGATTGATGTTCAATCATTGTTGCTTTGGAGGAGGAGCCATAACGGCTGTTAACAATGCTTTAACGCCATGGTTGAATGTCTATGCTTAACTAAGGCTAACTACTTTACAACGGTAGACAGGTGTGCACTTTGATAACTTCTTTCAATGTTTATTTGGATAAATGAATTATTCTGAATATCGATATATATAAAAAATATGTATGAGTCAGCTAGGATAATTTAAAGTTCTCTAGGAATGTATTAATGCTATCATATGGGGTTCTGAACCGAGAGATCTGAAATAATTCACATGTTATTAAATGTATTAGAAGGAAAGTTCATCCGCATATTCAAATGGTTAATTTCAAGGTGATCTTTATCAAGGTGGCCTCAAGGAATATTTGAACCACAGTGAACCACTGAAAATAATTTAAGTTTCTTTGCCTATTCTTTCAAATTAAACAATAACATTTTTTTTATTCTATTCCAAATAAACTGAACGCTATCACAATATTTGTAAACCATACCATATTTTAATATCATGTTTATGTTTTTATATATTGTATACTTTTTGTTTCGCAGATGTAAATGGCAATTTAAATACTCCATAGGTCTCGGTCTAATATGGATGTAGATTGTTGGGCATAGGGCTGATAACTCTACTCCATAAAAGAAAACTGTTCCTACTTCGAAGTCTACCAGTAGACAGACGGCTTGTGAGTCTCATCATGTTGCTGTTGTGCCAGTGAAGAATTTTAAAATATTATACCAAATTGTTTTTATCCTTCTTATTTAATGTAATGCCCTAATTCCATAATAAAAGGTTTTTAAGTTAAATTTTTAATAGTCTTTTGACCATCCTTATATATTTTTTTGTATTCTTGTAGAATTACCTTGCTCTGTATACAAGAATGCGTTGTAAAGTAAAGGGAAGACTCACCAAAATATTGTCTCAGAAGTATAAAGCAACAAGGCTGTACTTCTAAGCTCTTATTTTTAAAAATCCCCGAGAATTATTTTACACAATTATTATATTCCAATTAAATGATTATATATATATATATAATCCTTCTTAGTGGTAATGCCGCACTCTGTGTCAAAGATTCCTTGTGACAGCCTCGAAAGTGTTGACCTCCTAATTAACTTTTCAAATTTGTGGAAGAATTTCTTCCATCAGATTTAACTTGCAAATTATATAATGCATTTGTTGTAACTCGAACCAAGATCTCTCGGATCACAAACTCATATGAAAGTATTAATACATTCCTAGCGAACTTTAAATTAAGCAAGTTGACATCTTTTATACATACGGAAATTCAGAATAATTCGTTTATCCAAATGAACAATGAAGAAACATGTTACCAAAGTTCACATAGTTTACCATTTTACAGTAGTTACAGTTAGTTCTGCGCGGACGCGAGTGCAGCTTTTATGTCTCCTCCTCCCAAACAACAACGATTCATCATCAATAGGATGAAACCACGATTTGCCAGATAAAAATATTTACCTTGAGAATTCGCGAACACTGTTTACTTTTCTATCTCTTTTCTTCTTCAGGTTTTCGAAGTTACTTAGCAATTGAATGAGGAAGTGGAGGAAATGGTTACTCTCGGAGTTAATGGACGGGTTATGAGTTCTTTCGATAACGAATGAGCAGACGTGCGATGCATTGTTGGTGGCTGCAAATGGCATGAGGAAATGAATGGGCTTTTGCCTATTGATCTCTTTCGGCTGCTTTATTCGAACCAGGCGAGAACTCAATTCGGCGGGAATTGTTTCCGGAGAAAGAAAAGGGTGACAGCCTGGAAAAGAGCGTCTGGAAGGTCTGTACGTGGCATATGTTGAAAGCGTTTGTGTCATAATTGTATAGAAGGGGTTTTCTTCGAGCAGATAATTGCTTTTGTGCTATTTCGGGAGCTATTTAAAATCTTAAAACAAAGAACGCGTTTTCAAATTATTGTCCAAACCAGAACAAAAGTCTTAATGAGGTTTTAATTTAACAATAGGAAACTCTGAAGTGTATTTAAATCTATTTGGGTTTTTGTGTTGGACGAGTATTTCAGTAAATGTTAGAGGTGAATTTGTATATCTCACTTATAAATGTGATAAAAAATCTTTAAAAAATACATTGGCTATCGTTGGGGAGATGATGACTCGTAGAAAAAGTAATAAACAATTCGTAGTTGCGAGATGGATATTCTTTTCAAAAAAAAGTATTACATATTACAATTTCAATGCTATTGTAGTAAATGTGTCTTATGACATGGTCTTTTGTGTTTATTGTCGCGTTAATAGTTTTTAAAATTTTTTAATTAATTGTTTGATAAACTTGATGATTCTTAGACAATTCCTAAACAATTTCTAATTTCATATGAATTTTTCTTTAAAAAAAAAAAAAAAGTATTAAAAATTACAATTTCAATGTTATTGTTATCAATGTGTCTTATGATTTAATAGAAATGTGAGGGTTTTTTTTATATTTATAAGGTATAATTATTAAATTCTACAAAGTTTCAGATTATTTTTTTCACTTTAAACATGAATAAGCATGACTGTTTTACAACTCAAAGATACTATGTAAAGAACGCTGGAAAAATCTTTCGTAATAGAGAATGAATTCACAGCTTCATTTAAATATTCAAGTAAATCAGATAAATCTTTCATAATTAGAGAATAAATAAGAAAGTAAATATTCTTCTTTAGATGGTAAAAATTTTGAGCTTAATCTAATGACGAAAAAAAAATGGATTGGATATATATAGGAAAAGATCGTGATGTCCTGTGGTGTTTAAAGTTTGCCTAACAAGTATTTGGCGTTGCATGTTTTTTTTTTTTTTTTTTTTCACACATCATACTTTTTTTGAGTATTTTTTGACCATTTATCTTGTCCTCAAAAATTGATTAGCATTAGAAATGCTTGATCCTTTCGACGTTTTGTTTGTCTATTTTGCTTGGGGTAACCATTATTTTGTGTGCTTTTATGTTTCCAAAGAAGGATATTTTTATATGGAGTTAACACAATCTTCTTGCACTAGCTTGTCAACAAGTTGTGTAACAAATGGAAGAAGTATACAAATATATTCTATCTGAAGAAGAAATCTGCAGCATTATAGTATACAATATTATGCAGTACATTTCTATTTAATTACGTAATGCATCTCGCATGCTTATGGATTTTTAATTAAATAATGATTTGAAATTACAAAGGATTATATATATATATTCATAAAATATATATATATATATATATATATATATTAATAAAAAATTTTAAAAAAAACTCCATTAACGAAAACTTTTTAATTTCCTGTATATTTTTTTTGTTCTAATGCAGCAGGCAAACACTTGGATGCCTTAAGGCAAGCGCTACACAGACGTTACTCACTTTGCATTACCCAGGGGGCGCGTGTAACTTGAAGATAAGCCATGGACGCGGAGTAACAATGCCCCTGCAACGCTCTGCGATCCTATTAAGACCGGGACCTACGGTTTAAAGTGGATTCCGAACCACTACAAACATTCTTGGCACCACCGGGACTCGAACCTGAAACCTGCGGTACCGAGCGCCAGAGCGCTAGTAATTCGGCCAGTCAGGCCCAATTTCCTGTATATAGATAGTATTATTATTGAATTTTCAAAATCAGAAAAAAAATTTACACTGTTTATATACCCGATAACTTGTGGCTAGCCTTCTTCTATTAAATGTTAAAGGTTATTCCAAAAAATAAAGTGAGATTTAGTTTAAAATTCCGTCATTGTTATCCATTCGTAATAGAAATTGCCCGAAATTGCCCGAATAAACAACCGACTTATCTGACCTAGAAGGGTGTTATCTAGTCAACAATGCCAGTAACTTCTAAAGATGATAGCTTAGAGAGTGCACCCTTGTCAGAGCATCGTCGCCTAAAAAACAACAACCAGAAGAATGACAGCCAAATTAAAGGCCCAAAGACATGGGCACACTTATAAATAGAATGAAAAGAAATATCCAAGGAGAAACCGACACGGTACAGAGCCCTAATCTTAACAAGAAAAAACACATTAACTTTTACTGATTCAGAAAAGCTTAGATAATAACTTTTTTGTTCCGAAATAAATCTTTTTTGGATATCAGACTGACGAGATGATTTGATAGATATTTTTGCTGTGATGGTATTAATGTAATATTCTGTAAGTTACAGAAATCTTACCTTAGTGATAAAAGAAGATAATTGTTTTTGTCGAATTAACTATCAGAACTCGGCATACGTTGTCCTGACCAATAAAATACATTGTAGAAAATTACATACCGCGAATATATTCTCCATGTTCAAATATATGTGCATACTCATTTTCATGGATATTGTTTGAATGGTATTTAAGATGAAATGCTGCAGCACCATCTGGTGGAAAGTAACAATAAAGTGGATAGCGTGAACCTATTTTCCATACTCGAATACATATTATTACCTATTTTCATAGCGATTGGTTGAACGGAATAGAAGTTGATAGACTGCAGCACCACCTGGTGGCGATTTGTAGCAAAGGGCATAGCATAAAAACATTCTTTATGTTTCGTCAAACACACATAAATTTCGTCAAAATCTGTCCAGTCATTTAGGAGGAGTTCAGTGACAAACACATGTACAGAAGAAATATATATATATAATGGTTTCTGGTGGTGCCATGTAGTAGTACAGAATCCATCTTAAGCCTTAGGTCAATTTCTAGCATGATTTTAGAGAGTCAGGCTTAGGGATAACAACCCTATCCAGTAAAATGTCAGCATCACGGAGCCAAGTTAGACTTCTACCTACCGGTGCTCCATGAAAACAGAAGATGCCTTCTTTCCCTCCTTCCACGAGACCACATGCGTTCTTGGATTTGCCGTAGGTGTTGCTGTCTACCAAGTGGGATAAGAAATAAACATATTCCAAATATTATGCTACTTGTATGTTATTTATGAACAGTGTTACATTAGCATATCCTGAATTTTAGTAAATAACCTTAGATTGGAAGTTGTAATTTAAACTTTGAGTTAACATCTTATTTTTGAGAAGGATGTACGAAAAAATACAAACAAAAAATTACTTAGTAACATATAGCGTGATTCAAAATTTCAGTTCCAAATTAAATGGGATACAAAATATGTATTAGCCAGAGATTTATAATTTGCAGATGGTTATTAACTCTGATATGAGATATGACATGAGAAAAAAAATAGTTCAAAATCTCAACGATGGAGGCCACTTCTGCAGAAAATTCCATGGAAGTGCCATTTACATTTGCACAACATTCACATAGCGAAAAATATGGCAACAAAAACTTTAACAATGCGCATTTTTAATGCAAAAAAAATTATGGTTCATGATATTATTGTAATTGAAAAATGCACATGGTTATTCGCGCCTTATGCAAATTTTTAATTTTGTCTCATTTATATGTCTAATTACATCATTTCATGACATACACTCATTACATATCTCTATTTACTTACTTAGATAGATTTATAGGTGTTATTTTATGGCACATGGTCCAATTTTGGCCAAGTTGCGCCAAAGAATACTTAATACTTCAATCAATTTAATTATAAAAGTTATTTAAATTAATTTTTTAAGAAATGCTTACAAAATTGTATCCATGATTGTATCAAAAATTATATTGTATAAACTAGATACAATTGATTTAAGAAAGCGTAATATTATGCATGCCACAAAGTTAAATATTTCATGTAAAATTCACCCAAATTGTCCATAACTATATTATTCGCGTTGTATTCCAAGACAATCTCATCGTTTGAGGAACTTTTAGCTGACAGAGATGCTTATTCTTTTTCTGCTGATGATTCAAATCGTGATTAGGTAGAACGGGCGGCTTTTTTACATCTTTCATTATTGAGAATGGAATCTTTTGAATGCTGTTTATTTTTTATGGTGTTCTTTTTTCTGGTTTGCTTCTGGTTAAATTTTCTTTGGAATTTTCTTAAGTTGCGACTTTAAATATGTCTATCCGAAGAGCAGTAATTGAGGGTGTCGATGGCACAAACATATGATTCACAAATGCAACAGATTCTGCACATTTATGTTTCGGAGATTGAAGTCGGTTTTTTTAATGATGAAAAACAATACCAGTTATTTTGCTGTCAGTCAAATTGGAAACAGAACGTGTTGAATTAACCTATTGTATTAGCTGTGGAAATCGTTGATTTCTAGGCTGTTAAAGTGTAAAAATTAGGTTCAGATATTATTTGTCTTGCTTCAGGATAAGACACATTTCAGGTAATCCTTATTTCCTACATATTTCTTTCCAGCTGCCATTGAAGGCTGCTTTGCAGGGATGTGGCTACTGTCAATTCGAATATTTTGGATATGATTTGCAATCTGTTAATGAACTACAGCAATCTAATAATATTCTGTAGAATAATCTACAGCAATCTGTATAAGAATAATCTACAGCAATCTGTATAAGAATAATCTACAGCAATCTGTATAAGAATAATCTACAGCAATCTGTATAAGAATAATCTACAGCAATCTGTATAAGAATAATCTACAGCAATCTGTATAAGA
Organism: Caerostris darwini; assembly: GCA_021605075.1. NCBI lineage: Eukaryota > Metazoa > Arthropoda > Arachnida > Araneae > Araneidae > Caerostris > Caerostris darwini. The sequence continues at coordinate 200,390 of BPLQ01012009.1, forward strand.
ATAATCTACAGCAATCTGTATAAGAATAATCTACAGCAATCTGTATAAGAATAATCTACAGCAATCTGTATAAGAATAATCTACAGCAATCTGTATAAGAATAATCTACAGCAATCTGTATAAGAATAATCTAAATCTATCGCAAAAAACTACTTTAATCACAAAAAAACTATTTTTAATCGCAACAAACTATTTGTGTGTATCTATCTCATTTACTATTAAAGCCTCCGAGTGTATTGCTAATACATAATTGTACAAGGCAGTTCAAATAACCAGAGTAACACTTTTGAACAAAATGGAACAACAGAACTTAAGAATCCCTTGTATAGTCTTAATAAATTTACATTTTTTTCTAAACAAGTTTCTTAGAATTAAAGCAATACCCTGTGAGGATAATTCGTCTTTTATTTTATGCAGTGGTTATACACCATTGATCGGTTTCGGAGATTATGCCACGACAGTTGAATTTTTTGGGATGTTCAACATTTATTGGAAAATCGAGGAACTGAGAAGCACATAACAAATAGTTTGATAAGTTGCAAAAGTGTCGATTAAGAGATCGCCAGACGTGAATGTATTTACTGTTTTAAGTTCACTTGCACCTTATTGCAAGGATTTCTATAACTTAAATGGTGAAATAAACTCGTTTTAAGAGAATAAAATTAAAAAATAAACGGGAAAAATTGACAATTTTTCAATCTAAATCAGGATCTTATTCGAGAATATGGTAAGACAATTTTTATCAATCTTGGCCTTCAATAGGGCACGAAGTTTTTGACAGAGAAGACAGCATGAAGCAAAAACACCATGAACTTAACAATAGAAGAGATCTGCAATAGTACTGGTAAGGCCATATATGATGAGGGTCATCCTCTTGCACGACTTCCACCCTTAGAGAGATGTCCAGGAAGTTAACCATAGCTTCAATCCAAAGTAACTTCTGTCAAGTGCCTGGTAGCTGTCAGACGATTGATAAACGCGGCTACAAAGGTATACCTACTGGCTACCAGAAACAGAAACTGCAAAAAATACATTTCTCTCCACAAAAGCCCCAACTTGGCCTGGATTTAATATCCAGGATCCCCTTTCCTTAGGAAACGGGTAACCATGTATGAAAAAATACCAATAATGTTGGTGAACTAAAATAAATAAGTAAATAAATAAATAAAAACGTTAAAAAAAGGCAAAATAACACATACATTAAAGTATACCAAACAGTTCGGAATACACAGAAAAATAATGAATCGTAACAATCTGGTACGAAAACATTGACGTCTGTAGCCTCCATGGCGAAAAGGGAAATAATAGATCAGTTGAACCAGCACTAAAAGATGCCATACCCTTATCTGCCCTTACCAGCACTAAAAGATGCCATACCCTTATCTGCCCTTACCAGCACTAAAAGATGCCATACCCTTATCTGCCCTTACCAGCACTAAAAGATGCCATACCCTTATCTGCCCTTACCAGCACTAAAAGATGCCATACCCTTATCTGCCCTTACCAGCACTAAAAGATGCCATACCCTTTATCTGCCCTTACCAGCACTAAAAGATGCCATACCCTTATCTGCCCTTACCAGCACTAAAGATGCCATACCCTTATCTGCCCTTACCAGCACTAAAAGATGCCATACCCTTATCTGCCCTTACCAGCACTAAAAGATGCCATACCCTTATCTGCCCTTACCAGCACTAAAAGTTGTCATTATTATTTAAAATAAATGCCGCTTTATGTTGGACATTTACCAGAAAGGTACGAAATTAATCTTTGATCTTATGCTGTTGTTTTCGATGTAAGATTTCTTGTAATATAAATAATTTCTTGTAATATGTCTTTTTACTCCAATGCAAACAAAACTCTTAATCCTAAGTTACAAAAATAATTTAATTTATTTAAAAAAAAAGAGAAGTAATTTAAATTATACCAACTGTTAAACCTATGGTGCAGAAAATTTCTTTTCCGTGCTGTATTTGGGTTACACTGAATAAACTAAAAATTGAATGCTTCCTTAACAGTGAGTGCTGTGCAGTGTATTATGCATTAAGCATTAATAACGCACATTATTAAATGTGCAGATAATTTCTTTACCATCTCATCTTGGTGCAATAAATTTGTTTTATACAATCCCCAATACTCGAAGTAATTTCCCAATTCTTTCCACTCAAGCTTCCATTGGAATAAAAGACAACAATTGTCTGTCACCCTAACCAGCGTCTTGATCAATCTGCGGGAATGAAAACCCCAAATTGCCTCGTTCGGTGTGAAAGGTGCCATGTCGCCCCCTTTGGCTATGAGCCAGATCGAAGGGCATCCCGTGCCAAAATTGTGCCAAGTGCTTGCCAAAAAGCGTAAACAGTTATCACGTAATTTCATAATTTTCGGAACTGCAATCATTAAAGCTGTCGAAAGAAAGGTGGCTATTCATTTCAAGCTTAAACATCTTATTCATTTGATAAAAAAGAAAATTAAAAAATGCGGAAGATTTGGTTTTCTCCTCAATCAGTAATTCTTTTTTGAATGTAATAATTTAAGCATCTTTAATTTTTTTTTGAGGTAGAGATTTGGCATTATTTTTGAATCAATATTTTTACATTTCAAATGGTAGAGGGCTTTTGCATGGTAGTTGTGATCTTTCATATTAATGAGTTTTCCCTCAAGGGGCAATAGATGTTCAGAGATCAATTATGGTTCTCTGTTTTAATAGATAATGTTGTGTATTTAAATGTATTTTTGTTTTATATTTTAGGGTTTGATTAGAAATTTGTTATGCCATCATAAACTAGAATGAAAATTTTTTTAAATTTCATTAGAGCAACTAATGAACAATTTAAAATTACATTACGGCAAATTAATAAACGTTTTCAAAATTTTATTACGTCAACTAATTAACGTTTTCAAAATTTCCTTACAGGTACTAAGAAACGTTTTTAAAATTTTCTTACTGCAACTAATGAATATTTTTACAATTTTATTAGTGCAAGCAATGAACATTTTAATTTTTCATTAAACAAAAAATTCAACATTTTGAAATGTCATTACACCAACTAATGAACATTCTTAATTTTTTGTTGCATAATTCGTTTTATGTTTTCCATCACATTATTAATGCAAGAATTTTGTATAGTTATACCAGAGAAGAAAGAAATCATAGTTCAGAAATTTTAATAGTAAACATGTAGTAAATTCGTAAAAATGTAGTAAATATAAATAATGTAGTAATGCAGATGTAGTAAATGTAAATAATGTAGTGAATGTAAATGATGTTGTAATGTAAATGTAGTAAATTCTTAATAAATTACTGTTTTTGCGGTGTAATAAATTCAAAATTGGATGTATTCTTGACAAGGATTGCAGTGCATTACAAGTATTAATTACCCAGTGCATTAAATGCACCGTTAATATAGAGAATTATTTTACCAATAGAGTGCATAGAATATAGTATAGAGAATATAGTTTAGAGAATGTAGTTTTATGCATTCCCTCCAATACTCGAAGTAATCCCCAATTCTTCCCACTCAAGCTTCCTATCGAATGAAGGATAACAATTGCATGTCACTCTAACCAGCGTCTTGATCAATCTGCGGGAATGAAAACCCCAAATTGCCTCGTTCGATGTGAAAGGTGCCATGTCGCCCCCTTTGGCTAGGAGCCAGATCGAAGGGCATCTCGTGCCAAAATTGTGCCAAGTGCTTGCCAAAAAGCGTAAACAGTTATCACGTAATTTCATAATTTTTGGAACTGCAATCATTAAAACTGTCGAAAGAAAGGTGGCCATTCTTTTCTCCCTTAAACATCTTATTCATTTGATAAAAATGAAATTAAAGAACGAGGAAGATTTGTTTTCTCATCAATCAGTAATGTAGGTTACCATTTATTTGATGAAATAATTTTTTAATGTAATAATTTAAGCACCTTTAAAAAAGTGATTTTTTTTAAGGTAGAGATTTGGCATCATTTTTGAATCAATATTGATATATTTCAAGTCGTAGAGGGCGTTTGCATGGTAGTTATGGGTTTCCATCTTAATGAGTTTTTACTTAAACGAAAATAAATTCTCAGAGATCAATTGCGATTCTTTCTTTTAATAGAATGATGTGTATTTAAATTTCCCTTTCTTTTAAGGTTTATCGTTAAATTATAAATTATTTTTTTATTTACCATCATACACCAGAATGAAGTTTTTAAAATTTCATTACACCAACTTAGATTGATATTGGTTAGCTTCATTACAGCAATTTAGATGGATCAACTAATGATATTTTAAAAAAAATTTCGTCACAGCATTTATGAAAAATTTTAAAATTCGTAATAAATTGTGTAGTAAAATTGTAAAAATGTAGTAAACGTATAGAAAATTCGAAAAAATGTAATCAATTCAAAAAAATGTAAGAAATTCAAAAAAATGTAAGAAATTCAAAAAAATGTAAGAAATTCAAAAAAATGTAAGAAATTCAAAAATGTAAGAAATTCAAAAAAATGCAAGAAATTCAAAAAAATGCAAGAAATTCAAAAAAATGCAAGAAATTCAAAAAAAATGCAAGAAATTCAAAAATGCAAGAAATTCAAAAAATGCAAGAAATTCAAAAAAAATGCAAGAAATTCAAAAATGCAAGAAATTCAAAAAAATGCAAGAAATTCAAAAAAATGTAAGAAATTCAAAAAAATGTAAGAAATTCAAAAAAATGTAATAAATTCAAAAAAATGTAATCAATTCAAAAAAATGTAATCAATTCAAAAAAATGTAATAAATCCAAAAAAATGTAATAAATTCAAAAAAATGTAATAAATTCAAAAAAATGTAATAAATTCAAAAAAATGCAGTAAATTCAAAAAAATGCAGTAAATTCGTAAAAATGTAGTAAATGTGTAGTAAATTCGTAAAAATGTAGTAATATGTAATAAATTCATAAAAATTTTATAAATGAGTAGTAAATTCATAAAAATATAGTAAATATTAGTAAATGCAGTAAATTCGTAATAAATTAGTGTTTTTGTGGTGTAATAAATTCAACATTAATGTATTTTTGGCAAGAATTACGGCGCTTTATAAATATTAATTACCCCAGTATTAAATGTGTGGTTAATAAAGAGGATTATTTTGACAACTTGGCGCAACAGAGTTCTTTTATACATTCCCCCAATACTCGAAGTAATCACCAATTCTTCCCACTCAAGCTTCCAATCGAATAAAAGATAACATTTGTCTGTCACTGTAACCAGCGTCTTGATCAATCTGCGAGAATGAAAACCCCAAATTGCCTCGTTCGGTGTGAAAGGTGCCCCGTCGCCCCCTTTGGCTAGGAGCCAGATCGAAGGGCCTCTCGTGCCAAAATTGTGCCAAGTGCTTGCCAAAAAGCGTAAACAGTTATCACGTAATTTCATAATTTTTGGAGCTGCAATCATTACAGCTGTCGAAAGAAAGGTAGAAATTCATTCTACGCTTAAACATCTTATTCATTTGAAGAATGCGGAATATTTGTGTTTCTCCTCAATCAATTAAGTAGGTTACCATTTATTCGATGGAAATATTTTTTTAATGTAATAATTTAAGCATCTTTAAAAAAATTTGGTGAGATATATTTTTTGTGGTAGAGATTTGACATAATTTCTAAATCAATATTTTTATATTTCAAATGGTAGAAGGCGTTTGAATGGAAGTTATGATTTTCCATGTTACTGAGTTTCATTTAAAGGGCAATAGATGTTCAGAGATCAATTGCGATTATTCCTTTTAATGATTATGGTATGTATTCAAATTTAATTTGGTTTTGTGTTTCATGATTTAATTATAAATTATTTTTTGTTTATGCCATGAAAAACATGAATAAAGTTTTAAAATTTTACAGCAGCTAAAGAACATTTTGCATGTTTCGCGGCTTGATGGCCAATTGGCTAGTGTTGTGACCGTTGGTACCACAGGCTTCAAGCTCAAATCCTGGCGGTGGCATGGATGTTTGTGAGTGGTTCCGAATCCACGTTAAACTATAGGTCCCAGTCTAATTAGCCCAGATTGTGAAAATAATGACAGTAGAGCGACAAACCAAATCTTTAATCCCTAAATTTGCAATAAAATTTCTAAACATTGATGTATGATAAAAGATGCAAAATTATGATTTTTAAAACTAACCAAAAGCTCGAACCTTAAAAAAATAACACTGAAAATATGTCCTGGTAAAAAAGGACGTAAACTGAAAAGGAGATTCAGTTTCTGTTTCAGTAGATACATTATTAAAATTCACATCCAGCACGGCCTGATTTTCGGCCGTAACGATAAGATGAAATTTTATTCCAGAATAGCCCTCTTCTTACTCGTTCCAGGTAATCCCGTTCAATTTCGCAGCCAGTGTCTAGTTTTTAAAACGACCCGAATAAAAATTCTCATCTTTAAAAAAATATCTCCAGTAACGGTTCATAAAAAGTCAAGAACACAACTTCTCCCCCGCCCCCCCTCTTTTTTTTTTTTTGAAGACGACGACGACGACATGATTAAACTTTTCCTTATTGTCAGTTTCTTACCTTTTTTCGCCCAAGACATTTAATGGATTTAATCCCTGGAAGGATCAGTAGAATAGGAGTGGTGTGTGGAGGAACTTATAAATCGAAAGGTTGCCAGATGAATGTTTGTTAAAAAAACAGGTATCGCGGAATTAAAATTGATTAAAATTGAAGTTCAGAAATAATGTTTATGTAGGTTGCTGGTTCAGATAAAGAGTTTCTGTCTCGATCTCTCCGATAATTGAAATTTGACAGATTTTGTTTTTTACAAGACGTTGTCAAATACCTTACATTGTGAAAAATGTTGTCCATTAATATTGGTGTGAGAATTATAATTCAAATTAAGTTATAATTTATTGTGTATTGATTTTAAATCAGAAAAAAAAAATCCGAATTATTTTAACACAGGTTTTACTTAACTTTAAATTTTCTTGCTTGATTTCTTTTTAAATATTCTTGCTTTTCTTTCAAACCTGAAAGTCAAACTGAATCAACATTAAAGTACTGCAAATTAATCGAACGTAGTAGAAGAGGCATTTGCACAACTATCTGCAAAAACTTGGAGAAGCTATCTGGAATTGGCAAATCATTACCAATACTCTCTGGAATTGGCAAATCATTACCAATACTCTCTGGAATTGACAAATCATTACCAATACTCTCTGGAATTGACAAATCATTACCAATACTCTCTGGAATTGACAAATCATTACCAATACTCTCTGGAATTGACAAATCATTACCAATACTCTCTGGAATTGACAAATCATTACCAATACTCTCTGGAATTGACAAATCATTACCAATACTCTCTGGAATTGACAAATCATTACCAATACTCTCTGGAATTGACAAATCATTACCAATACTCTCTGGAATTGACAAATCATTACCAATACTCTCTGGAATTGACAATCATTACCAGTATTACAGAAAGAAAAGAAAAGGAGCACTGTGGAGCACATGCTTTAAAATGTTCTCACCTCACTGTAAGTCAGTGGCCTACATAGTGGATAATGAGGCTTAGTTTAGCGCTTTACGATCATTTTTTACACACTTTAAGCTAATTAGACCAGGACCTACAGAAGTGGATTTCAAACTACTACATAAACCCACGGCATCGCCGGGACTCCAACCCAAAACCTGTGGAAGCGAGCTTCAGAGCGCTAGCCCCTCGGCCATCAGGCCCCCGCACCATTGTCGAGCAAATCAAAAGTTAGAGGCGTTGAAAATAACAAAAATATGTCTTCCTAGAATGACATAAAACCGAAACAAATGAGGTTTACAGTTTATATTTCAGGAGATACATTATAAAAATTCACATCCAGCATGGACTGATTTTCGGCCGTAACGATCACTTTAAAGTTTAAAGTTTATTCCAGAATTGCCATCTTTTGACTCGTTCCAGGTAATCCCGCCCAATTTCGCAGCCACTGTCTGGTTTTTAAAACGAATAAAAATTCTCTCATCTTTGAAAGAAATCTCCAGTAACGGTTCATAAAAGTCAAGAACACGACCTTTGTTATTTTTTTTTATCAAGAAAAGAGGATTAAACTTTCCTTATTGTCAGTTTTTTACTTTTTTTTTCCGTCAGAGACATTTAATAGATTTAATCCCTGGAAGGATCAGTAGGGTAGGAGTGGTGAGTGGAGGAACTATTAAAGCAAAAGGTTGCCAGATGAATTTTTGTAAAAAACCCAGAAGAGCAATAAAAGCAGGTATCGCGAAATTGAGTTTAAAATTCAAGTTTGGAAATAATGTTTATGTAGGTTGCTGGTCAAATAAAGAACTTCTGTTTCCATCTCTACGATAATTGAAATTTGAATTTTTGGTTTTTATATGACGTTGTCAAATACCTTACATAGCGAAAATTTTATTTATGAATATTTTTGGGGGAACTGTAATTCACAATTGATTATAATTTGTTTGTGTATTGATTTTAAATAAGAAAAAAAAATACAAATTATTTTAACACAGGTTTTACTTAACTTTAAATTTTGTTGATTCAAATTTCAACTTGAAAGAAAGTCAAACTGAATCAGCAAGAATGTACGACAAATTAATCGTGCGTAGTAGAAGAAACATTTGCACAGTATTAGGGAAGGCAGTATTTTCAAGTACTGCTACGACTACTACTTGTGGGCAATTGTGACTATGTCTCTCCTTCATTATCGCGCTGCCTGGTGGGACTTTTCTTGGCTTTCTCCCATACTAAACGAAAATCAGGGCAGTTGCCCTTTTATGTCCTCTGGTAAGGCATTGTCCTTCCCCTTCAGACGTCGATGGACTGTACGTATGCACGAGGCCCACCAATGTTCCACCCTCATCTTTCTAACCGGTAAGGGGCTACCTAGCCGGGTACGGGGGTGAAGTATGGAGAAAAGAAAATGTGGGGCACTTGCTTTAAAAAGTACTTCTTTCACTTTAAATCAGTGGCATGCATAAATGGAATACGAGGTTTAGTTTAGTTTGCCGCTCTTCGTCATTATTTTGCACACGGTAAAATTGTATTAACATTTCTAAAACTTCATGAATTTGAAATTTAAAAAAATTATCTTCACGACCTACTCAAGTTATTTTTAAAATTAATGAAAGTAACCATGATATATTATATCCAGCGTAACTTGTGGCCCAAACTTTACCCCAAAACTTGTGGTACCAAGTGCCAGAGCGCTACCCACTCGGCCATCATGCCCTCGCACTATTGTCACACAAATCAAAAGTTAGAGGCATAAAAAAATAACGCTAAAAATATGACTTTCTGAAAAAGGACATAAAACAGAAAATAATGAGGTTTACAGTTTCTGTTTGAGGTATGGTATATGGTACATTCGCATCCAGCATGGACTGATTTTAACGATAAGATTAAAGTTTTATTTCAGAAAATCCATCTTCTTACTGGTTCCAGTAATCCCGTCCAATTTCACAGCCAGTGTCTGGTTTTTAAAACGACCCGAATAAAAATTCTCTCATCTTTGAAAGAAATCTCTAGTAACGGTACATAAAAAGTCAAAAACACGAACTTTTTTAAAGAGAGGATTAAACTTTCCTTATTGTTAGTTTCTTACCTTTTTTTTTCGTCAGAGACATTTAATAAATTTAATCCCTGGAAGAATCAGTAGGGTAGGAGTGGTGTGTGAAGGAATTGTTAAATCGAAAGGTTGCCAGATGAATTTTTTAAAGAAAACCCCAGAAGTGCAATAAAAGCAGGTATCATGAAATTGGGATTTAAATTAAAGTTTAGAATTAATGTTTATGTAGGCTGTTGATCAAATAAAGAGCTTCTGTCTCGGTCTCTACCATAATTGAATTTTGACAGATATTTGATTTTTCTATACTTATATTGGAATACTTTAAACTTGGAAAAAAGGAATTATTTTAATACAGGTTTTCCAGAACCCTAAATTCTATTTGTTTCAAACTAAAAGAAACTGAAAGTTAAACTGAATAAACAATAAAGAACTGCGAATCGACCGTGCGTAATAGAAGAGTCATTTGCACGATTATCTCAAGTACTACTACGATAGTTGCAATACTTGCGATACTGTATGGAATCGACAAATCACCAACAGTACTATTTGGAATCGGCAAATCATTACCAGTACTATTTGGAATAACAAATCATTATCAGTACTATATAGAATTAGTAAATCATTTACTACAAAAGTTATATCGCACTAAGTTTTGCCAAATCCTACCTAAAAGTATTAAACAATTATTGAAATACGATGCGAAGTTTTGTTATTTGAAGAACAGCATATGGTACTTTTTTTTAAATGTAATAATTTGTCATGTCGACACATTTTTAATATAAGTATTTTACTTTTTATTGTTTAAATTTATTGTAAAACAAATCAAAAGGTCGACATTTAAAAAATTCCACTACAAATATGTCTTTCTAAAAAAGGATATGAAACAGAAGTGAGTAAAGATTACAGTTTCTGTTTCAGGAGATCCATTATAAAAATTCACATCCAGCATGGACTGATTTTCGGCCGTAACAATAAGATTAAAGTTTATTCCAGAATAGCCATCTCCTTACTCGTTCCAGGTAATCCCGTCCAATTTCGCAGCCAGTGTCTGGTTTTTGAAACCACCCGAATAAAAATTCTCTCATCTTTGAAAGAAATCTCTAGTAACTGTTCATTAAAAGTAAAAAACACGACCTTCCCCCATTTTTATTTAAAAAAAAAGACAGGATTAAACTTTCCTTATTGTCAGTTTCTTACTTTTTTTTTTCGTCAAAGACATTTAATAGGATTAATCTCTGGAAGGACCAGTAGGTTAGGAGTGGAGTGTGGAGGAACTATTAAATCGGAAGGTTGCCAGATGAATTTTTGTTAAAAAAACAGGAAGATCAATAAAAACAGGTATCGCGAAATTGAGATTAAAATTAAAGTTTAGAAACAATACTTATGTAGGTTGCTGGTCATATAAAGAGCTTTTGTATCGTTATCTCCGATAATTGAATTTTGATAATTTTTTGGTTATATATGACGTAAAATATTTTGCATTGTGAAAACTTTTATTCATAAATATTTGCATGGGGACTGTAATTCAGAATTGGTTGTAATTCATTTTGTTGTTTATTTGTGTATTGACTTTAAATCAGAAAAGAATTGAATTATTTTAATACAGCTTTTACTGAACTTTTAATACTAGTTGATTCAATCTAGAATTTGAGACAAAGTTAAACTGAATCAACAATAAAGTACTGCAAATTAATCCAGCATAGTAAAAAATACATTTACACAGTATTAGGGAAGGCAGTAATCTCAAGTACCTCTACGATTCTTGAGAAACTATCTGGAATTGACAAATCATTACCAGTACTATTTGAAATTGACACACCATTACCAGTACTATGTGAAATTGACACACCATTACCAGTACTATGTGAAATTGACACACCATTACCAGTACTATGTGAAATTGACACACCATTACCAGTACTATACGAAAATAGTAGTTAGCTGGTGGATTAATGGAGTAATTGGTCAAGTATTCAAGTCTGAATTGCGTATAACAGAGCTAAGAGCCAAGGTGATAAGTGGTCTTAAGTATTTACTATTCTTTTCTAGCTAATAAAGACACCAAGAAGTATGGACAGTATCGAACAAGAGATTGACTAGAGAAATCCATCGACTTAATGATTAAAAGCCACTCAACAAAGTGATGAAAAAGGTAGATTAAGAATGGTTGAACAATTTTGCTACAGAAGACGCGTCCTCCGGATCAACTGGAAGCCTTCCAAAACCAATTAAGTACCTTTCAAAGAAAAGTGCAAATACAATAGCAAATAAATAAAAGTAATTGTAAAAGCATAAGTGTTGTTGTTGTAAAAATCTGATAGAGAAACGGCATTTAAATTTTTGTTTAGAAGACAGTTATTCAAGTAATTTACCAATAAAGTAATGCAACTGTTGTTGTTGTTACTAATCCCCCTGGTACAGGAAAACCTACACCAGGTCCAAATGAAATCATCACGGGCGACTGGGCCATGGCGAAGGATATTTTTCAGCTTCACTTTAGCGAGGAACCACGAGGGATGAAGACTGACTCAACCTCAAGACAGCACTCTACGATCCTATTAGACCAGGACCTACGGCTTAAAGTGGATTCCGAACCACTACACACATCCATAACACCGCCGGGACTCGACCCCGAATCTTATGGCCATTCAGGCCCAGTATTACAAATTCATAAGTCATTCACAACATAAGTCATTTTTAATGTTACAAATTATTTGATATAATTGAGTTCGATTAAAACAGGTCTGGCCAACCCAAATAAATTAGCGGGCCACTTTTTAAAGGCATTGTAACTCCGCGGGCCGTTTATAAAATTATATATCCTCATATTAGATTTAGACCCCTATAGACTTTTTTGGAGTGATAAATTGAAACATAATGAGTTATTATTGTGCTTACTATTATTCTTATATGTGAACATAAATATAACAATTAAACTAAACGGACATTGTAAAAAAAATATATAACACTAAAAATGAAGTATAAAAATATAAGAATATAAATGAAATAACAAAAATGAAATCATTAAAAAAATTTATTTTACTAGCGCGATATTTATATCTCCACTCTTTCAGTTAGCCTTTGCAAATCGATGCGCGGCCATCAAGAGTTCGCAGAATATTATTTAATTATTCTGCGAACTCATAACCATAAATCCTAAATAAAACAGGCAATATATGTCGTTTATTAGCAGGATTATTATTTTAAAATCAAAGTTAATTTCGACAGTTAAATTTTGAATATAAGGATGAACCCATGATGTATTTTTTAAATTCATTTGTTTTCACTACTTTGGACATAATAAAATATATATATTTTGTAAAAATGTACTAAATCTCACGGGCTGGAAAAAAGTTCTAGGTGGGCCACGGGTTGGCCAACCCTGGATTAAAAAATAAAATTTATAAAATTAAAAAAAATTGAAAAACTAGAAACTTTTATTTTAAAACATAATATTTCACAGAAAAGTGTCTAGTGTTTTTTCTATTTCTTAAGAAATACATTCAAAACATGCAAGTGAATTGATAGAAAATATATTATTTATGTAAATAATAAGAAATATGAAATGTATACTATTCAGTATATTAAGATAGTGTTCAATGTAAGCATAGTTGAACATCTGCAGAAAGTATGCTGAATATATATATATAGTAAAATATCAATATCCGCATGAAAACGTAGCTTCGTCAACAGAGAGCACGTAGAACACATTTTGAAAAGGGTAATCCTTTGTTGCATAAAATGTCAAATAAAAAGCTTCGAAATACACGAGTATATATGCATGAAAAAATTTGACCTTGTCATGTATAAGAATCGTATTTTGTCGAATATTATTGTTCGATACATTGTTAGATATTCTTCCACAACTGCTATGGACCTATGGAATATTTCTGAGAAGAAATAAATGTGTTATGTAGATTGTAACTTATGTAAAGGGCCAATTAAATTCTTTTTGATCAATAAAAGTTAAATATGAAACAAAATACATTAATAAGTGCAAGTTTTTAAAATTTCATTGCATCAACTAATGAACGTTTTTAAAATTTCAATACATCAAGTAGTGAACGTTTTTAAAATTTCAATACACCAATTAATGAACGTTTTTAAAATTTCAATACATCAAGTAATGAACGTTTTTAAAATTTCAATACATCAATTAATGAACGTTTTTAAAATTTGAATACATCAAGTAATGAACGTTTTTAAAATTTCAATACATCAAGTAATGAGCATTTTGAAATTTCATTACAGTAACTGATGAAGCATAACTAATGTAAAAATGTATTAAATGTTATCAAATGTAGTAAATGTTATCAAATGTAAATAATGTATTATTTCAAATGTAGTAAATGTTGTGTGTAGTAAATTCGTAATAAATTAGTGTTATGCTGTAATAAATGCAAAATTGGATGTATTCTCGACAAATATTGCATTATAAGTATTAATTGACCACAAGATTACATTGGTCAATATAGAGAATTATTTTACCAACTTGGTGCAACAGAGTATTATACAATCCTCCAATACTCGAAATGAACCCCAATTCATCCCCCCCCAAGCTTCCAATCGAATAGAAGATAACAATTGCATGTCACCCTAACCAGGGTCTTGATCAATCTGCGGGAATGAAAACCCCAAATTGCCTCGTTCGGTGTGAAAGGTGCCCTTTGGCGCGGAGCCAGATCGGAGGGCATCTCGTGCCAAAATTGTGCCAAGTTCTTGCCAAAAAGCATAAACAGTTATCACGTAATTTCATAATTTTTGGAACTGCAATCATTAAAAGTGGCGAAATAAAGGTGGCCATTCATTTCACGCTTAAACATCTTATTCATTTGATAAAAAAGAAATTAAAGAATGTGGAAGATTTGTTTTTGCCTCAATCAGTAATGTAGGTTACCATCTATTCGATGCAAAAATCCTTTTTGAATGTAATAATTTAAGCATCTTTAAAAAAAAATGGTAAGATATATTTTTTGTGGTAGAGATTTGGCATCATTTTTGAATCAATATTTTTATATTTCGAATAGTAGAGGGCGTTTGCATGGTGGTTATGATTTTCCATCTTGTTGAGTTTTCGTTTAAAGGGCAATAGTAATCAACTGAGATTCTTTTAATAGATGTATTTAAATGTTATTTTGTATTATGCTTTACGGTTTGATTATATAAATTATTTATGCCATATCTTAAATTAGAATAAAAAATTTAAAATGTCATTAGCGCAACTAACAAACAATTTAAACTCATTTAGCACTACCCAGGGGCCATGTGTAGTTTGAAGATATGCTACGGAAGCGAGTAACACTACTCTCATAACGCTCTACCATCTTATTAAGATAAGGAACTACACTGTAAAGCTGATTTCGAACCACTACAAACATCCATAGCTCCGCCGAGTCTCGAACGCAAAACCTGTGGTACTGAGGCCTAGATCACTAGCCACTCGGCAATCACGCCCCCCGCACAATTACCAAACAAATCAAAAGTTAGATGCATAAAAAAATAACACTAAAATATATGTCTTAGTAAAAAAAAGGACGTAAACTGAAAAGGAGAGTTACAGTTTCTGTTTTAGGAGATACATTATAAAATTTTTATTCCAGAACAGCCATCTTCTTACTCGTTCCAGGTAATCCCGTCCCATTTCGCAGCCAGTGTCTGGTTTTTAAAACGAACCGAATAAAACTTCTCTCATCTTTGAAAGAAATCTCTAGTAACTATTCATAAAAAGTCAAGAACACGACCTTCTCCAAATCTTTTTTTTTTAAGAAATGAGGATTAAACTTTCCTTATTGTCAGTTTCTTACCTTTTTTTTGTCGCAAGAGACATTTAATAGGTTTAATCCCTAGAAGGATCAGTAGGGTAGAAGTGGTGCGTGGAAGAAGTCTTAAATCGAAAGATTGCCAGATATATATTGCCAGAGCAATAAAAATAGCTATCACCAAATTGAGATTAAAACAGTTTAGAAATAATGTTCATATAGGTTTCTTGTCAAATAAAGAGCTTCTATTTCGATCTCTCCGATAATTGAATTTTGACAGTATTTTGTTTTTATATGGCGTTGTAAAATACTTTACAATGTGAAAACTTTTATTCATGAGTATGTGAGAATTGTAATTAAGAATCAGTTATAATTTGTTTGTGTACTGATCTAAAATAAAAAAAAAAATTTCGAATTATAAGTTATACTGAAATTTCAAATTCTAGTTTGAATCAACTAACTTCAAAGTCAAACTGAATCACCAGTAAAGAACTGCAAATTAATCAAAGTTAAAAGAGTTATTTGAACATTATTATGAACTGCAATAATCTCAAGTACTTCTACGAAACTATATGGAATTGAAAAATCATTACCAGCACCTTCTGAAATTGACGAATCATGACCAGTAGCATCTGGAATTAACGAATTACCAGAAGAAAAGAAAATGTGAGGCACTTGCTTTAAAACGTTCCCAATTCACTGTCAGTGGCATACATAAGTGGAATACGAGGTTTGGTTTGGCTTGGCTTGTCACTCTACGATAATGTTTTGCACACTTTAAGCTAATTAGACCAGTATATACAGTTTAAAGTGGATTCCGAACCACTAAAAACATCTATGACTCCGCCGGGACTCGAACCCGAAACTTGTGTGACCGTGGGCTATCCACTCGGCCATCAGCACCATTGTCAAACAAATCAAAAGTTAGAGGCATAAAATAAAACACAAAAAATATGTCTTTGCAAAAAAGGACATAAAACAGAAAAGAATGAAGTTTACAGTTTCTGTTTCAGGAGATACTTTATAAAAATTCACATCCAGCATGAACTGATTTTCGGCCGTAACGATAAGATTAAAGTTTATTCCAGAATAGCCATCTTGCTCGTTCCAGGTAATCCCACCCAATTTCGCAGCCAGTGTCTGGTTTTTAAAAAGACCAGAAAGTTAAAAATCTCTCATCTTTGAAAATAATCTCCAGTAACGGTTCATAAAAAGTCAAGAACACGACCTTTCCCTTATTATTTTTTTCGAAGAAGAGAAGATTAAACTTTCCTTATTGTCAGTTTCTTACTTTTTTTTTCGTCAGAGACATTTACTAGATTTAATCCCTGGATGGATCAGTAGGGTAGGTAGTGATGAGTGGAGGAACTGTTAAATCGAAAGGTTGCCAGATGAATTTTTGTAAAAAAAACCTCCCAGAAGTGCAATAAAAACAGGTATCGCGAAATTGGGATTAAAATTAAAACTTAGAAATAATGTTTATGTAGGTTGCTGGTCAAATAAAGGACTTCTATCTCAATGTCTCCGATAAATGAAATTTGACATATTTTTCGTTTTTATATGACTTTGTCAAATACTTTACATTGTGAAAACTTTTGTCTATTAATATTTGGGTGAGAATTCAGAATTAGTTATACTTTTTGTGTATTGATTTTAAATCTGGGAAAAAATCCGAATTATTTTAATATAGTTTTTACAGAACTTTAAATTACAGTTGTTTCAAACTAGAATTTGAGACAAAGTCAAACTGAATCAACAATAAAGTATTGCAAATTTATCGTAGTAGAAGAGACATTTTCACAGTATTATGGAAGACAGTAATCAAAAATACTGCTACGATAGTAGCAATACTTGGGAAACTATGGAATTGAACTAGTACTGTATTGAGTTGAGTTGACTAATCATGACAAGCACTATATGGAATCGACTAATCATGACCAGCACTATATGGAATCGACTAATCATGACCAGCACTATATGGAATCGACTAATCATTACCAGTACTATATGGAATCGACAAATCATTACCAGCACTATATGGAATCGACAAATCATTACCAGTACTATATGGAATCGACAAATCATTACCAGCACTATATGGAATCGACAAATCATTACCAGCACTATATGGAATCGACAAATCATTACCAGCACTATATGGAATCGACAAATCATTACCAGCACTATATGGAATCGACAAATCATTACCAGCACTATATGGAATCGACAAATCATTACCAGCACTATATGGAATCGACAAATCATTACCAGCACTATATGGAATCGACTAATCCTGACCAGCACTATATGGAATCGACAAATCATTACCAGCACTATATGGAATCGACTAATCCTGACCAGTACTATATGAAATCGACAAATCATTACCAGTACTATATGGAATCGACAAATCATTACCAGTACTATATGAAATCGACAAATCATTACCAGTACTATATGGAATCGAAAAGTCATTACCAGTACTATATGGAATCGACAAATCATTTACTAAAATAGTTTTATTTAATTTTTGCCAAATCCCAGGTAAAATTATTAGACAATTAATGAAATTCGATGCAAAGTTTTGATGTTTTAAGAACAGTATATGGCACCGAATTTTTTTTTCTGAAATAAAGTAATTAGTTCTGTCGACATATTTTTAGTATAAAGTTTATACTTTTTATTGTTTAAATTTATTCTACATTTGTGTGGATTTGTTAGCATTCGTATTTAAAAACATCTTCCATGATTATTCGCTGTTTGAAAAAAAAAAAGTTGCACAAATTTTGACAAGCCGGATTGTTCAGCTTGAATGGAACTTTTCCACGATAACTGGATAGCTTATGAAAAATTCGATTGGCGCTATGATCTTGGGTTCGTAACAATGAGAGTAAAACTTAATTCAATAGCTGCTTTGACGTTAGATCTTGCTGATACAAATTATCTGAGAAAAGGATACCTTCCGTCAAGTCCTCTTTGTGAAAAGAAATAGATGTCACAAAGAAGTCCTGCATCCAAATACGTAAAAGTAAAGACAGAAAATCATCAAGATTAAATAAATATCAAATTTACTGTGAAGTACGAATTTACCACAAATGAGAACTGTGAAAAATCCATCATCTTCCTTTCACAAAAACAATGGATAACATGTAAATACACAAACTGTAGTCCACAACCTCGCTTTACGAGAATTCAATAAATATACTATTAAAGGGATGATATTCGCCCTTTAATATCCTGTTAAAGGGCAAAAATCAGATCAGTAAACTAATTAATAATCAAGTTAAGAAATTGTAGATTCAAACCACTTTATGTAAAGAGGTCTTCGAAGTCAAAACAAGGAGGGAACCGAGATTTGATTTGGTTTGGTTTGTCACTCTACGGTCAATTTTTGCAGACACTAATTAGGTCCAGCCCTACAGTGTAACGTGGATTCCGAACTACTAACAACCTGAAGTCTGTGGTACCAAAGGCCAGAGTGCGAGCTAATTGGCTATCAGGCCACTAAGGAACAGTGAAGAGAACACAGAAAATAGACAGAAAAACTTGAGTAAAACTTGGCGGTGACCTGGATGTTTGTGAGTGGTTCGGAATCCACGTTAAACTGTAGGTCCTGGTCTAATTAGCCTAAAGTGTGTACAAAAATGACAGTAATTTCATGTGATTTATCGCTCTACGATCATCTTGGGCACAAAAGGGCTAAACAGACTGGGAGTTACAGTTTAATGTGAATTCCGAACTACTCACAAACATCCATGACAGTAGAGAGAGCAAACTAAAAATAAACTAGAGTAGAATATATTAGCCACTTATTCAAGCTTGAATTGCATATAAAAGAGCTAAGCGACAGTGTGACAAGTGTCCTACTTCTCCTACTACCCTACTTTTCTTGCCCATAAATGCATAGAATAAAAGAGATTGATTATAGAAATCTTTCGATGTAATGAACTATGAAAGCCACTCAACAAAGTGATTGAAAAAGGTAGAGTAAGAATGGTTGAACAATTTTTCTACAGAAGACGTCTACTTCGGAGGAATTGGAAGCCCTCCAAGACCAGTTAAGTACCCATCAATGAAAAGTGTAAATACGACAACAAATAAATGGGAGTAATTGCAAAAGCATAAGTGTTGTAAAAATTGTTGGTAGGGAAATGACAGTTTAGTGCTTGTGTAGAAGACGGTTATTCACGCATTTTACCAATAAAGTAATGCAAATATTTTTGTTATTGCTAATCCCCCAGTACAGGAAAACCTACACCAGATGCAAATGATCCCGTCGCAAGCGACTGGCCCATGGCTAAGGGTAATATGCAGCTTCATTTTAGCGAGGAGACACGAGAATTGAAGACTGACTAAATCTCAGGACAACGCTCTACTATCATATTAGACAGGGACTTACTGTTTAATGTGGATTTCGAACCCCTACAAATATCCATGGCACCGCCGGGACTCGAATCCGAAACTTGTGGCATCGAGCTCACTCAGCCATTCAGACCCAGTAATGCAAACTCATAAGTCATTAACAACATAAGCCATTTTTAATGTTACAAATAATTTGATATAGTTATTGTGTTCGATGAAAATATAAAATACATAAAGTTTTAATTTTTGAATTTTTTTAAGTACTTTAATTTTAAAAAAATATTGTTTCACAGAAAATTTTCTAGAGTTTTTCTCTATAGTTTTTTTTCTATTCTTAAAAAATACAGAGAGTTTTCTCTATCTTAAAAAATACATTGAAGACATGGGCTTGATGGCCGAGTGTCTAGCGCTCTGGCGCTCGATACCAGAGGTTTCTGGTTCGAGTCCCGGTGGCGTCTTATATGTTTGTTGTGGTTCGGAATACCCTTTAAACTGTATGTCCCGGTATAATAGGATCTCGCGTCCGTAGCCTATCTTCAAGCTACATGCCCTTCGGTTAGTGCTAAATGAGTCACAGCGGTGCAGCACTTGCTTATGGCATAAAGATTAACTGTCTCTGCATTGCCAGCGGCATTATAACAACAATAGAAATATAAAATACATAAAATTTTTTAAAAAATTCAAAAATAAAATCTTTTATTTTAAAACATAATATTTCACAGAAAATTGTCTAGATTTTTTCTCTTTCTTAAGAAACACTTTAAAAACATGCAAGTGAATTCATAGAAAAATATATTATTTATGCAAATAATAATAAATATATACTATTCAGTGTATTAAGATAGCGCTCAAATATAAGCATAGTTACAGCTGCAGAAAGTATGCTGCATATATATAGTAAAATATCAATATCCGCATGAAAACTTAGCTTCTTCACCAGAGAGCACGTAGAACACATTTTGAAAAAGATATTGCTTCGTTGCATAAAATGTCAAATAAAAATCCTCGAGTATATATGCACGAAAAAATATGACCTTGTTATGTATAAGAATTGTATTTTATCGAATATTATTGTTCGATACATTGTTAGATATTCTTCCACAACTGTTATGGACATATGGAATATTTCTGAGAAGAAATAAATGTGTTATGTAGATTGTAACTTATGTAAAGAGCCAATTAAATTCTGTTGGATCAATAAAAGTTAAATGGGTAAAATAAAGTAATAATATGTAAAAGAAAACAAAGCCTTTTATATAATAGATAAAAATAATAAATAATATTATGAACTATTTGCTAAAAATTAAAAGTTAAATGGGTAAAATAAAGTAATAATATGTAAAAGAAAACAAAGCCTTTTATATAATAGATAAAAATAATAAATAATATTATGAACTATTTGCTAAAAATTAAAAGTTAAATGGGTAAAATAAAGTAATAATATGTAAAAGAAAACAAAGCCTTTTATATAGTAGATAAAAATAATAAATAATATTATGAACTATTTGCTAAAAATTAAAAGTTAAATGGGTAAAATAAAGTAATAATATGTAAAAGAAAACAAAGCCTTTTATATAATAGATAAAAATAATAAATAATATTATGAACTATTTGCTAAAAATTAAAAGTTAAATGGGTAAAATAAAGTAATAATATGTAAAAGAAAACAAAGCCTTTTATATAATAGATAAAAATAATAAATAATATTATGAACTATTTGCTAAAAATTAAAAGTTAAATGGGTAAAATAAAGTAATAATATGTAAAAGAAAACAAAGCCTTTTATATAATAGATAAAAATAATAAATAATATTATGAACTATTTGCTAAAAATTAAAAGTTAAATGGGTAAAATAAAGTAATAATATGTAAAAGAAAACAAAGCCTTTTATATAATAGATAAAAATAATAAATAATATTATGAATTATTTGCTAAAAATTAAATTGATAAATCAAAATTTATAGTAAATACACAATCTAAGAAAATCAATAAACGAAAGAAATATTTATCGGAAATAAAGTATGATAATTTTCAATGTATAAAATTTCTCTTAGGGTTGAATTGGTTTGTTGCTTTACAGTCATTGTTTTGCACATTTTAGGCTAATTAGGCCGAGACCAATTGTTTAACATAGATTCCAAATCTCTAACAAGCATCTATGCCACTACCAGGATTCGAACCTGAAGCCTGTGGTATCAAAGGCCAGAGAGCTAGCCAATTCATCAGGCCGCTTTATTGTTGAAGTTAAAGTTATGAAAGATATCAGATTTAAAATATTAAATACCTATAATTTGACAATTATAGGTGTTAGTAATAATTGAGTTGGGAGGGAGGTTACCACAAGGGGGAATCCTATTTTTCTTAAATGTCATAATTTAAATATCCTGAATCAATAAATTATAAAATAATGATGGGAAAAAGCATTAATAATTACGAATTTCAAAAGGTATTAATAAATGTTCTATTTTCAATTTGGAATAAATAATTTTAAATAGTTTTTCATAAGTTTTAGAATAACGTACTCATGTAAGAGTGGCAGTATTGGTTTGTTTTTTATTATGATAAAAATATATTTCTTACCAAACTGGGGAGTTTTTTTGGCGTTGCATGGTGTTTTGTAAAAAGAGAAAATTATAAAAGTTGATATATTACTATATAAACGATCCATAACATTAAATGCTTGATTATTTTTCCAGAACATTTTTTATTCGTGCTATATTTTCATTAGTATGTATGTTAGTAGCAAGTTGAATTTTTAAAACTTTACAATATGAGGCCTGGTGACTGAGTGAATGGCGCTCAGTGCCACAGGTTTCAGGTTCTAGTCCCGGCGGTGCCATGGATGTTTGTAGTGGTTCGGAATCCCCTTAAAATCGTAAGTCCCGGTTTCATACGACTGATGAGAGTAGGGTTGATAACCCTACCCCGTAAAAAGAAAACATCTCCTGCCTCGAAATCTGCCAGTAGGCAAGTGACCTTAGCCCACCATGGGTCTGTTGCGCCGAAGAAGGAGAATGTTCCGATAATTATAATTTAAAATATGTATAATTTTAAATAAAAACTCCATTATTCATGTATTAATTTAAATTAAAGTCGATAAAATTTAAATTAATTAAAATGTATTGGTAATTAATTAAAAACTATCTTTATTTAAATCGTTAATTAATTAATATCTATATTTAAATCGTTAATTAATTAAAATCTATATTTAAATCGTTAATTAATTAAAATCTATATTTAAATCGTTAATTAATTAAAATCTATATTTAAATCGTTAATTAATTAAAATCTATATTTAAATCGTTAATTAATTAAAATCTATATTTAAATCGTTAATTAATTAAAATCTATATTTAAATCGTTAATTAAAATATAGCTTTATTTAAATAGTTAATAAATTAAAATGTATCGTAAATTAAATCATAAAGTTAATTAAAATTTATCGTTAATTTAAATTTCAATCGCTATTAAAGTAAAATATAATGATCGATGTAACTGCGATAATAAATCATTTAAATAGAGAGGAGATATTTAACACAACTTTCTCTGAATAATGGACAATAGGACTAGACAAGCACTTAAATTTCAAAAACAGCGTATATTAGATTTCAAATAAAACCACATGAAATAAATTCGAAAATTTCACTGGTCGTATAAATATATTGCACAAATATATACATTTCTCCATTCATAATTCACCAAGATTTATACAAAGAAAATTAAAATTTATAAATGCCCAACCCATAACATATTTTTCTGTGGCTCTACAATTCTTCATCTTCAAAATGAGTAACAAAACCCTTGATGCTATTCTACAGAAATAGGCTACACATACTCCGCGAACTCGTATAAAAATAATGTTGATGAATACCCTTCTGGCAGTAATGTATACTGTTGCCCTAGCAACCAGTGATAGAACATCTAACATGACGAAAAATATTGACATTGTCCCTATAAAAATCATCTCACAATATGAAAAGCAACATTAATAATTCTCTGGAGGTCGTCTCAGTTCATTTAAGAAGACCTGAACATTTTTTGCTCATTATTTATATCTAAAAATACTGAACGAATGCAGTAGAGCAATATGAAATTATTTGTCTTCCATGATGAATTACGCTTATATCATTTTTTCGACGCACAATAATTCACTGTAAATCAAACAGTTTCATAGTTAAGTGAACCAAGACACTTATATCGGAATACCATTAAAATTTAAAAAATTCGTTATAAGCAATACAATTAATCTTTCTAAACTGAAGTATTTAAAAATAACTAATCTTTCTAAATTGAAGTATTTAAAAATAATTAATCTTTCTAAATTGAAGTATTTAAAAATAATTAATCTTTAAATTGAAGTATTTAAAAATAATTAATCTTTTCTAAATTGAAGTATTTAAAAATAATTAATCTTTCTAAATTGAAGTATTTAAAAATAATTAATCTTTCTAAATTGAAGTATTTAAAAATAATTAATCTTTCTAAATTGAAGTATTTAAAAATAATTAATCTTTCTAAATTGAAGTATTTAAAAATAATTAATCTTTCTAAATTGAAGTATTTAAAAATAATTAATCTTTCTAAATTGAAGTATTTAAAAATAATTAATCTTTCTAAATTGAAGTATTTAAAAATAATTAATCTTTCTAAATTGAAGTATTTAAAAATAATTAATCTTTCTAAATTGAAGTATTTAAAAATAATTAATATTTAAAAATAATTAATCTTTCTAAATTGAAGTATTTAAAAAATAATTAATCTTTCTAAATTGAAGTATTTAAAAATAATTAATTTAAAAATAATTAATCTTTCTAAATTGAAGTATTTAAAAATAATTAATCTTTCTAAATTGAAGTATTTAAAAATAATTAATCTTTCTAAATTGAAGTATTTAAAAATAATTAATCTTTCTAAATTGAAGTATTTAAAAATAATTAATCTTTCTAAATTGAAGTATTTAAAAATAATTAATCTTTCAGAATGGAAGTATTTAAAAAAATTATTCTTTCTAAATTGAAGTGTTAACATTTGTAGTAGCGCAATATAAAATGATTTGTTTTCACATGATGAATTACGATTATATAGATTTTTCAGCGCATAATTATTCACTGTAAATCAAAATTTTCATAGTTAAGTGAATCAAGACACTTATATCGAAATCACACTAAAATTTAAAAAATCTGTTATATACAATATCCGTCACATCATCTTTCTAAATGAAAATATTTACAAATCTGTAAAAATACATCACTAGAAAACAAAAGAGTAATAAGATACTTATACTATTTTTTTTTCATTTAAGAATTACGAATATTTATCTTTACGAATCTTTTTTTATACGAAACTCTTTATTACGATGCACGAGTCTTTTTTCAAATGAATTTTTTTTATTATAATACACGAATCTCTTTATTACAATACACGAATCTATTTTATACGATTCTCTTTATTACAATACATGAATCTATTTTATACGATTCTCTTTATTACAATACACGAATCTATTTTATACGATTCTCTTTATTACAATACACGAATCTATTTTATACGATTCTCTTTATTACAATACACGAATCTATTTTATACGATTCTCTTTATTACAATACACGAATCTATTTTATACGATTCTCTTTATTACAATACACGAATCTATTTTATACGATTCTCTTTATTACAATACACGAATCTATTTTATACGATTCTCTTTATTACAATACACGAATCTATTTTATACGATTCTCTTTATTACAATACACGAATATTTTTATACGATTCTCTTTATTACAATACACGAATCTATTTTATACGATTCTCTTTATTACAATAAACGAATCTATTTTATACGATTCTCTTTATTACAATAAACGAATCTATTTTATACGATTCTCTTTATTACAATAAACGAATCTATTTTTATACGATTCTCTTTATTACAATAAACGAATCTATTTTATACGATTCTCTTTATTACAATAAACGAATCTATTTTATACGAATCTCTTTATTACAATACACGAATCTATTTTACACGAATCTCTTTATTTTACACGAATCTATTTTACACGAATCTCTTTATTACAATACACGAATCTATTTTACACGAATCTCTTTATTACAATACACGAATCTATTTATACGAATCTCATTATTACAATACACGAATCTATTTTATACGAATCTCTTTATTACAATACACGAATCTATTTTATACGAATCTCTTTATTACAATACACGAATCTATTTTATACGAATCTCTTTATTACAATACACGAATCTATTTTATACGAATCTCTTTATTACAATACACGAATCTCTATATTACAATACACGAATCTCTATATTACAATACACGAATCTCTATATTACAATACACGAATCTATTTTATACGAATCTCTTTATTGCAATACACGAATCTATTTTATACGAATCTCTTTATTACAATATACGAATCTATTTTATACGAATCTCTTTATTACAATACACGAATCTATTTTATACGAATCTCTTTATTACAATATACGAATCTCCATTAAAATACAAAAATCTATTTTATATGAATCTCTATATTACAATATACGAATCTCTATATTACAATATACGAATCTCTATATTACAATATACGAATCTCTATATTACAATATACGAATCTCTATATTACAATATACGAATCTCTATATTACAATATACGAATCTCTATATTACAATATACGAATCTCTATATTACAATATACGAATCTCTATATTACAATATACGAATCTCTATATTACAATATACGAATCTCTATATTACAATATACGAATCTCTATATTACAATATACGAATCTCTATATTACAATATACGAATCTCTATATTACAATATACGAATCTCTATATTACAATATACGAATCTCTATATTACAATATACGAATCTCTATATTACAATATACGAATCTCTATATTACAATATACGAATCTCTATATTACAATATACGAATCTCTATATTACAATATACGAATCTCTATATTACAATATACGAATCTCTATATTACAATATACGAATCTCTATATTACAATATACGAATCTCTATATTACAATATACGAATCTCTATATTACAATATACGAATCTCTATATTACAATATACGAATCTCTATATTACAATATACGAATCTCTATATTACAATATACGAATCTCTATATTACAATATACGAATCTCTATATTACAATATACGAATCTCTATATTACAATATACGAATCTCTATTACAATACACGAATCTCTATTACAATACACGAATCTCTATTACAATACACGAATCTCTATTACAATACACGAATCTCTTTTTTATACGAATCTCTATTACAATACACGAATCTCTTTTTTATACGAATCTCTATTAAAATACTCGGATCTATTTTCTAGGAATATCTTTATTACAATAGACGATTTTTTTAATTTTTTTTTCTACGAATCTCTTGATTACAATACACGAATATCTTTATCACAATACACGAATCTCTTTATTTTCCACTAATCTCTTATTAAATACACGATAGGTATTTTTGATTCACATCTTTTACAAATATTAAGAGGTTTTTATTTCAGTTTGAGGAAATAAAAAAGCAAAATTTCTAATAATTGAGTATCACCCCATAATATATAGAACTCGAAATATCAGACAATGAAGGAAAAATAAATATACCCTTAAAAATATTACATTTTTGAAATCCAATATATGTATTAAAATGAAAAGCTTTCTTAAAAATGTATATATTGATTCAAAATTAAGTGGTAGACAAATAACACATACGCAAAAATATTCACAAACATTATTACATGCAATACAGTAAAAATATAATATTTCTTACCACGCATGGAACCTTTGATACATCGTTGTAAAATGGCAAGCACGGAAAATTCACTTACCTAAAAAGAAAACAAAATTTAGTTTACAATGTCAAACACATGAAATTTCACAACAACACAAATGCCACTCAAAGAAAATAAGTATATAGTATTTAAATTAATTTTATATAGAAACGCACTAGAACTAAATGCACAAAAGTACTGCTTTTACTCTTTTAAAATATTAGTCATTTTCTACTACTAAAACATGTATCGGGGTTATAATGTCACTGCATGGAAATGAAAAATTATAGAGCGCTCTAATGTGATGCAAGGCGAAAATAAATAAAAATTATTTTCTTACTTAACTTTTCTTTGATAAAAGCTAAAATACGTATGATAAGAGAAGTAATTATATGAGACGCATACATGACTGCCATATGAGAAACAACTAATATTTCGTTGCAAATGCAAAACTTTAGAATAGGAAGATATTTGGGATGCAATAAATGAAATGAAATAATATGGAAATGACGGGAAAGGAAGAAAATACATGTAACGATTCCTTTCTTTTAAAATTGAAATGATGTTTCACCATAGGCAAAAGAATCAAGAATTTAGAGTTTAAGAGTGTAAATGTTTAATTTTTACCTTTTTTTCATTCTTTTATATCTAGTATTTTAACAGCATTTGAATAAATTGAGTCAAAGCAGCATCAGCAAGCACAAATCTTTTGTTTTTTTAATTACATTGAGGATTGGGTCGCATTGATCATTTCGCTGTGAGCAGTCCAATACAAACTAGCTTGGAGGAAGGAATGTCATGTGGGCTCAAAGACGAATGCTGTTACTCATCTAACATCCCCCAGGGGCCACGTGTAGCTTGAAGATATGCAATGGATGCATGTAACACAGCCCTCTACGATCCTATTAGACCGGGACCTACGGCTTAAAGTGGATTCTGAACCACTACAACATCCATAGCAATGCCAGCACTAGAACCCAAAATCTATGGTACCGTGCGCCAGAGCGCTAGTCACTCGGTCATCAGGCCTCCAACAAGCATAAATCTCAAAGTTCCGATACAAGACAAGAATATATATATATCAGATTTCGATATCCCAAATAATCCTAAAAAATAAAATCCTAAATATTATCCTATCCTATTCCTAAATAAAATCCTAAATATTCGGAAAAACAGAAAAAAAATGCTTTTCTTATTTACAAATATAAAAACTACCATTCTTATAGATAGTGTTAAATATTAATCAATATTGTATATTACTTAGTAGTTGACTGTATCGTAATCTGTTTAACAAATTTTTTAAAGACATATTAAGCTCCACTCAATGGTTTATTCATCAATGCAATTTAAAATCATTAATCACAGCTCCAAGATATCAAAGAAAAAAAAATGTAAAAGGGCTTACGAAGTAGTTATTATTTTTTTTTGAAAAGATAAAAAAATCATGTCATGTCATTGACTTCGTGGGAAGAATCGATTTTCACCTAGCTACGACAAATGATCTCTCCACAGATAAAGAGAACAACTTCTTGAACTGTTTCCTTGGCTTGCTTGACCTTCATGAAGCCTGGCTTTATTCAATATCGCCCTGGGCCATTCGATCCCGGATTTATCTCCAGCATTTTTCCTGATTCCAAAAAAGGGATAAAAAAGAAAAAAATATATGGTAGGAAAGAAATGATGTTCACCGAAACTCAATACTGCAGGAACTTAGGCCTTTTAAGTCACAAAATGTCTGTGTCTCCTTAAAACTGCTTGACCATTAGTGCAGTTGTATTGGTATCAGATATTGAAAACGAAAGTACCAACTTCAGGCAATGTTTGCACGAAATTCTAGTTCTAATAGTTTAGTCGCTATTTCCAAGGTATCTTTCTGATGGTTTTGCTCTTGTTTTCTTTTTAGAATCTGCTGGCAATTGTTTAGAAGATTCGTGGAAGAATTTTTCGTTGTTTGTAATATTTGCCTATTTGCCACCGTCTTTTATACATTGTTCTATAAACAATGACAAATCATCAGAGTTTTGATAAACATTTGAAAAAACAGAAGAAGAAAATGCTAAATACTCGGAGAGGCATAATAAAAGAAAATGCTAAATATTCGGAGAAAGAGAAAAAAAGAAAATAATAAATATTCGGAGAAAATGAAAAAAAATGCTAAATATTCGGAGAAACAGAAAAAGAAAATGCTATATATTTGAAAAAAATGCTATATATTAAAAAAAAATGTTAAATATTCGAAAAAAAAAAATGCAAAATATTCGAAGAAATAGAAAAAAAAAAAAAAATTTATAATATTTTGAAAAACAAAAAAAAAAAAAAGAATGGTAAGAAGATATTATAAGTAAACAAAACATAATTATATTTTATTTCCATGTATATTGCAAGCTTTTTTTTATGATGGTATTTTTTTTTTAAAATTTACACTGAAAAGTATAGTAATTGTATACTGTGAAGAATTTAAACACCTTTTCTTATTTACACACATAAAAGTACATCCTTATTAACAGTGGTAAATATTAATTAATCTTGCATTTGACTTAGTAGTTGAACTATTTCGTAATTGACTGTTTAAAAAAACAATTTAAGAGATATTATGAGAGGTTTATTCATCAAAGCAAATTGAAATCATTAACTACAGCTCCAAGTCATCAAAGAAAAAAAAAAAAAAAATGCAAAAGATCTTACGAAGCAGATTATTTTTTTTTGAAAAAAAAAAATCATTTCATGCCATTGACTTGGTGGGAAGAATCGATTCTGCACCAAGCCACGACAAATGATCTCTCCACAGATAATGAGAACAAGTTCTTGAACTGTTTCCTTGGCTTGCTTGACTTTCATGAAGCCTGGCTTTATTCAATATCGCCCTGGGCCATTCGATCCCGAATTTATCTCCAGCACATTTCCTGTTCCCGAAAAAAGGACAAAAAAAAAAAAAACCTCTAGGAGGAACGCAATGATGTTCACCAAAACTCAATACAAGAACTTCGGCCTTTTAAGTCACGAAAAAGTCTGCGTATCCTCAAAAATGCTTGACCCTTAGTGCAGTTGTATTGGTATCAGATATTGAAATCGAAAGCACCAGCTTCAGGCAATACTTGCATGTTTTTCTAGTCTTCATAGTTTTACCGCTCTTTCTATGGTATTTTTCTCATGATTTTGCTCATGTTTTCTTTTTAGAACGTGCTGGCAATTAGTCATAATATTCGTATATGAATATTTTTAACACGAAGAAGAATTTTTCGTTGTTTGTTATATTTGCTTATTTTTCACCGTCTTTTTTACATTGTTCCATAAACAATGACAAATCCCCAGAGCTTTGATAAATATTCGGAGAAACAGAAAAAAAATGCTAAATATTCGGTGAAAGAGAAAAAAATGCTAAATATTCGGAAAAAAAAGAAGAAAATGCTAAATATTCGAAAAAAAAGAAGAAAATGTTAAATATTCGGAAAAACAAAAAAGAAATGCTAAATATTCGGAAAAACAGAAAACAAAATACTAAACATTCGGAAAAACAGAAATTTTTTTTTAAAATATTCGGAGAAAGTGACAAAAAAAAGCTAGATATTCGGATAAACAGATGAAAAGAAAATGCTAAATATTCGGAGGAACAGAATAAAAAAAAAAAAAGCTAAATGTTCGAAGAAAAAAAAAATGGATGATAAAAAATATTAGAAGTAAACAAAACTTAATTACATTTTACTTCCAAGCCTTTTCATGATGGTGTTTTTATAAAAATTTACACAGAAAATATAGTTATCGTATTGATAAAGGTTTTAAAAACCTTTTTTATTTGCATACACAAAAAAAAAATCGTCTATAGATAGTGGTAAATAATAATCAACCTTGTATATTTTACTTAGTAGTTGAACTATATCGTATTTGACGGTTTAACAAACAGTTCTTTTCAGAGATATTAAAGCTCCACTCAAAGGTTTATTCATCTCATTAACTACAGCTCCAAGTCATCAAAGATAAAAAAAATAATGTAAAACAGTTTACGCAAGCAGATATTATTTTTTTGAAAAGAAAAAAAAAATTAGCTCATGTCATTGACTTCGTGTGAAGAATCGATTTTGCACGAGCTACGACAAATGATCTCTCCACAGATAATGAGAACAACTTCTTGAACTGTTTCCTTGGCTTGCTTGACTTTCATGAAGCCCGGCTTTATTCGATATCGCCCTGGGCCATTCGATCCCGGATTTATCTCCATCATTTTTCCTGTTGCGGAAAAAAGGATAAAAAAAATCTATAGGAGGAAAGAAATGATGTTCACCGAAACTCAATACAAGAACTTTGGCCTTTTAAGGCACAAAAACGTCTTCGTATCCTTAAAAATGCTTGACCATTAGTGCAGTTGTATTGGTATCAGATATTGAAAACGAAAGTACCAGCTTGAGGTTATACTAGTACATGCATGAAATTATATCCTAATAATGTGGCATCCATTTCCATGGTATTTTTCTCATGGTTTTGCTCGTTTTCATTCAGATGTGGCTAACCCAGATGATCTTGCGGGCCACTTTGGAAATGTATGCTAATTCCGCGGGCCGCATATAAAATTGCATTTCCCCATATATCCACTATAGATATTTTTTTGGAGTGACAAATTGAAACATAATATTATTATTGTCTTTACTATTATTCTCGCATGTAAACATAAATAATATAATAGTAATGATTCTAAGCCCATATTGTAAAAAAAAATATATAACACTAAAAATGAAATCTAAAAAATATATAAATATAAACGGAATAAAAAAAAGAAATCATTAAAAAATATTTATTTTATAAGTGCGTTTTCTCAACTCTTTCAATTAGCGTTTGCAAATCGATCTTAATTTGGGCACATCGTAACGGGTATTGTGTCCGTTATGTTTGAGCGGGATTTGTGATTAGTCAACTTTATTTTCGAAAAAAAAAACCGATTCGCAGGTGTAAGTTGAACCAAAAGCTTTAACAACTTGAACTAAGTGTCTGGTTTGCCCTGCTATCAACCATCAACTGTGCGTATTTAGGGATGGTCGCTGAGTTTACTTAAAGTGAAACAGAGAACCGGTTATATTACATGTTCCAATATGCGCACGCCTCATGAGTTCGCAGAATATAATTGAATTATTCTACGAGCTCATAACTGTAAATTCTTAATTTTAAACAGACAATATCTATTATATATATACACAAGAATATTATTATGAAGTCACTGTTAATTTTTTCACACCATTTCGACAGTTAATTTTTGGATAGATGGATACACACGTAATGGATTGTTTTAAAACATTGGTAATTCACTACTGTGGGCATTATAAAATAAATATATTTTGTAAAAGTGTGGCCGAAAAAATATTCAAGGCGGGCCGCGGGTTGCCCACCCCTGGTTTAGTCGCTATTTCGATACTATTTTTCTGATGGTATTGGTTTGCTTTCTTTTTAGAACCTTCTGGCAATTGTCCAGAAGATTGGGGGAAGGAATTTTTCGTTGTTTGTAATGTTCGCCTATTTGCCACCGCCTTATATGCAATGTTCCATAAACAATGACAAATCACCGGAGCATTTGAGTGTGAGCGTCATTTATAACAATTTTGAATTTTATGCGTTCGCGAACAAATCATTTGTCTTCTGGTAACTTTCAAATTCGGCATTTTGCCATTTCTTTCCTTTTTGTGTTTCAAGGTATAAAGATACCGATAAGACAAAAGATGGATTATACCTTACATACTTAAATTGTTTTCTATATAAATCTAATGGAATATTCTGTCTTTCAATATTAATTTAATTCGATTTAAGGTACTTTACACGTCAAATCGACACATCTTCTTAACTCACCATTTCAAATGTTAAACAATTTTAAAGTAGAAGTTTGTACAGAAATACTACTGTGCCTAAAAAAGTAAGTTCAATTTTTATTTTTTTCAAAAACTCTTTATTTATTCATCCAAATTTATTTCATTGCCTTCAAAATAATCCTCTCCGGACACAATGAACTTATGCCAACTTTTTTTTCCAATCCTCAATGCAGGCTAAATAGTCATCGTCAGAGATGGCCTTCAAAGCGCACGGTGATTCACGTTGAATCTCTTCAATCGAAATCAAAACGGTGTCCCCGAAGTGGTCTTTTGAGTTTAGGGAATAGCCAGATGTCGCAAGGTGTGAATACGGTGAGTGGGGAACGATAAGGGTTTCATTTTTGGCGAACAAGTCACGAAGAACCAATGCAGTGTGAACTGGCGCATTCAGTGTTTTCGGTACCAATCGAGATTTGACGCGTTTGATGCCCAAAATGGAATTAACCGATCTTTTGGAATTCCAACATTCTCAGCAAGATCACTAATTTTAATACGATGGTTTGCAAGCACCAAATGTTTATTTTTTGGTACGTGAGCTTCATCGGTTGAGGTTGATGATCGACTAGAGCGACACTAAATCTAATGGAATAATCTCTTAGTCTTCAACGCCTTCTCTGCCTTCTTTGAAATGTTTATAACACTTGTAAACATTTCATTCCAATATAGGAATGCTCACTGAATGCCTTCTGCATCAT
This sequence comes from Caerostris darwini, assembly GCA_021605075.1. Classification (NCBI taxonomy): domain Eukaryota; kingdom Metazoa; phylum Arthropoda; class Arachnida; order Araneae; family Araneidae; genus Caerostris; species Caerostris darwini. The sequence goes on from BPLQ01012009.1 coordinate 234,440, forward strand.
TGTATACGTTTCCGCAAACAAAATTGAATGCAAGTTCTTTACTCAATGAATTCACATTTCAAAAATTGCCGAATGCAGTCTTAGCGCCTCATAAATCCAAGCGTAATTCAAACACAAATGAATAGTTTGACGTCAAATTTCACACAGATGTCAAGGACAGTGGCAGCAATCTAAAAAAGAAAAAAAAATTAAATTCCATAAGCCCCGGGAATTTTAAATTGAAAATTTGTCTTACTTTTTGGACTCAGTAGTATGCGCAACCTGAAATTAAATGGACTTTGTATGATGTAGAAATATATGTTTTATACAAATGCGATACATGGAATATTTAAAAATATATGCTAAAATTTACATAACAGTTATTTTAATTAAGCTAAAAAATTACATTAATTAAAATTTCGTTTTTTAAAGCAATGTATTATAACTGGTTTGTCGTTCTAATGTTACTCTTGGCACACTTTAGGCTAATTATACCGTAACCACCAGTTTAAAGTGGATTCCGAAGCACTCACAAACATGCATGCCACAGCCGGGATTCGAATCTGACTCCTGTGGTACAAAGGACAGTGCGCTAGCCAATTGGCCATCAGGCCGCTGGTAGCTTTCTCAACTCTCAATTAAATTATAAATTTTAATAATTTTTAAATTTGCATATTCAAAAGGATTTAAGAGATCAAAAATTAATTTAAATCGTTCTCATATGTTTCATAAAATTTAGTTGTTAGAGGATTCATGTATGGCCTGATGACCGAGTAATTGGAGCTCTGGCGCTGGTTCCACAGCGTTCGTGTCCCAGTGATGCATGGTTGTTTGCTGTGTATACATTCTGAATCCACTTTAAATCAAAGATCCCGATATGATATGACTTTAGAGCGTTGGGCGTAAGACTAGCAACCCAACACCGTCTGGAAATCTGCCAGTAGAGAGAGATTGTTGCGCTAATGAATATTTGGTTTGGTTTGTAGCTCTATGATCAATTTGTGCACAGTTTAGGCTAATTAGACTGGAACTTATAGTTTTACATGGATTCCTCACCACTCACAAACATCAGTGCCACCGCCAGGATTCGAACATGAAGCCTGTGGTACCAAAGGCAATGCTAATTAAGAAGAAGAGGATTCATGAATGGGAAAGGAAGTGATTTTTCGAACAACTTGCATAATTTTTTAAAGAATTTTAAAATATAAATAAAAATTTTCTAAAAATGATTTCTCTTTCCATTTTTATTTATAAACACTTATATTATCACACTCTGGCATTTTGGGAAATATTTAGCAAGTCTTTAAGCTAATGTGAAAAAGTTTAAAAATTCACTTATTTATTTATTTTTTTTAATTTCAATAACATAATTCAAATTTTCTTTCTTTCGCAAAGCCTTCACATATTCCATAGCAAAAGGAAGCTAAACAAAATATTAAATGAAATAATTTCACTTTTTCATAAATATAATTAAAAGAGTTAGAGATAGTTCAAGGAACTTTATGTAATGTTTAGAATTATATTAAAAAATTTTGGTTATTTTAATTAATTCTGTTCCATATTTAATCAAAATCTTAAATAAAATATCTTTAAAAAGTTTGCTGATTTGAAATGGAATGATCTTAAAAATAAAATAAATAGGAAATAAATTAAGAGATTCAAATTTGAATAGCACAAGAAATAAAAGAAAGAAATATAATTTTCATTATGTCTTATACGTATAATGCAAAATCATTATTTTTAAATGTAGCTTTAAACTATTCAATTTTTAAAAACTCAGCTATTTTCTTAAAATAATTTTAAAATTTCAATTATTTTTTTCCAAAAAAAAACCTTTTTAATTAAAAAAAATTAAATTCTGACTAAAAGTTTCAAAACTATTCATTGAATACACATTTACTTACTCATTGAATAATAAATAGTAATGGATATGGCAGGAAATTTTCTGGGCTTGGATATGAAAAAGTTTACAATGTAATTTAATTTTACAATATTTCAAAAAAACTGTGTTTACCAAATGAAAATGAAAGTGTTTAATGTATGATCAATTTTTTTTTTATCGATTTTCATCCTTTCATATATATATACACTCAAGAGCCAAAACATTATGACCACCCCTACATTTTGCAATGAACTCGCCTGGATGACGTCGGAGGCACGTGATCATGTGGAAGTGGTATTTAACTGGTATTAAGTGGTGGTATTCATCCATGCCAAGGCGGGTTGAAGCTGTGTTGCCCGCCAAAGGTGGGCCAACTCGTTATTGACAGGTGGTCATAATGCTTTGGCTCTTGAGTGTATATATATGAAAGGACCATGAAAACCCTTAACAAGTATATATATATATATATATATATATATATATATATATTCTTTTTACCACTGATTTTCATATTCATAGTCTTCTTACTACGAAATTATATATATATATATATACATAACGTATAATTTCAGCGAAATATTTATGGTTTCAATATATAAATCGTTCAGTTAGGGTGATAGGACTATATATTTTTATGTTCTTTTTAACACATAGCTGTTGTCGGGTCGTAACAGTTAATGTAAATAACAAAACATATATATAATAATTTATAACTGAAAACAACCCTTAATTTGTGCATAGTAAAAAAGTAATAAGAAATATCTAATTCAAAAAGCAAAATATAAATATTAGCATAACAAAAGTGATATAATTAAAAGTGCTCAGTATATGAATAATTATATATATATTTATACACACACATATATATACATATATATATATATATGTATATATATATATATATATATATATATGTATATATACACATATATACATATATATATATATATATACATACATATATATATATATATATATATATATATATATATGTATGTATATATATGTGTGTGTGTGCATAAATATATGTGTGTGTGCAGAAATATATGTATGTATGTGTGTGTATACAAATATATATATAATTATTCATATACTGAGTACTTTTAATTATATAATTTTTGTTATGCTAATATTTATATTTTGCTTATTGAATTAGATATTTCTTATTACTTTTTCACTATGCACAAATTAAGGGTTGTTTTCAGTTATAAATTATTATATATATGTTTTGTTATTTACATTAACTGTTACGACCCAACAACAGCCATGTGTTAAAAAGAACATAAAAATATATAGTCCTATCACCCTAACTGAACGATTTTATATTGAAACCATAAATATTTCGCTGAAATTATACATGTATATATATATATATATATAATTTCGTGGTATGAATTCGGACTATGAATATGAAAATCCGTGGTAAAAAGAATATATATATATATATACTTTTAAGGGTTTTCATGGTTGGGCTATAACAATGAATATAAATAACTAAACATAAAGTACTATAAATAATAATTTATAACAGAAAACAATCATTAATTAATGCATAATAAAAAAAGTAATATCTAATGCAATAAACAAAATATAGATAAAAACATAAGAAAAATGATATTAATATAATCTAAATATATATATTTTTTTGTTCTAATGCAGCTGGCAAACACTTAGACATGAACGTCTTGGATACCTTAAGGCTAGCGCTGCACAGACGCGCTTGCATTACAAAGGGGGCACGTGTAACTTGATAGTCAGCCACGGACGCGGAATAACAATGCCCCCGCATATAATCTAAATATATTTAATATAAAAATATAAATAAAAGTATAGTAATTGTGTAGATGCAAATATAACCTAATATTGCTCATTGTAATATATTTTACTATGGTGTGAAAAATATCAATGAAATTTTGAAACCAGAATTCAGATAAATTCCTAGAAAAGACATTTATTATATTATACAGTTTTACAATAATCGTGTGGTTTTCAGACTGTTATAAGCAATTAAATACTGACAGTGTTATAAAATTGAACTGATATTGTTAGAATCAATTGATATTGTTAGATATAGTTATTGCTAATATGTTTCAATAAAAATCCGTACCTATTTAATTAGAAATTATTTAAATTCGATTACCTGACAGAATTTTCTCTAAATATTATTTTATTATTTAAATTTTATTTTATTTTTCTCCAGATCAGAAAAGAACACGATCTTTAGTTAGATGTCATGTTTTGTCAACAGGTATTCTGTAAATTTATCGTCTAATTATTCATCTTTTTAGCTAATTTATTTTTAAAATTTAGGAAATATTTTGAAAAGAATATTATTCTTTTCATTATTTATATGTCTTCAAAAAATTATTTACATTAATGTCAGTATAAAGACTTTGATATTGAGAATATAGCATTAATAATTGGAAGAATTAATTAGAGAAGGTAGTTATTATACATCTACCCATCCGTTAATGCTATGTGTTTTTCAGTGAATAATACACATTTGGACAACAACTTTCCAACCATTTTTTCTCTTTATTAAAAAGAATATGCCTTTTATTCATTTTATTAAAAAGAAATGTTTTTATTCACTTTATTAAAAAGGATATGCTTTTTTTCACTTTATTGAAGAGAATATGATTTATATTCACTTTATTAAAAAAATATATTTTATTGAAATGAATATGCTTTTTATTCACCTTATTAAAAAGATTATGCCTTTCATTCACTTCATTATAAAGAAAAAAAGCATCTGTTTTATTAAACAGATGTTTTTTTGTTACATTAGTATTTTATGTATAAAAACAATCTACCCAGCCTAACCAAATACACCATGGTGAGATTATTGTAGTAAATTTGAAAACTGTACACAGTAAAAATTTCACCAGTTTAACCTTTTAAATTTTTAATTTTTAATTAAGAAAAAATTGAATTGGAACTCTGAATATATTTTTTTTTCGCAACTATGAAATGACTTTAAACTCTACTTAAATAATTCTGGATAATAATATGACAATTATCCACGTAATAATAACAATAATAATATGACAATTATTATTTTCTTTGAACACAAATCTTCATTCAAATTCTGAAATCAATAGTGAATTCAATCTTATCATCGAAAAAATTAATTTTCCGTAATAACATATATATTTTGTATTTTGATTAAATTAAACAAATATCATAGAATCAGACCGAATAAAAATGCTGTTCTGTATTGTATTATTTCGTATAAATAAAAAAAAATTTACATGTTCCATTCAAAGGATTTTTTTATTTGTGAATATTCATTGTTTTTAAAGATTTCATGGCGTAGAATTTAATAATGAACTCATTTATACATGTACACTATAAACATTTATTGTCGAAAATGACAATTTCAGCTTTTTTACGTAAATCATATAATAAGTCCATTAAAGCAATGATAACAGTTTTCTAGCAAAAACTCATTTCAGGCTATCATAAAGAAGGGAGAAAGCAACTACACCAGGAATAATAAACTGACTAGTGGATTATTGTGGAAAGATGTCTTTTCTACGCCGATGGGTTATTCATGAGGAAAAGAGATGAACTGCTTTAATGGGCAGATCAGCGAAGAAATAATGAGCCCATTTGCTGGATACCCTCTTACCAAGAGTATAAGTAAGCCAGATTTCTTGGATTGAATAAAAGAACTATCAGAGATTATTGCTTAAGGTAGAAATATTCATGAAAACATAAAAATTATTGTATTTTGGGGGAAAAAAATAGTATGCGGGTCTAAATTTCAAGGAAAAAAAAAAAAACGTTTTTGAATTTTGAATTTAATAAATAATTTTATAAAACAGAGATTATATAGTATGGAATTTTATTCCATTATTTTTATTGGCAAAGAAGTCCATCTTATAAATATTGTAACATCTCGGCCTATACGACCTATAACGGCTTCAATAAGAGGGCCTCTTTTAGGATCATGAGAACACCTTAATTTTTGTTTACAAACCTATATATATATATACAAATGGAAAACTCTAGATTATTACAATTTATCATTTGCACACAAAAAAAAAAATAAATAAATAAAATTAAAATTAAAGATTTAAATTTGATTCTCAAATGCATGTTTAAATCCCTATTACAGTTTACTACAAGATCAGAGATTTTCAGAGTTCTCGAGTCTACGTCTAATTAAAAAAATACATGGCTTGCGGCAGACCTTAATTAGCAAACTGCGTGATACACGAAACCGGAGGGGTTACCTAGGGGTTTACTTTGAAAAACAGACGGAATCTCTGACTTATTCAGTCACTTCAGAGAAAAAAAAAGAAAAACAACACTTCTGGTCGACTAATATCAGAACACACTTTCTTCACCAAGAAAATCTCCTGTTAAGACAATCCGTCAAGGGAGAGGGGTCAGCTTCCCTCACTTCTCATTTGAATAGATATTTCTCAGCTCATGATCTATCACTATGAAACAACTCATGATATAGTTCATATTCAATCATAGTGTGTGACCGCATGACCTGTGAAGGCCGCATAAACAATTGCTAATTTTATGAGATCTCATTATTCATGGCATATATGAATATCTGCTATCAGATTTGAGTGACAGTTGTTCTCATTAATCCAAATACTAATTGCATGTAATATAACTACTAATGATATTGCTTGTACGCAGTCAAATTTGAATGGTGGGTAAATATATACTTGTCAAATAACATATATTCCTCTCTCCTGGATATGAAATGCCAAAACTCTTCCCGTGAGAAAAAAATGTTACAATATATAAATACACAGCACTATACTACTTATTCTAGTGAGAAAGAATGCAGATTCAAATATAATTAAAATAAATGTGAAAGTTATTATTATATTAATAATAAATAGCCTTTGACAGAAATATCAGAAAATGTTATCTGGAATATTTAACAAATTATGACGATAATCATACCAAAGTATGTGTTTACGTTTTGTACAGTTCGATTCGCTACTGAAATAGTAAACTTATAGAAGGAATGCTTAAGTTAACAAATATTATTTACCAAAAAAATTTAAGAAGAAAAAGAAAGAAATCAAAACAAAAAGAAATCATCTGAAAAAACTAATTTTTATCCACTTTATGCAACTTTTTGTTCATTTTTGGGGGTGTTTCTATTCCTTTTTTAAATTAGAAGGTAAAACTTTTTTAAAAATCTAGTTTTTTTAAATGGAACTTTTAGCAAATCTGAATTTACAGATGTATTTGACATAGAAATTAAAAATTTCACTTTGGAAATACATTTATAGCATGTATAATATAGTACAATTTAGTAAAGAGCTTTTTTTAAACTATAGATAACCTATATTGTGCGTATTTTTCAATTCCTTCTTTTAGCTCACACTCTATACTAGCTCTCTCACATATATATCTTGTTCAAATTTTCAAACGTTAATAAAATACTTTTTATTCATCCACTAGAGTTCAAATACATTTTTTTTGAACTTGTGGTGGATGACACTGGATATTAATACAGTTTTTTTAAATATTAATTCAGTAATTAAATTTAATTAATTAATTAAAATTTTTTTTAGATTTAAGTTGCTTATATCTACCAATAGAGGGCGCCAGATAAACATAAAAAAATGAAATGGAAATTATTTTTAAAGGACTTTCTGCAATATAGTGAAAAAAAGTAGGAATTGACTTTAAAAAAAAAGTTTTATATCACTTGTTTAAGCATTCTTTTCCAAACTTTTATATAATAAACATTTTTATAACAAAAATTTGTATGATAGAATAACTATTTATTAGTGCATACAGAAAGTATGACATAAGTATGTACAATTGGAACAAAAATTCTTGACCATGTCATGTCTTTTACAATGTGTCATATCACGTCATTCATATCTTGGCAGGATTCGAATAAAATTTTCTCAGTTTAGAAACTGAATGTTCTATTCACCTTGCTTTTTTTATCGTCCCCATAGTTGTCACGCATTTTTACTTCTTGAGAACATTAGTTATTTTAATGACAGTTACGTCATTTACCTACTCAATTAAAAAGATTCAGACTCTCCTTAACGCTTTCAAAATAATTCATGAGTCCCACAAGCAACCTGCAAATAGCGTAGCTGTTCATTACGCTGACTTCAGCGGACCCGCTAATCGTTAAATATTTGACGGCGGGCGTCTTCGACGCGAGGCACAGATTAGCCTTATTTGCACGATCAATAATTAAACTTCTCCAAACTATTGGGGGAGAGACTCGAACGTCAATCCGATACTTTCGCAACACACGCTCGTAAAAAGGTTTCTGAAGGGATGATTCACTCCCCTGGCTCTCTAGATAAACATTAGAAAATGGCCGGGAGAGTTCGTTGGGAAGTTCTTTTATGCTTCTTAGGAATAAAAAGTGAAGTAAAGTTGGACAAATTCCTGTCTTCAATGATTGAGTTATTTTATTCTTAATTAAAGGTATTACCATAGATTGATTTTTTAAATACCGCAAATAGTTTAGTTATTGATTTTTGTATTTAAATTTACAAGAAATTCTCGTGTACCACAACACACTAGGCAAATAAATGATAGATTTAAAAGTACATGTGGCATTCCGAAAGAGAAATAAAATAAAAGATTGATAGGGTAGGCTTTTAGGAAAAATCAAAATAAGAATTAACGATATTACAAAAGGCTGTAAAAATAGGTTCCATATTAAAAAAAACCGCAAAAATTTAGTGGCCATTTGACATTTTTTTAATATTGGTTCTTTCGTATAAATATAAAAAATACAGTTATATTTTATTCAGTAAAGATACTTATAGTTTTTGAATATTTTTTCTAATGCAGCTGGCAATAAAGAGACAGCTAACTTTATGCCATAAGCAAGGTCTGCACCGCTGTTACTCATTTAGCACTACCCAAGGGGCACGTGCAGCTTAAAGATATGTTACGGACGCGAGTAACACTATCCCAACAACGCTCTGCGATCTAATTAGACCAGGACCTCGCCTTTAAAGTGGATTCCGAATCACTACAAACATCCATGCCCCCACCGGGACTTGAACCCGATACCTGTGGTACCGAGCGCAAGTACTGTGAAAGTAATATAAGAACAAATAGTCCATAAGAAGTCCGAGTCCATAAGAACAAATTTAGTGGGCATTTTACTTTTTGGAATGATGGTTTTTCAAATAAATGCAAAATGAATAAATAAAAAAAAAAAATACGATTATATATTTTATTCAGCAAAGATACTTATAGTTTACGAATATTAGTGACACTACAAACGACCGAGCGAATAACGACTTACGAATATTAACTAACACTATCCCCACAACTCTATACGATCCTAATAGAACGGGACCGACGGCTTAAAATGGATCCCGAACCCCTACAAATATCCATGGCACCTCCGTTACCACTACCCAGTGGGTACGTGTAACTTGAAGATTTTCTAAGGACGCAAGTAACCTATAAATATCCATGGCACCACCGGGACTTGAACCCGATACCTGTGGTACCGAGCGCCAAAACACTAGCCACTCGGCCATGAGTCCCATGCGATACTAGTATTGTGCGATGCAATATTTTTCAGTGATTCTAAACAAGGATTATTAGGTTTAATATTGAAAATATGATATAATATTGCCTTATAATTAATAACTGCTGGCCTGATGGCCGAGTGAATAGAACTCTGGCACTCGGGGCCACGGATTCGAGTTCACTATTGAAGTTTACAAAAAATTCTCGTGTACCCCAAAGTATCACACGAAGGAAATAAATAATAAAGTTAAAAGTACACGTGATATTCCAAAAGAGAAATGAAAGAAAAGGGTGTAAAAGAAGAGATTTAGGAAGCATCAAAATAAGAATTAATGAAATTACAAAATGCTGTGAAAGTAGGTTCCAACATTAACAAAAATTTAGTGGCCATTTGAAATTGAAATAATTAAAAATGGAAATGAAAATGTAGAAATTAGTAATGGAAATAAAATAAAATGTGAATGGAAATTATTTAAATTAAATTAAGTTGGATATTAAACATTTAAATTGTAAAAGAATCTATTTTTTACTACTAGATGCAAAATAAAGTTTTTAAAATCGTGATTCATTATTCAGCGCTCTGGAAGCCAGGTTTCCAATCCAATTTCAGGAATTCTCCTTCGAAACTGCCTGACGGGAATGCGTCAATAGGGGTTCCCTGTTGCCATACCGTGGAAACGGAACTCCTCCCGGGAATATTCCTCATCAGTTCGAACAGCGCCTCACAGTCTCCTCTCGAGAGGGTGAATCTTCCTCAACAAACTTCCAGAGATTGGGTTTCGCTTATTTGTTCGTAAGAGAGCGTCAGAGACAAGGATTTCGCACTAAAAAAAAGAAGGTTTTCTACTTAATTTGTTTTTAAAAAGAGAAACTGGTAATATGCAAAAAGCAATTTTTTTCAACGAAACTAAAATTTGTTTAAAGGGCATGGCCTGAATTTACATTATTTAGCTGTACTTCAGCTCAATACGATTTATAAAGGTTAGATTGGTTTAGTTTGTCGTTCTACGGTCATCCTGTGCACACGAGGGCTAAAGAGACCGGGACTACAGTTTAAAGTGGATTTCGAATCACTCCCAAACATCCATGCCCCTCCAGAATTCGAACCTGGGACCTGTTGTACCAAAGGATCGAGTATGAAGTTTAGAGAAAGAGAGAGAATAATATTAGAGAAGATTATAATTCATGCATTAAATCTTTAAATTTTTAAGTTAAAGTAAGACATAAAACCATATACCACTTTTCAGCCCTTTAAAAACATTGTAATAAGAGCATATATTATATGTAATTAGTTATGCATAGAAAGATTTATTATATGTACATAAATATGAAAAATTCTTCTTCATTGGTGCAATAGCCTCATGGTGAGGCAAGGCCGTCTGCTTACGGGCAGATTTTGAGACAAGAGATGCTTTCTTACTTACGTGGTGGGGTTGTCAACTCCAAGACAAACGGTCTACAGTCATATTAAACGGGGCCTGAATGGCTGAGTGTCTAGCACTCGGGCACTCAGTGCCACAGGTTCCGCGTTCGAACCCCAGTGTTGTCGTGGATGTTTGTATCGATTCGGAATCCCCTTTAAGCTGTAAGTCTCGGTCTAATACGACCGTAGTCACAGAGTTCAATCAAACTTCTCACTCACACAGCGGCCTGGTTGCCAAGTGGCTAGCGCTTTGGCCTTTGGTATCCCAGGCTTCAGGTTCGTATCCTGGCGGTGGCATGGATGTTTGTGAGTGGTTCGGAATCCACGTTAAACTGTAGGTCCCGGTCAGTTTAGCCCAAAGTGTGCACAAGATGACCGTAGAGCGACAAACCAAACCAAACCAATCTCACTCACACCATTCCCTAACTGTAAAGGGCAACTCAGCTCTAGGCACAGTGATGTCGTGTGGTGTAGTAGTTATATTAGACAGGGACCTACAGTTTAAAGTGGATTCCGAACCACTAGCCACCGTCAGGGCTCGAGCCCGAAGCCTGCGTCACCGAGAGCCAGAGCGCTAAACACTCGGCCATCAGGTCTCATGGAAACTTATAGTGGTTATAAATAAAAATTATTTTATATGATGAGTGGGAGAAAATAAATATATAAATATTTTCCACATAATAGCAATTACAATAGTATGCTAACTGAATATTTATAAATACATTCTTCATGAAAAAGTACAGATTAAATAAAAAAGTTGATAGTATTTATAACATAAAATATTTGCTAGGAACTTCAGATTGCATTTAAAAAAAAAAAAAAAAAAAAAAAAAAATGTCCAAATTGATCTTCGTTAAAAGTGAAAAAAGAAAATTATAAAGAATCAGATAGGGATTAATTTGAATTCATCTATAATAAGTAGTCATAAATGGCTTCAGGTTATTCCATTTGCAGTTTGGAAATATGAATTTAAAAAACTTGTTATCCCCAACAGTTATGTTCGAATCAAACACTATAAGAAAGAACACATAAACATAAGCCAACTATGATACATATAGACTAAGTTAATTCATGGCTTACAAATTGAGAAAAAATTTCACGTTTGGGTAAAAAATGAGAAATTTTGGATTATTTCTAAAGGAACATTGATGAATAATTTACTGAAATTAACTGTTGATAAAGATGAACATTACAAATCCTTAGTATTTCTATGTAAAAATTTTAATCCACATCATACAACAATTTTTCCAGTGCGAAAACTTGCACTGTTCAATTTAATCATGGACCTATTAACATTATAGATAAAATAAAAAAAATAATAAGTAAACACAGCTTTTAGGATAATGAAAGGAGAATAGTTGGATTAATGCTTTCGAGGAGAGACTATGAGATGTTACTATCCTGCATTTGGATGTCGTAGGACAATAAACCTAGAAATTTCCTATCAGCCAATCCAGATGCCGATGCCCCAAACATATTGTCCTATTGGTCATTCAAGTGTCCTAGATTTTGAGAGCAGTGATTGCTATTTCAGACGGGCTAGACGTTTTGTTAACTATCCGTTTAACTAGTTTATGTTACATATGGACTGTGAACGAGACAAGCACTTTCTATTTAAGATTTATATTTATTGACATAGGGCCTTAATGGCTGAATGGCATGGTACCACAGGTTTCGGGTTCGAGTCCCGGCGGTGCCATGGTTGTTTGTAGTGGTTCGGAATCTATTTTAAAAAGTTGGTCCCTGTCTAATAGAATTAAAATTGTCCTCGTTGTGGGGCATTGTTACTCCGCGTCCGTGGCTTATCTTGACACGCACCCCCTGGGTAATGCAAAGTGAGAAACGTCTGTGCAGCACTTGCCTTAAGGCATCCAAGACCAAGCTGTCTGTGTTTGCCAGCTGCATTAGAAAGAAAAAAAATATTTATTGACATGCAAATTTGCAATTTTATCTGTAAATGATTGCAAATTTACAATTTTATCAGCAAATAATTATAAATCTTGAATTATCTATATTTATTCCCCTTATCCCCATCTTGTATCTGTCTATAGGATATCATTTGCCTGTATATTATTAGGTTTATATTTATTCAAATGTAATTCTGCAATTTCATTCGTAAATAATTACAAATCTGCAATTTTATCAGCAAATTTGAATTTTATCTGCAAGTAATTGTAAATCTGGAATTATCTATATTTATTCACACGCAAAGATTTATATTTATTCACATGATAACATCATCTTGCATCTGTCTATATAATATCATCTGCCTGTATATTATTAGATTCATATTTATTTACATAGGTTTCGGGTTCGAGTCCTGACGGGGCCATGGATGTTTGTAGTGGTTCGGAATCCACTTTAAACCGTAGGTCCCCGTCTAATATGATCGTAGAGTATTGCGGGGGCATTATTACTCCGCGTCTGTGGCTTATTTCAAGTTACACGCGCCCCCTGGGTAATGCAAAGTGAGTACGTCTGTGCAGCACTTGCCTTAAGGCATCCAACACCAAGCTGTCTAAGTGTTTGCCAGCTGCATTAGAACAAAAATAATCGTTGGAATAATCGTTAACATTTAATAGAAAAAGGCTAGCTACAAGTTATCGAGTATATAAACAGTGTAAAAAAAAAAATTTCTGATTTTGAAAATTCAATAATAATACTATCTATATACAGGAAATTGGGCCTGACTGGCCGAATTACTAGCGCTCTTGCGCTCGGTACCACATGTTTCAGGTTGGAGTCCCGGCGGTGCCATGGATGTTCGTAGTGGCTCGGAATCCACTTTAAACCGTAGGTCCCGGTCTAATAATATCGTAGAGCGTTGCGGGGGCATTGTTACTCCACGTCCTTGGCTTAACTTCAAGTTACACGAGCCCCCTGGGTAATGCAAATGAGTAACGTCTGTGCAGCGCTTGCCTTAAGGCATCCAAGACAGTTGTCTAAGTGTTTGCCAGCTGCATTAGGAAAAAAATATTTATTCACATGCAAATTTGCAATTTTATTCGCAAATAATTGTAAATCGACAATTTTATTTGGAACTAATTGCACATCTGCAAATTTATTTACAAATAATCTCAAATTTCCAATTTTATCTGCAAATAATTGTAAATCTGGAATTATCTACATTTATTCACATGATTCATCATCTTGAATCTGTCTATATAATATTATTGTCTATATATTACTATATATGCATCTCTCTATAAATTATTAGCCTGAATGCATATTATTAGATGCATAATTATTCACATGCAAATCTGCAATTTTATCCGCAAATAATTGCAAATTTGCAATTTTATCTGCAAGTAGTTGTAAATTTGGAATTACCTATATTAATTCACATACAAAGATTGATATTTATTCCCAAGATATCATAATCTTGCATCTGCCTATATGATATCATCTGTCTGTATACTATTAGATTTATATTTATTCACATGTAAATCTGCAATTTTATCTGCAAATAACTGGATATATGCAATTTTACCCACAATTACAGAAAATCTGTTTTTTTATCTGCAAGTAATTGTAAATCTAGAATTATCTATATTTATTCAAATGCACAAATTTACATTTATTCACATAATATAATCAGATAATATCATATTTGTCTATATGGTATCATCTGTCTGTAGTTATTTTTTAAATTGAAAGTTGTCAGCTAGTGTAATAATGGCACCTGATGGCTGAGTTGCTAGCTCTCTAGTTCTCGATGCCACAGGTTTCAAGTTCGAATCCCAGCGTATATATCGGTGCTTATCGTGGTTCGAAATCCACTTTAACGCATAAGTCCTGGTCTACTGTAAAGGGATAGGGCAAACAACGCTATCCCGTAAAAAGAAAACATTTGCTGTCTCGAAATCTGCCTTTAGACACACGGCCTTAGCCCAGCTGTTGCTCCAATGCTGATGAGATATTGTAATAGAAATGATTGACGTCTAAACTTTTACTAAAGAAATTAATTTCTTCAAATTAAAATATAAGGAAATTAATTGGTGGTCAAAGCCATGATTAACAAAAGCACTAGTTAAATTTAAGGTCTAAGTCTAGTTAAAAGTAGATTCAATAATAGTGAGATAACAATTATTGAAGACAATCTACATACAGACAACACTATTAATTTAAGATTAATTTAAAAACAATACATTGATGTGTTCTGAAACATATCAAAGATAATTTCCATGATGAATTATGATGATGGTTTCATTAAATATGCAAGACTAAATTATAGACATTTTTGAGGTGGGTGATATTCTTTGCAATTCATATTAGAGGATAAATAATTAGATAATTTAAGGATTGTTTAATTAGTTGGCGAGACTGTTGCATAATTAAAGCTGGGAAACATTAGTGATTTACTGATCCTGAAACTAATCTGAATTAAAATTACATGGATTCATCATTAAGTGGTGTAAGAAGTGTATAATTTATTCTAAGGAAAGACATATTAATCAGTACATTCTTCGTTACATAATTTGAATTAATGCAAATCTTTATTTATACCTCGAAACTGGATCTTAATTCATTGTTTTCAGTTAATTAAATGGTAAAACATTTGTGTAAATACCTAAATGTTTCCTTTAAATTCTAATTAATTGTCCTTTTTTGAGTTACATTTCTTTATTTTTAGCATCTTGCTTAAAAACTATACAAATATGCTTGGCAACTTCACTAAAGTGAAACCGCAAAATATTATAGTTTACAAGCCGATATAAAGATAATTTAATTATTACCAATATATAAGATATAAAGATACTTTATTAATTATTATTAGTAAAGTATTATGACCAATATGAGGATACTTTACTGGAGGAATTTTTACTTGCTTGCTTTTGATACTTGCTGTAATTTACCTATATTATTGAAATATCAAATAGTTCGAATCGATACTAGATGTGACTACAACGCATGCCACGTGCAGTATCAAATTCTGATCAATACTTGGGTACTCTAATAATGGGCACTATAGCAAGTGTTGTTGACCACCCTATGGTCATTTTTGCACACTAGTACTAATGTTGTTTAAAAATGATGCAAATACACTTGACAACCTTTCAAAAGAGAAACCACAAAATGTAATAGTTTGCAAGGATGTTTACCAATATAAAGATACTTTACTGGAGGACTATCTGTAAAAATCTGTGAGTTGTATCTGGGCATTATAGCAAGTGTTGTTGACCCCCTATAGTCATTTTTGCACACTAGTACTAATGTTGTTTAAAAATGATACAAATACACTTGACGACCTTTCAAAAGAGAAACCACAAAATGTAATAGTTTGCAAAGATGTTTACCAATATAAAGATACTTTTACTGGAGGACTATCTGTAAAAATCTGTGAGTTGTATCTGGGCATTATAGCAAGTGTTGTTGACCACCCTATAGTCATTTTTGCACACTAGTACTAATGTTGTTTAAAAATGATACAAATACACTTGACGACCTTTCAAAAGAGAAACCACAAAATGTAATAGTTTGCAAAGATGTTTACCAATATAAAGATACTTTACTGGAGGACTATCTGTAAAAATCTGCGAGTTGTATCTGGGCATTATAGCAAGTGTTGTTGACCACCCTATAGTCATTTTTGCACACTAGTACTAATGTTGTTTAAAAATGATACAAAATACACTTGACGACCTTTCAAAAGAGAAACCACAAAATGTAATAGTTTGCAAAGATGTTTACCAATATAAAGATACTTTACTGGAGGACTATCTGTAAAAATCTGTGAGTTGTATCTGGGCATTATAGCAAGTGTTGTTGACCACCCTATAGTCATTTTTGCACACTAGTACTAATGTTGTTTAAAAATGATACAAATACACTTGACGACCTTTCAAAAGAGAAACCACAAAATGTAATAGTTTGCAAAGATGTTTACCAATATAAAGATACTTTACTGGAGGACTATCTGTAAAAATCTGTGAGTTGTATCTGGGCATTATAGCAAGTGTTGTTGACCACCCTATAGTCATTTTGCACACTAGTACTAATGTTGTTTAAAAATGATACAAATACACTTGACGACCTTTCAAAAGAGAAACCACAAAATGTAATAGTTTGCAAAGATGTTTACCAATATAAAGATACTTTACTGGAGGACTATCTGTAAAAATCTGTGAGTTGTATCTGGGCATTATAGCAAGTGTTGTTGACCACCCTATAGTCATTTTGCACACTAGTACTAATGTTGTTTAAAAATGATACAAATACACTTGACGACCTTTCAAAAGAGAAACCACAAAATGTAATAGTTTGCAAAGATGTTTACCAATATAAAGATACTTTACTGGAGGACTATCTGTAAAAATCTGTGAGTTGTATCTGGGCATTATAGCAAGTGTTGTTGACCACCCTATAGTCATTTTTGCACACTAGTACTAATGTTGTTTAAAAATGATACAAATACACTTGACGACATTTCAAAAGAGAAACCACAAAATGTAATAGTTTGCAAAGATGTTTACCAATATAAAGATACTTTACTGGAGGACTATCTGTAAAAATCTGTGAGTTGTATCTGGGCATTATAGCAAGTGTTGTTGACCACCCTATAGTCATTTTTGCACACTAGTACTAATGTTGTTTAAAAATGATACAAATACACTTGACGACCTTTCAAAAGAGAAACCACAAAATGTAATAGTTTGCAAAGATGTTTACCAATATAAAGATACTTTACTGGAGGACTATCTGTAAAAATCTGTGAGTTGTATCTGGGCATTATAGCAAGTGTTGTTGACCACCCTATAGTCATTTTTGCACACTAGTACTAATGTTGTTTAAAAATGATACAAATACACTTGACGACATTTCAAAAGAGAAACCACAAAATGTAATAGTTTGCAAGGATGTTTACCAATATAAAGATACTTTACTGGAGGACTATCTGTAAAAATCTGTGAGTTGTATCTGGGCATTATAGCAAGTGTTGTTGACCACCTTATAGTCATTTTTGCACACTAGTACTAATGTTGTTTAAAAATGATACAAATACACTTGACGACCTTTCAAAAGAGAAACCACAAAATGTAATAGTTTGCAAAGATGTTTACCAATATAAAGATACTTTACTGGAGGATTATCTGTAAAAATCTGTGAGTTGTATCTGGGCATTATAGCAAGTGTTGTTGACCACCCTATAGTCATTTTTGCACACTAGTACTAATGTTGTTTAAAAATGATGCAAATACACTTGACAACCTTTCAAAAGAGAAACCACAAAATGTAATAGTTTGCAAAGATGTTTACCAATATAAAGATACTTTACTGGAGGACTATCTGTAAAAATCTGTGAGTTGTATCTGGGCATTATAGCAAGTGTTGTTGACCACCCTATAGTCATTTTTGCACACTAGTACTAATGTTGTTTAAAAATGATGCAAATACACTTGACAACCTTTCAAAAGAGAAACCACAAAATGTAATAGTTTGCAAAGATGTTTACCAATATAAAGATACTTTTCTGGAGGACTATTTGTAAAAACTGCCTATAATTTATATATATTATTGGAAAATATCTTACTTAACAAACAATTTGAATCGATACTAGATTTGTGACTACAATGCACACCACGTAGAGATCACCATCCTGACACTGGGTACTATAGAAAGGGAGATTTGCCGCGCTATGGTCATTTTTGTACACCAGGACTAATAAGACGGTGTCCCACGGTCTAAAGTGAATTAATACAAGTAATATAAAAAAAAATTTTAAAGTCAATTTCTGCTTTTTTCCACTCTATTGCAGAAAGTTCATTATAAATAATTTTCATTCATTTTTTTTTTAGTTTATCTGGCACCTTCTATTATTAGATACATACAACTTAAATCTAAAAAGGACTAAAATTAATTAGTTAAATCTTATTAATGAATTTATATTTGAAAATGCGGTATTAACACCAAGTGCCATCCATTACAAGTTTAAAAAAATGCATTTGAAGTCGAGTGGATGAATAAAAAGTATTTTAAGAACGATTGAAAATTTGAACTGAATTGATATAAATATATAGGGAGAGTGTGAGCTAATAGAAGGAATTGAAAAACAGTTAAAAGTGAATTTTAAAACCTGGATTAGTGTCTCTAAATAGCCCACTACAAAAAATAAATTGCATCTTTTGTGGTTTGAAGTTCCTAACTCCGGGGCCTGATGGCCGAATAGCTAGCGCTCTGGCGTTCGGTACCACAGGTATCGGGTTCAAATCCCGGCTTTGCCCATGGGTATTGTAGTGGTTCGGAATCCACTTTAAACCGTAGGTCCCGGTCCTAATAGGAGGAGCGTTGCGGAGACATTGTTACTCCGCGTCCGTAGCTTACCATCAAGTTACACGCGCCCCCTGGGTAATGCAAAGTGAGTAACATCGGTGCAGTCCTTATAGGCATCCAAATACGTCCATGTCGGTTTGCCAGCTGCATTGGGGGAAAAAAAGTTCCTAACTCCGGATGATATCTAAACTAAGTACTGTGTAATTATGGAAAAATGAGTTTGAGTCGTATTAAAATGCTACACATTGTTTCTGTGTAATTATCAAACCATCCTTATTTTCATAAAGAGTTAATAGCAAGATAGAAACTATTCAATACAACATCTATAGGATTCCTGATGATGTTGCTGCTTGATGATGGAGCTCACTGGTCGCGTCAGGGGCCTGCTCTGTGGTGGTGACAAACATAAAAGGGTACTTACGTATTAACGCTACCTTGGTTACAGTTGCGCCAATAAAGAGCAATCTTGTTGTTCGCACGCAGTTATCTTTTGAACGCCAACCGCAGCTACAGATTTGGCGGTTTTTAAGTGGCTCCAATCTACACCTAAAATTTTTGTTCCAAATAAAAAAATATACAAAACCCTTCATTTAAAATCAAAACGCTTTCAAAATTCAAAACACTTTATTTAAACACAAAGTAGTCAAACAGATTTCAGTGGAAAACAGGCCGACAGGCATTTTCGTAGCACTAAAAAATGGCGTCAAAAATCAGCAAATCTGTAGCTGTTGGATTGACGACAAATCTGTAGCCAAGGTAGCGTTAATACCCATAAAAGAATGAAAACATTGGCAATGCCCAGAGGTTAAAGGAACTCGTGAGAATTGAAAAAGTCCCAAAAATTAAAAATTGAATTTAGTTAGAGCAGAATATTCCTAGGTCTTTTCAAATTAGAATGTGGTTCATGTTGTTCGATCTCTTGAATGGTCAGATATTAATGGTTGTCAGTATCATTGAAGAATATTTCTGAAAGTTTTTTCCAATAATTTTTGAGAGGTAGCAGTGAGAAGATGTTTGAATATCAGCGTTTCTCATGAACCAGTTAGCATTCGTTATTTGTCTATATTTTGTTGAGCTTCCAAAATTTTAGTATTACAATTAGCGACATAAGCCCATAGAAAAATGATTTCGTATTACGTATTAATGATGTATAAAAAAGCTACACATTTGCTTAATTATCACGTCATCTTTATTTTCATAAAGAGTTAACTGCAACACAGAAACGATTCCCTGCAACATCCATAAGTTTCGTTCTAGATTTTGATATCTGTATTTAGCCACAGGGGCCGAGTGGCTAGCGCTCTGGCACTCGATATCACAGGTTTCGGGTTCGAATTCCGGCAATGCCATGGATGTTTGTAGTGGTTCTCCATATTAAGACGTAGTTCCCGGTCTCAAATGACCGTAGAGCGTCACAGAGCCCAATCAGACCTCTTCTCACCCACATCATTCCCAAACTATAAAGAAGCAACTCAACTCTAGTAGCAGTATTTAGCTACTACAATTAATAAAGAAAAGTGGTATCTTGGAGGTTGTAGCAAATGCAAAGAAAATCCAGATTGTAGAATTAACGTATCACTATGGCATACAGAAAAATAAGTATTTGGATACTTTAAGTAATTATTAGTATTTTCACATTAGTATTTAGATACTTTAAGTAAATATTAGTATTTTCACATTAATATTTAGATACTTTAAAGTAAATATTAATACAGCTATCGAATACAAAACAGAAGTATATTAAGTTGATTATGGTAGTACTGTTGATGTCTGATGTTATAGGATTGTTTGTGTAAAAAAAATCAAATATTATATTGCAACGGGATAAATGATTTATTAATTTAGCTAAATAAGCCAAGAAAAAGTATTCATTAGACATTTGTTTAAAAGTTATCGCATTCAAGTATTCCAATACAACGAAACATTATTTTAAATCTTAATAGCTTATATTTTAAATCTTTTACCGCGTGTTAAAAACAAGCTTTTAATTTTACGATCAGGATAAGTAGTCACGAGCTTAAGTGTTCGTTAGTTTGTAGTTGCTGATTAAATGATATACCACTGTGCCCAAAAAGTAAGACCAATTATTTTTTTTTCAAAAACATTTTATTTATTCTTTCAAATTTATTTCATCGCTTTCAAAGTAATCATGTCCGGAACACAATGCACCTATGGCAACTTTTTTTACAATACTCAATGCATGCTAAAAAAATCATCGGCAGTGATAGCCTTCAAATTGAGCGGCAATTCACGTTGAATCGCTTCCATCGACTCAAAACGCTGTACCCGGAGTGGTCTTTTGAATTTAGGGAAAACGCACGGTGTGAATATGGTGGTTGTGGAACGATGAGTTCAATTTTAGGCGAAAAAGTCGCGAAGAATCAACGCAGTGTGAGCTGGCGCATTCAGTGTTTTCGGTACCAATCGAGATTTGACGCATTTGAAGTCCAAAATGGAATTGACCGATCCTTTTGCTTTTCCAACGTCATCAGCAATGTCTCTAATTGTAAATCGACTATTTGGAAACACCAAATCTTTAATTTTGTCGACATGAACTTCGTTGGTTGAGATTGATGGTTGAGCAGAGGGTTCTTCGTCTTCAACGCTTTCTCTGCTTTCTTTGAACTGTTTATACCACTTCTAAACATTACTTTCCGATATAGGAATGCTCACCGAATACCTTCTGCAACATTCCATACGCAAACAAAATTGAATGAAAGTTCTTTGCTCAATTCATTCAGACATTTCAAAAATCGCCGGAATCAGTTTTAGCATCTCGCAAAGCCAAGTGTAACTCAAACACTAATGAATATTTTGACGTCAAATTTCACACAGATGTCAAGGATGGTGGTCTTACATTTTGGACACAGTAGCATCCTCAAGTTTCGTGACTGCAAACAGTTTTGGCTTTACGTTAGCTGTGGTATTTAGTGCAAAATATGGAGGAAAACACTGTTAAAAGGTTTTTCTAACACTTTTATTTTAAATTGGTATCACAAAGCCAACATCACAACTAAACAGATTTTAAAGGACTTTCGATAAATTTATTACTCCTTTTTAAGGAGATTTGGTTGGTTTGTCTCTCCACGGACAATTTCTGCACACTTTAGAGTCATTAGAACGGGACATACAGTTTAACATGGACTCCGAACCACTTACAAACATCCATGCCATCTCCAGGATATGAACCTGAAGTATGTGGTACCAAAGGCCAGGCTGATTACCAATTGGTCACTAAGTCGCTATTTTTTTAAATTTATTTATAATTTTTATGTAGAAGCAAGGAAGTTTATATGGGACGCTGCATTTTTAAATTATTGTTTCTGTTCATTCAGTAAATTTTAGCTCCTTGAACGTATAAACCCATTTACCAGCAATAAAGTATTCTAAAAGTAAACTTTCAAACAGTGCTACCAAATTACAAAAGTGTCTAAATTAGCTCCATTTTCGCATATAACATCACGATTTAAATACAATAATACAAAGGTTCCTACTGTTTTGGCTGCATGAACAACTTCTCTGTGAAGTATTTTAAATATTAGTTTACCGTGAACATTGTATCTGCATTGTAGTTGTGCATACATATAGCTACAAATATAAAAATCTCTACATACACAACACTTAATGATTTATGAATTGAATGATGACATTTTTTTAAGTTACAAAATAAAGCTTACAAATAGGTAGTACTACTTAGTCAGTATATTATACTACTTAGTCAGTATATTATACTACTTAGTCAGTATGTTATACTACTTAGTCAGTATGTTATACTACTTAGTCAGTATATTATACTACTTAGTCAAAAGTCATGGGATACCTCTTAATATCGTGTCGGCCCTCCTTTCGCCCGGCGAAGTGCAGCAACTCGACGTGGCATGGACTCAACAAGTCGTTGGAAGTCTTCTGCAGGAATATTGAGCCAAACGTCCATTTTGATGGTGCAGGATTTTGGGCCCGAACAGACCTCTCTATGATGTCCCATAAATACTCGATGGGATTCATGTCGGGCGATCTAGGTGGCCAGATCATTCGTTGGAATTGTCCAGAATGTTCTTCAAACCAATCGCGAACAGTTGTGGCCCGGTGACATGGCGCATTGTCATCCATAAAAATCCCATCGTTGTTTGGGTACATGAAGTCCATGAATGGCTGCAAGTGATCTCAAGTAGCTGAACATAAGCATTTCCAGTCATTTTCGGTCCAGTCGCAAGAGGACCAAGTCCATGCCATGAAAAACAGCCCACACCATTACGGAGCCACCACCAGTTTGAACAGTTTGGGTCCATGGCTTCGTGGGGTCTGCGCCACACTCGAACCCTACCATCAGCTCTTACCAACTGAAATCGTGACTCATCGGACCAGGCCACGGTTTTCCATTCATCTAGGGACCAACCGATATGCTTACGAGAGTCGCTGCAAGTGATGTCGTTCTGTCAGTAAAGGCACTCGAGTCGGTCTTTTGCTGGAATAGCCGAAGAAAGCCAAATTTCTCCGCACAGTTCTAACAGACAAGTAGTGTACGTCCCACATTGATTTCTGCGGTTATTTGACGCAGTGTTGCTTGTCTGTTAGAATTTACGACTCTTTGCAGACGTCGCCGGTCTCGGTCGTTAAGTGCAGGCGGTCGACCACTGCGCTGTCCATGGTGGGATGTTATGCCTGAAATTTCATACTCTCGGCACACTCTTGACACAGTGGATCTGGGAATGTTGAATTCCCTAACGATTTCGAAATGGCATGATACATGCGTCTAGCTCAACTAACATTCCGCGTTCTAAAGTCTGTTAATTCCTGTCGTGCGGTCATCATCATGTCAAAACCTCTTCACATGAATAACTTGAACAGAAATGAAAGCACTGCGCAATACCTGTTCTACGCGATGACTGCCATCTGAAAACACTATCCCATGACTTTTGCATTTAGTACATCATACTACTCAGCCATTTATCATGCCAGCCTGAAAATCATATTCAGCCAGCCAGTACATCATACTACTCAGCCAGCCAGTACCATGCCAGCCAGTTTTGTCAAGCCAGTACATCATACTACTCAGCCAGCCAGTACATCATACTACTCAGCCAGCCAGTACATCATACTACTCAGCCAGCCAGTACATCATCAGCCAGCCAGTACATCATACTACTCAGCCAGCCAGTACATCATACTACTCAGCCAGCCAGTACATCATACATAGCCAGTACTACTACTCAGCCAGCCAGTACATCATACTACTCACCCAGCCAGTACATCATTCAGCCAGCCAGTACATCATACTACTCAGCCAGCCAGTACATCATACTACTCAGTCTAATTCAGTCATCCACAGTTGCTTATAGTAAGCATTAACAAGAGAACTCCAACAAATAATGGGAATAAACAATTTCAAATGTACAGAAAATACTCTGTACATCGTGTCTATACACTAATCATAAAATTATTTTGGTAATGAAGAATTATTACGATAGAAGGATCCCGATTTTAATTACCGTTTCCTTATTAACATCAGTTCTATACATTATAATTATCCATTTATATTACAAGCTACCGCTAATCTCTAATTAGAGATCTTAGTTTCGTATCCATGAATTCCCGTAATAGTATACCCAATTCTTGCTTTCAGGAAACAAGTTTTGGGATGGGGTTGGTTTTGTTGCAATACCCCCGTTGTGTCTACTTTAGACCAATTAGACAGAGAACTACAGTTTAACGTGGATTCCAAACCACTAACAAAGATCCATGACACAGCTTGGATTCAGTTTTAAAACTGCGGTACCAAAGGAAAGAGCTCTAGCTACTAGGCCATCTGGTCGCTACCAAAGCGCGGTATTTCCAGAGTTAAGGATCTTTAGTTTCTTCGCCTATTCCTTGAATTAAAACAGCAACTTTTTTTTTTTTTTTATATTTAAAATTTCAAATAAACTGAACGTTTTTCTAATATTTTTATAACATGACGTAAGATGAATCATTTTTCGTGTAATAATCTTAGCATTATACCATATTTTAATAGAAATAAACCTTGTATGGTACAGTAAACATCCTTTGAAGATACCATATACTCATTATTTGATTTGTCTCTCTGCGGTCATTTTATGCACACGTTAGGCTAATTAGACCGAGACCTACAACATAAAGCGGATTCCGAACCACTAACAAATATCCATATCACAGCGAGGATTGAAATCTGAAGTACCAAAAGGGCAGAATGATAGAAAATCGGCCCTCAGGGTAGCCATTTGTTTCTGTAGGGTCGGGAAGACAATAAAGTGGACTACAAAATAATCAAGTATGTACAAAAACTGCAACAACAACTTTATTACGCAAGGCATAGAAATATTAATTCAAAAACAATGATTAAATAAAACAATTGCGTTAAAATCCATAAACAATTTCTTGTATCTGAAGACCAGATTTCTGTTTCAAAGTAGTGCAGTTTGTGTTTTCGATGAAATATTGCGACGAGTCTAAACTGTTCATCAGGAACTAGCATTGCGTTAGTAAAAAAAGACAAGTTCCAAAAACAAAGCCAGATTAATCAAAAACAAAGCCACAATTATTCGTTTCTTTGGGCGTAACTCCCCTATCTAAGACAATGTCAACGGCTTTGTTAAACAGTTCATCAAGACTTTGTCTAGACAACACTTCTACTCGGCTGGTGAGAGTCAGTATACTCCATTCCGGGTCAGTGTATAATTGCCCAGCTTCTTCATCCGCATACTCATCGTCTGGAGCGCAAAGACCCAATTCCATAGTCCTAATCAGTTTCACCAAGATGACAGGGACTCCAGTGCGATATCTCCGTATCTCTTGATTCCACCTCGCGATAGTATCGACGAAGCTCTCCCTTTGCGGAATTCCGGCTAGCGTTGCCGGTTTTTTTTTTTCCCTGATAGGATTGTAGCAGAGTAAGACGATATCCGCTTTTCCGTAGGCCTCTATCCGGCTCTGTATGAACTCTCCCTTGGCGTCGAGATCCCAGATCATCAACTCCCTTCCAGTCGCATGGTTATGCAAATACGGCTGGGAGAGGATGTTCACGACATCAGAAGGCAGCAATTTTATCTAGGTAAGACCTCACTAAAGTAGTCTTGCCACACTTCGCATTGCCCACCACGACGATTTGGATATAGTCGTTCCTTGGAGTACTCGGCTCCTCCATCCTGGCCCTCTTGGATGAAGATGGCATCGAAACAGGCTCGGCACTCGGTCTTCTGGACATGATGACTTGAACTTCTCGCACCAACAGTAGAAAAATCAATGGGAAGTGCTGTTAAATACGCTGGAACTTCAAATGCATTGTGGGGTTTTTACCTCATGACGTAAGCGGGGTAGACGGTTACAACAAATATCGTAAGGCATTATTAGCATTTGGCATAAAAATGGGAAATTTATGTTTTAAATTTCTGTTATTCTTTTATTTTTGTACTTCATTAGTAATTACTATGTATGTATAATTATTTTTTATAAATTTTCAGTTATATATATCGAAATAAAGTAGGAATAAACAATCATAAATATCAAAGTCAAAGGTAAACCATCATGTTCTTGTGGGTATTTGTTCTGGCCTTTCGTACCACAAGCTTCAGGTGCGAATCCTGGCGGTAGCATGGATGTTCCGGATCCACTTTAAACTGGTCTTAATTTGGTTTTTAGGTCCCGGTCTAATTATCACAAAGTGTTCTGAAATTACCGTAAATCAACAAACCAAACCAAACTGTAACAGAAATTTATATGTATGTAAAACATTTTTTTATAAATTTGAAGTTATATAAATCGAAATAAGGTTGCAATAAACAAACATAAATCTCAAAGTCAAGGTGAAACCATCTTGTTCTTTTAGGTATTTGTTCTGGAATTTGATGCCGCGTCCTTAAGGTCCGAATCCTGGTAATACCATGGATGGTTCGGTATCCATATTACACTGTAGGTCCCGGTCTAATTAGCCCAAAGTGTGCACAAAATGACAGTAGAGCGACAAACCAAACTGTAGGTATCTGTTAATACAGTAATGTTGATAACCTTTGGATTTGTTTTTATTCTGAATCGGGATTTTGATCCGGAAAATTTCTGTTAATCTTTAATTTTTTTACATCATCAGTAATTAATATGTATGTATAAAAATTTTATAAATTTGCAGTTATATAAATCGAAATAAAATTGCAATAAACAAACATAATTCTCAAAGTCAAAGGTAAATCATCATGTTCTTGTAGGTATTTGTTAATATAGCGAAGTTGATTCCTTCGGATTTGTTTTTATTATGAATCGGGATTCTGATCCCGGAAAACTCCTCTTAATATTTTATTTTTTTACTTCATCAGTGATTAATATGTGTGTATAATTATTTTTTATAAATTCGCAGTTATATAAATCGAAACAAAGTAGCAAAATAAATCTCAAAGTCAAAGGTAAACCATCATGTCCTTGTAGGTATTTGTTCTGGCTTTTGGTACCACAAGCTTCAGGCTCGAATCCTGGTGGTAGCATGGATGGTTCTGAATCCAGGTTAAACTGTAGGTTGCGGCCTAATTAACCCAATGTGTGCACAAAATGGCCATAAAGTGACAAATTAACATGCATTAAAGCGATAAATTAACATGCGAACAAACCATACTATGTCAGAAATTAACATGCATATAAAAATTTTAAATAAATTTGCAGTTATATAAATTGCAATAAACAAACATAAATCTCAAAGTCAAAGGTAAACCATCATGTTCTTGTAGATATTTGTTCTGGCCTTTGGTACTAAATCTTCAGATTCGAATCCTGGCGGTACCATGAATGTTTGTAAGTGGTCCGGAATTACCATTAAACTGTGGGACATGTCTAATTAGCCCATAGTGTGCACAAAATGATTGTAGAGCGACAAACCAAACCAAACTGTAGGTATTTTTGAATACAGTGATGTTGCTAAAATTTGGATATGTTTTTATTCTGATTCCGGATTCTGATTCGAAAACTTAGGTAAATACTCAACGGGTTCTGTCACACTTTGAAACAAACCGATTAATAAATTGGTTCGCAAGAACTATTTGCCAGATTGACAGTTTGGTTTGTCGCGCTATGGTCGTTTTGTGCACACTTTAGGCTAATTAGAATGGGGCCTACAACTTAACGGGGATTCCGAACCACTAACAAACATTCATATCACCACCAGGATTTGAACCTGAAGCGTGTGCCAATGGCCAGATCGTTAGCCGATTGGCCATCAGGCCGCCACTAGTTTGACGGAGAGGCTTGATTGCATAGAAACCTCTATATCTAGCTTTGTGAATGAGAGAAGTGTCTTAAACTTTAAGCCCATTGATTAGATAGAAAAGAAATAAGATATATATAATTCGTTTTAAAACAACTAACTTATTAACTAATTTTTCTTTATTAATTTTTAATTAATAAAAAAAAATATGTATTTATATATAATTTTTATATCATTATAATTTTTAAGTCAGGAATAAAAGTAAAAGAAGATGAAAAATAAGAAAAAAATTAAAAGAAAATGAAAAATAAGAAAAAAATAAAAGAAAATGAAAAAATAAATAAATAAACAGATGAACTGGAGAAATTGTCTGCCTATTGCCAGATTTCGAAAC
This sequence comes from Caerostris darwini, assembly GCA_021605075.1. Taxonomy (NCBI): domain Eukaryota; kingdom Metazoa; phylum Arthropoda; class Arachnida; order Araneae; family Araneidae; genus Caerostris; species Caerostris darwini. The sequence goes on from BPLQ01012009.1 coordinate 263,091, forward strand.
AGGAGGTTTGTTTTCTTTTTACGGTAGGGTTGTCAGCCCTACGCCCAACAACCATAATAGACCGGGACCTCCTACAGCTTGAAGTGGCACTACAAACATCCATAGCACCTTTGGGACTAGAACCCGAAGCCTACGGCACCGAGCGCTAAACATTCGGGCAGGCCATCAGGGCCCTCTGAATAGCAAGGAATAAATTATCATACAAAACCCCATCCATGTATAATATGTCACTGAAATTTTGTTTTCATGGGAAAAAACGAATAATTTTCCCTTTATTTCTTACGGGGAAATTCACTTTAGTTTAAGTCCAAAGATCTGGAAAGGATTAAAGACTTTATTGAGGTAGTACTGCATCTGCAAAATTAAAGCCGTCAATAGTTAAGCAAAAATTCCCAGGGGTTAACACTGAGTTCAAAGACGGTGGGGTTTGTTTACATCCTTAATTTAAACACAAAACATTTAATTCAAAACTATTTATTTAAGAGAATCTCCGTGATAAAATAGGATGGTAGTTTTATTAAATATGCAAGACACAATCATATATTACCTCCGCTTTCTTCATTATTCTAATACAACAATATATAATTAAATGATTTAATGCCTGTTTAATTAGTTGACGAGACTGCTGTTAATTAAAGCTTTGAATCTTTAATGATTTACTGATTCTGGAACTAAACTGAATTTAAAATTACATGGATTTATCGTTTGGTGGAGTTGAGACGTGTTTCATTTGTTTGAAAGAAGCAGCATTCATAGAATAAATAAAAACATTAATCAGTATTTAATTTGCAATTTAAATTTTTTGAATTGATGAAAAGTTTCATTTATATTTCAGAGCCGGATTTAAATTTACTGCTTCCAGTTAATTAATAGATAAAATGTTAATTTAAATACCTTAACATTCAGCGTGATTTACATAAATAATTTTTCCTTTTTAATGCAAGACATTTCTTGCAGCTAATTCATGATATCTGATTAATAATATACAGGGTGATTATAATTAAAATCCTACTTTCAAAACGCTGTAAAAAAAGAACCATTCATCACAATGAGTTCAAATTTGAATGGAGGATACTTGAAGAAGGGGAAAACGGTATGGGATCAAAGAATGTTCCATAATTTTTTCCCATCCCATTTGATATGACCTTGCCGTGGTGGATGGGCTTTCCACTAACAGTATCTCAACTGTCAACTGTTGAATGACTTGGAAGTCATTTTTCCGTCAAAAAAAAAAAAAAAAAAAAAAAAAAATACAATCCAGCATATTGAACACTACAGTTGATTTAATGTGCAACTCATGCCAAATATGTTGTCATTTTGATTTAAAATATCACTGGCAGCTGAATTCACTTTCTTTATGCCCCTTACAGCGTTATTTATTAATATACTTTAGAAATGTTTTTGATCTACGTGCGTACCATTTCCCCCCTTCTTCAAGTATCTTCAGTTCAAATTTGATCTCATTGTGACGAGTGTTTCTTTTTTTACAGTATTTTGAAGATGGGACTTTAATTATAATTACCCTGTATGTATCTGTTTAACATCTCGGCTATAGAAGACAACATAGAATTTTTTAAGAATTATTATCAATGGAAGGAAGAAATTTTAGTAGAAACTGCAACCGGATATATAATAAAAATCAGTCCCCAAAGAAAATTCTAACTAAGCAGCTGGAATCGATTATTAATCACAATTTACAGGATTAAATTCTGATTAAGTTTTGTTAAAATTATTTATACTAGTACTAGTTTTAGTCTTACAATTTTTGTCCTACCTTAGATTAAATTTTTGCCATTTATTTTTCCCCATTATATATTGCTTGCTTTTATTACACTTTTAAACTTATTTTTTAGTTCTATTTAATAAGAAACTGTTTTTTTTTGTTAGCGAAGATTTACTGACGAAAGTCAGCAATCTTATTTAATTCAATAATTCACTAAAAAATAATAAATATTGAAAAAAAGATTCTTAAAAAGTTAAATAATCTACTGGGGCGATATTACAAGTTACCCATAAATTTGACATTCTAAAACATTTGATTAAATAGGTAAAATAAAGTATACCATTGAATAGATTTTTGTAATTTTGCTATTGAGTAGATTTATGCTATTAATAATATTGTTCAATATATAATTGAGTAGATTTGTACATATATAATAGGAAAAAATTTTATATTTAATATATAAGTTTCATGTAAAACACAAACAACAGAATGCATCAACATATTAAATAAATTATACAAACAATTTAAATACTACTTAATATATTTGTTATATATTTTATGTAGTAATACATACTAAACAAATTATACTACAAAATTATTTTTACGTCATCGTTAAAATTATTTAATTATTTTTGCAGTGTATGGATGCATAGATTTAAAATATTTTTCGTATTAAAATATTATTAATCTCTGCATCAATTAATTGCAGCAATCACAAATATCTAAAAGAATGAAAAGTTTTGAATGATAAATTGCAATGATAAATATTTTCATTAGCGTTGAGAATAAACATTAATTAAAATATTTTACCAGACCAACACACATTATTAAGGAAATCTCTAAAATTTATCAAAACCATAAAAGAGGAAAATATTTCACCATTAGAATATAATATATATTTATCAGTTTAATCGCAATCTTTTACTTTTTAATTTTAAATCACGAACAGAAAAAATTATATCTACATAATGATGAAAATAATTAAATCAGTTTTCAGATTATCATATAAATGGAAAATAATATTGTTCTCAAAATATTCAAGCAAAATTTTCTTACCATTCCTATAATCACTATAATTTCAACCAATAATATTGACCAAATATAAAGAAACAGATTGCTTAGAATTCAAATACGCAAAAACCATTTTTTTTCAGTTGCCAATTGAATGAAATCAATGGTTGAAAAAAATGGAATAATGTGAATCACATCTGGGAGATAGTTTTGGAAAATATATTTTTAATAATTTTGAAATAAAATTGTTCTTGCTTTCACCAGAAATTTTTTAAGAATAAAACATTATTTAAATATTAGCATATCCAAAAAAATGTAATTTATATACATTGGTAAATCATAATATTTAGAATTTAATGTAAGAAAAAAACGCATAACAGCGATCTTAAAAAAATAAAAGAACTTAGAATTCCAAACGATTTTCTTTTCTTGAAAAATCACGTTTTGATTTTGAAATAAAATTATTTTTACTTTCACCAGACGATTTTTGTAGAACAATTTTCCATTATTTAAATATTAGCTCATAAAAGAAATAAAAAAGCTGTAATTTATATAGATTAATTGGTAAAATTCATATAAAAATAAATAAAAGAATTTATTGTAAGAATATCAAAAATCTCTTTTTCATTTTGAAAAAAAATTGTTTTGCTTTCACCACGAAAACGCTCACAGAAAAATCTTTTAAATTTTATAGATTCGAAATCTTAAAAAATTGTTCTTTTTTTTACATTAGCTCTTATAAATCTTTTAGAATAATTTTATTGTCCTTGCTTTCATTATTTAAATTATTTAGCTCATAAAATAAATTAAAAAGCTATAATAAACATAGATTAATCATAAAATTTATAATGTATTGTAAGGATAAATAAAAGAATTTAGAATTCTAAACGAATTTTCTGGAAAAATCTCTTTTTCACTTTGAAATAAAATTGTCCTTGCTTTTACATGCTTCCTTTTTTTTAGAACAATTTTATATTATTTATTTATCATCTCATAAAAGAAATTAAAAAAACAGTAATTTATTAATTAATTAAAATATAACAGTATTTTTAAAAAATTTAAAATTGAATTTTAATTTTTGAAAAAACTTTTTCATTTTGAAATAAAATGAAGCTTTCATGGACCTTAAAAATAATTTTACATTTTTAAATATTAGCTCAAAAAAAATAAAAAAGTTTTTTATATTCGATTCAAATCATAAAATTTAGAATTTTTTAATTTAATAAACGCATCACAGCAATTAAAAAAATTAAAAAACTTTCGAATTGTATTTTTTCTTTTCTTAAAATATTTCACAATTTGGATAAAATTGTTCTTGCATGACTTTGTTCCTTGCGTTTTAGAACATATTTTAATTATTTACTTTTTATTAGCTCATAAAATAAATTAAAAAAGCTATAATATATACATAGATTAATCATAAAAATTTAAATAATGTATTGTAAGGATAAATAAAAGAATTTAGAATTCTAAAATTTTAATTATCTTGAAAAATCAAATGTTTAAAATCATTTTTCATTTTGAAATAAAATTGTTCTTGCTTTCACCAGAAAATCTTTTAGAATAATTTTACATTATTTAAATATTAGCTCATAAAATTTTAAAAAAGTTGTAATTTATATACATTTGGTAAATCATAAAATTTAGAATTTATTGTAAGAACAAAACGCATCACAGCAATTAAAAAAATTAAAAAACTATAGAATTCCAGAACGATTTTCTTTTCTTGAAAACTCTTGATTTCAGCTTTGAAAGAAAAAAAATTGTCCTTTTCAACCAGTTCCTTGAGTTCTTAAGAAAAAAAAGTTTTTATATTATTTATTTATTAGCTCATAAAATAAATTAAAAAAGCTATAATATATACATAGATTAATCATAAAATTTATAATGTATTGTAAGGATAAATAAAAGAATTTAGAATTCTAAACGATTTTAATTATCTTGAAAAATCTCTTTTTCATTTTGAAATAAAATTGTTCTTGCTTTCACCAGATGATCTTTTAGAATAATTTTACATTATTTAAATATTAGCTCATAAAAGAATTAAAAAAGTTGTAATTTATATACATTGGTAAATCATAAAATTTAGAATTTATTGTAAGAACAAAACGCATCACAGCAATCTAAAAAAATTAAAAAACTATAGAATTCCGAACGATTTTCTTTTCTTAAAACTCTTGATTTCACTTTGAAAGAAAATTGTCCTTGCTTTCACCAGCGTTCCTTGCGTTCTCATAGAACAGTTTTATATTATTTATTTATTAGCTCATAAAATAAATTAAAAAAGCTATAATATATACATAGATTAATCATAAAATTTATAATGTATTGTAAGGATAAATAAAAGAATTTAGAATTCTAAACGATTCTATTTTCTGGAAAAATCTCGTTTTCACTAAGAAATAAAATTGTCCTTGCTTTTACATGCTTGATTTTTTTTAGAACAACTTTATATTATTTAACTATCATCTCGTGAAAGAAATTAAAAAGAACAGTAATTTATTTTAAAATATAACAGCTTTTTAAAATTAAAATTGAATGTATTTTTTAAAAAAACTGAAAGTTGTGAATGAAGCCATGGACCTAAAACAACACCCATATATTTTATAGGTAAAAAAAAAATAATTTTTTTAAACTTCGATTCAAAGCCAAATTTATATTTTAATTTAATAAAAGTCATCAAAGTTATTAAAAAATTCTCTCTTTCGATTGTATTTTTCAATCTTTTCTAAAGATATCACAATCCTGGATACGAAGTGTTTCTATGCATGACTTTGAAATTGCTTTTTTACTTATATCTAATCATGTACTTTTTATTAACTTTTGCATCAAATAAAATCAAGAATATCTGTCAAGAAACTTTAAATCAAGTATTATAGCGGGAAAAATATCAAATGGCGATTTATATTTAAAAAAATAGAAGTTTATTTAAATGCAAATGTTTAAAATCATTTCTTAAGCAATGTTTGACAAAAATGAATATTCTAGAAAATAATATTGCCATTCAAATTCAAATGTATTTTATGCAGTGACTAACATTTTAAAATGTTATTTCAAACAACAGTTATAAACAACTAAACTTTCATTAACTAATACACCATATTTAATATTTATTTTATTTACCTTTTATGCAAATAAACCTTCATAATAATTCAATATTAAATAAAGTAGGGAAAACTAAACATCACTAAAGCACGCAACTCAGTGGAAGAACGAAACATCGTAACTTGTCTATTTTCTGTTTGCATAACTGTTTGTTATTGCCATAGTTTGACAGCATAACACGTTATACAAAAAATGATTAAATGCCACGCTTACACTATGTTTATTATCCATTCTTTGATTTTTTTATATTCTTTGAAAATATAATATTAAATGTAATTTTCTCTTAATATCTTTGGAAAATTTAAAAAGTTTCATTTTTCCTGATGTACACGGTGATTATAATTGAAGTCTCACTTTCAAAATTCTGTAACAAAAAGAACCATTCATCACAATGAGTTCAAATTTGAACTGAAAATACTTGAAGAAGGGGAAAACGGTACGGCATCAAAAAAAGTTCCAAAGTGTATTAATAGATGGCGCTGTAAGTGGCATAAAGAAAGGGAATTCTACTGCCAGTGATGTTTTGAATCGAAACTAGCGGTAGCCGAGTGACTAGCGCTCTAGCAGGACTGTACCACAGTTTCGAGTTCGAGTCCCCGCGGTGCCATGGTTGTTTGTAGTGGCTGGGAATTCACTTTAAACAGTAGGTGCAGCTCTAATTTGACTGTAGAGAGTTGGGCGTAGAGCTGACACGCTTACGGCAGGTTTTGAGATAGTAGAAGGCGTAGCCAGTAGGCCTTGGATTTGTTGCGCCAATAAAGAAGAAGAAATGGTCACTTTAGACATAGAATAATATAACTATCAAATAAAAGCATATCTAAATTTGTTTCTAATTTTGTAGTGTTTTATTTTACTGGTTATGTTGCATTAAGGCTTCATAGAAAAAAAAAGCTTCATACAGAAAATTGCCAAAAGTAAAACATCACCAAAATCGCTAAACATGACAATGTCATTCTTGAATTTAACTTTATAACAACCTGATTGATGGTTGAATCTACCATTTATGGAAAACAAAGTGCTTTGTAGTTTTTAGCCTGTATTTTGTAGCTTGTACTTTAGAATGGAATAGATTAAGCAATCATGTCGTGTAACTATGGTAAAAAAAAGTGATTTCGAAAGACTGCAAACAGTTTTTTATTTTTGATTATCGGACAGTTTTTATTTAAACAAAAAAACATTAACAGTAGGATAGAAAAAAGCCAACACCGTACATTTTATTTTTATAACAACAGCTCACGTCCGTTCTTTTAACAAAATAAACCTCAAACAAGATTACGACATTTCATTATCGTTTGCTTTCATTCGATCGACAACCCTAACGATCTCATCCGCTGTCCCTCCTCCAATATTGACATACACTGAGATCGTCTGCGAACATGCAAGGGTGAAAATGGACCATTACTTTTTTTTTCTTTTCCAATTTAATTAAATTAGGTTTTCAAACTAAATTTTTTTAATTAAAAGATGTCATCCCAATAATTAAAACATATTACTTATAAGTATATCTTATATAAAGTAACTTGCATCAAATATGTTTTTGTATTTTTAATGTTGATTTTGTAAGTGAAAATATCAAGATAAGGACTCGGACCAGACTGATGGAAAACAGGTTTCGAAATGAAGTATTCTGGTTCGAAACCCAACAGAATTAAATATTCCTACAGATATGTATACGATAAAAATGATCTTAAATTTTATATCACTGTATCAAAGCAACTTCTTAAAGATAACGAACATTGCATTTTTTAGCCATACTATTCAAATACTGGGGCTGATGGCCGAGTGACTATCGCTAAGGTGCTACAGGTTTCGGGTTCGAGTCCCAGCGGTGACATGCATGTCTGTAGTGGTTCAGAATTCTCTTTAAAGGGCCAGATGGCAGAGTGGTTAGCGCTCTGCCGCTCAGTCCACAGGTTTTGGGTTCGAGTCCCGGCGTTGACATGGATGTTTGTAGTGGGTTGGAAACCCTTTAAACCTTAGGTCCTTGTCTAATAGGATCGTAGAGCGTTGTGGGTGTAGTGTTACTGGCGTCCGTAGCATATATTGAGGCCACACATGCCATCTGGGTAGAGCTATGTGACTAACAGCTATACAGCCCTTGCTTACAGCATAAAGATAACTGTCTCCCTATTACCAGCTGCATTAGGAAAAGTATCAATTTTACACCACAAGTCTCGGTCTACTATGACTATAAGAGCGTTGGGCGTAGGCCTGATATCCCAACCATGCAAAAAAGAACCTGGAAATCTGCCAGTAGGCAGACGGTCTTGACCCCACCACGGGGCTGTTGTGCCAATGAAGAAGATATGGACATTTTATAGAGTAATACAACTATTAGTAAAAATATATCGAAGTTTTGTTTCTACTTTGCAGGTCTTCGTCACAGGAGAAATACATTAACAGAACATTTTCTATTGTCAATACTGAAGCCAATACGATACCATAATGCATTAAGCATGACATTGTAATTCTTGGATTTTACTTTATAGCCAGTTCACCCATCAATCAGATTGATAGTTGTACTAGCTATTTTTGCAAAAAATAAATTGCATGTTTTATACTTTGTAGCTTGTACTTTAGAATGAAATCTTTAGATTAAGCAATCATGTTGTGTAACTATGGTAAAAGAAGTGATTTCGAAACACTGCAAACAGTTTTTTATTTTTTGTTATCGAACCGTTTTAATTTTTATTAAAAAAAAAAACATTAACAGTAGAATGGAAAAAAGTCAACACTGTATACTTTATTTTTATAACAGCAGCTCACGTCCCTGCCTTTTAACAGACTAAACCGCACACAAGAAAATGTTCTCTTTTATTATCGTTTGCTTTCGTCCGGTTGACAACCCATAACGATCTCATCCGCTGCCCCCTGCTCCAATATTGACATACACCGAGATCGTCTGCGAACATGCATGGGTGAGAATGGATCGTTACTTTCTCTTTTCTTTTTTCATTTAATTAAATTGGGTTTTCTACCTAATTTTTTTAATTAAAAAGTTGTCATCTCCATAATTAAAAAAAATTACTTGTAAGTGTATCATACATAATGAAACATGCATCAAATATTCTTTTGTGCTTTTAATGACGATATTTTAAGTGAGAATATCACAATGAAGACCTGAACCAGAATCATATAAAAATCTAACCACTTATTTCTGTATATAAGAAATTGCTAACTCTCATAACTATATTATGCGTAATATCTATAGACTACAATAAAAACTTTTCGTATTATGCCAGTAAATAAGAATTATTACACGAGCTTAGAGAAATGCAAATTTTAATCAGCTTTTCTTTAACTACGTCAATGTTATATTTAATAGTTATCTTTTGCATTACGGCTATTCAAAATAAACTCGATTTCGAATTCAAGTTCATGGACACGAAAGTAAGAATTCTTGTAATATTAAATCTAATTCTTGCTTTCAAATATCGCACTGGTGGAAGACAATGAAGTGAACTGCAAAATAATCCAATATGTTAAAGAAATGCAGCAACAGCTTTATTATGCAAAGCATAGACATATCAATACGAAACATAATAAGATTAATGAAAACAGTCGTATCAATTTCCAATAATATATTTTTTTCTTCTGTTTGAATACCAGATGCCTTCAGTTTCGCTTCAATAAACCGAGCAAATGCCATCACATTAGCATTTCCAATGCATAGTTTTGAAAGATTCCAAAGAGAGGAAATCTAATTTATTACGAAAAACAAATACAACATTGTGCCAGTACATTGGTAGTTAGGGCGGTTTCGGCGAGTAGAGAAACCGTGAGAATTTTTTGCGAGAAGTATTTTTTGGAACTTCGGTACGAATTGCTTTAGGCCCATAACTACGCGATTGTTTCGTTTATAGCCTGAACAGGTTAATCAATATTAATTGTAGCAAAACAAAACAAACTAACTAATTCACAAAGCATTACGAAAGTGTCAGCATTGTAACATTCATTACAAAGACTTAATTACAAATAATAATCACCCAAAAAGATCACTTTTATTTTAAGTACTTCAGTTCAAATACATTGAATAGATAAAAAATTAATTAAAATCTAATTAGTAGTAGATGTTTAACAGAAGAATTTGATAGCAGACTTAAAATACATGCACTGGGATTTTCTCTGTAACCCTATATAAATTATATATATATAAATTATATATATATATATATATATATATATAGTTCATTGAAAGTAACTAGACATAATTGAAGAAATCCTTGATAAATGTGTCTTTTCAGAGAGACTAAATGATATAACCGAAGTGATATATGAAATTGCTTTAGTACAAATTGCTGAAGCTATAATCCTCGTATGCTATCAATTCGGCAGATTCTCTTGAAGTTTTTAATGCTCATTTCGTGCAATATCTGAGAGATATCAATTGAGTCTTTTAGACATTAAGAAAAATTAATGAGATCGTATGATTAATAAAAATTGCCATCTCAATGATTTGCTGACAGTATAAGTGATTTAATAGTAATTGCATTAGTAAGGGCAAAAAAGATCCAGTACAAGTAACTCAACAATACTTAAGAATTTGATTAAAATCAGCAGATTAGCAGATTACGGCTGGGAGTTTTTCAACAGGAGAGACTAAGTTACTTCAATTGAATTGATAAATGACACGGCCGAGTGATTAGCGCTCCGACTCAGGGTACCACAGGCACTTCATCCCGGGCCATAGATGTTTGTAGTGGTTCGGAATTCACTTTAAACCGTAGGTATCGGTCTATTTTGACGGTTGGGATGACTACCCTACTGCCCTTAAAAAAGAAAACACCTCACGTTTCGGAATCTGCCAGTTGGGAGATGGCTTTGGCTCACCATGGGGCTGCTGCGCCGTTGAATAATAATAAGAAGAATGGACTTATATTTGGATTCGAAACAGATGACTGTGATAATATTTTAATATTTATTTATTTTATTCTTTTCATCAGTTGGATGCAATTTAATTTTAAATAAGTTGATGCCCTACATTTGTATGTTAAAAGGAAAATCCCTGGAAATAATATTATCTTCTTCAATTTAATAATATCAATATAGATGTTGTTGTTGCTGCAGAATAATATTGACTATGTTGATTGCCAGCTCAGAGTATAAGTCCTCTTCCGAGGGATGGTCCAGACAATGCATGGTGGCTGTAAAAACTGGGCAATCTAAGACATAATGATAAGTAAATTTGATATCAGGGCAGTTTGTCCCATTTTATGCATTTTTTAACACCATGGGCAAAAATGTTCTCATGTTTGTGGTGTTTCATACTCAATCTTGTGAAAGTAGTAAGTGTTTTTCTGTCGACATTAAGTTCTGTAATTTGGTATTTAGTTTTCGATCTTTGGAGGAATTAGATTTTGCCAAGACATTTGCACTTTGCAAGGGAAGTAGGAATGGCAATCTGATCCAGACTTCTGGCAAAAGAATCTACAATTTCAAATCCACATGAGCGGGAGTCTATTACAGGATACACATTCTGCGCAGGCAGTGGATTTGCGCTAAAAAAGATATAATTTTAAAGATGAGAGATTTTGAGAAATCTCTATTAAGGCCTGTTAGGCAGACCTTGAGTCAGTAAAGATATGAATACAGATAAATACATATATCGATTAAGCGACTTAAAACAGATTTTCGGGAAAGTTGTAGTTATATTTCTTACCATATTTAAAGGTAAAAAATTTTTTTTAAAGTTTTTTTTACAGTAATTACAAAGCCCTCAATAAAATACATAAGGAAACTGCTTCATTAAGTTTTTGAAATTATGTAAAATGTCTTTTTATTTATTTTTTTGTAGTTTATGGATTATTGCTTTTAAATAATATAATAATTATCGTAAATACCATTTGGGGGCCTGATGGCCGAGTAGCTAGCGGTCTGGAGTTTGGTACCACAGGTTTCGCTTCAAATCCCGGCGGTGCCATGAAGGTTTGTAGTGGTTCTGAAACCACTTTAAACCATACATCCCGCTATAATGTGATCGTAGAGAGTTGTGGGGGTAGTGTTACTCGCGTCTGTAGCTTATTTTCTAGCTACACGTGCCTCATGCGTAGTGTTGAATAAGTAACAGTAGTGCAACCCTTGCTTATGGCATCAAGATTAAATGTCTCTGTATTGCCAGAAGCCTTAGAACAACAACATAAACACTATTTGTGTTAAATACAAAAATATTTATAAAAATTTGATTTATTCATAAATAGTGATATTAATTATAAATTTAATCAGGCATGAGCAGTAAAAAACAAAAACAAAAACAAATAAATAAATAAACAGTGCACCAGCTGAAAAAATGAGAACCACAATAAATAAATAAATAAACGACTTTGAACAGATCTTTTAAAAGAATCTTTTCCGAGCAAACACACTCTTTAAATAAAGCTGCATCAAAAAATGACAGCCGCTCCGTAAAATGCTTTCAGAGGTCCATCAGACAGCTGATAATGGCTTCCATTATCCATTAGAAATCGCCGGAATGGAAGCGGCCCATCTTTTACTGTCCGGGACAGCATTATCAGCCGCTGTCAAAACGGGAAAACGGTGTCACGATAAGGTGCACAAAAAACGAACCACTTTTTCTGTTAAGCAACAAGCATGCGCTATTTTGGTGAATGGACCAAGATTACTGTGCGCCGGCTAATGTATAGTTTTTCATCTCAGTCTCTTAGTAAAAGACAAGCTCGAATTCTTATTTATTTATTTTTATTTTTTGCTTCATGTTAGTGATACCAGGAACTTCTTAACCTATTAAAGACAAAAAAAAAAAAAAAAAAAAAAAAAACATCTAGAAAATGGGCAAAATATACCTTTTGCCTATTAGATTATATTAAAAGAATAAAAGTGAAAAATATTATTTTTACTTTTAACGTTAACGTTAACTTTAATCGCAAAAATAAATGTTAACGTTAAGCAATTAAAAATTTTTTTAACTTAAAGTTAAGTAACTTTACGTTTCATAACGCTAAATAGCAACTAATAACGTAAAATAATGACTAATAATGCTAAATATTACTAATAACGTAAAATAACGGTTGATAACACTAAATAACGTTAACTAAATTAAAGCGTAATAACGTTAAATACCTTTAACTAACTTTAAGCTTAATAACTCGAAATGGCGGGTAATAACGTAAAATAACGGTTTATAATGCTAACGCTACTTATATTTCTTATCATAGTTAAAGGTAAGAAATGAAAGAAAACAGAATTTTTTGTAGTAATTCAAAAGTCCCCAATAAAATGCTTAAGGAAACTGCATCATTAATTTCTTGAAATTATGTAAAATTGGTTTCAATTTATTTTTTATAGTTTATAGATTATTAAGTTAAAATATTATAATAAATAAATATCACTTCCTTTAGATACAAAAATTATTTATAAAAAACTGAATCATGAATAGGGATATATTAATTGTAAATTTAGCCAGGCATGCGCAGTAAAATACAGGTAAAAATAAACAATACATTAAATGGAAAAAAAAAGACGTAAAAAATAAATGTTAGTTTGACAGATCTTTAAAAAGCGTCTTTTCCGAGCTTTTCCGAGCTCTTTAAATAAAGCTACATCAAAAAATGACAGCCGCTCCGTAAAATGCTCTCAGAGGTCCATCAGACAGCTGATAATGGCTTCCATTATCCATTAGAAATCGCCGGAATGGAAGCAGTCCATCCTTTACTATCCGGGACAGCATTATCAGCCGCTGTCAAAACGGGAAAACGGTGTCACGATAAGGTGCACAAAAAACGAACGACTTTTTCTGTTAGGCAATCGCAACAAGCATGCGCTATTTTGGTGAATGGACCAAGATTACTGAGCGCTGGTTAATGCATAGTTTCTCATGCGATTGACAGTCTCTTAGTAAAAGACAAGTTCGAATATATTTTTATTATTTTTTTATGGTTGCGATACCAGGAATTTCTTAACCCATTAAAGACAAAAATACATCAAGAAAAGGGATAGAATACCCTTTTTGCTTATAAAATGGGATTAAAGGAACAACAGCGAAAAAAATTATTTTTGGGTTTAACGTTAACGTTAAAAGCAAAAATGTATTTTAACGTTAAATGTTTAAAAACATTTTAAGTTAATGCTAATCAACCTATTTAGTTGTTAATTGACTTAAGTTAATAACAGCTAATAACGTAAAATAACGATTAATAATGCTAAATAACGGGTAATAACGTAAAATAACTGTTAATAAAGTTAAATAACGGTTAATAACGCTAAATAGCGTTAACTAACTTTAAGCGTAATAACGTTAACTGACTTTACAATTAATATCGCTTAATATCGCTAAATTAACTTTAAACTTAATAAAGATAAATAACGGCTAATAACGTAAAATAACGTAAAATAACGGTTAATAATGCTAACTCTAAATAACGTTGACTAACGTTTAAGCTTAGTACCGCTAAAGAATTTCATTCAATTCCAAATCCACATCAGGAAGTATCCATTGCTTCTGCGCAAGAAGTGTATTTGTTCTAAAAGAGACATAATGTTCAAGGTCATACTTGAGAAACCTTTATTAAAAGCCTGTAAGGCAGATCTAGAGTCAGTGAAGATACGAATATAGATATATATAGATATATCGATTAAATGACTTCAAACAGAGTTTCAGGAAAGATGTATTTATATTTCTTAACCATAGCTAAAGATAAAAAAATTTAAAAAAGAGAATTTTTTTTAGTAGTTTAGAAGTCCTCAATAAAATTCTTAAAGAAACTGTTTCATTAAGTTTTTGGAATTATATAAAATTGTTTCTCGTTTATTTTTATAGTTTATAGATTATTACGTTTATATATTATAATAAATTTTATAAATTTCCCTGGATTTAGATACAAAAATTATTTATAAAAATTTGATTTAGTTATAAATAATTACCCTAATTATATATTTAATCAATCATGCGCAATAAAATGCAGGAAAAAAATTAACAGTATCAATAGCTGTAAAAAAATAAAAAACGAACTATAAATAAATAAATAAACGAGAGTTTGACAGATCTTTAAAAAGCAGCTTTTCCAAGCAAACACACTCTTTAAATAAAGCTGCATCAAAAAATGACACCCGCTCCCTTAAAATGCTTTCAGAGGTCCATCAGACAGCTGATAATGGCTTCCATTACCCATTAGAAATCGCCGAAATGGAAGCGGCCCATCCTTTACTGTCCGGGACAGCATTATCAGTCGCTGTCAAAACGGGAAAACGGTGTCACGATAAAGTGCAGAAAAACGAACCATTTTTTCTGTTAAGCAATCGCAACAAGCATGCGCTATTTTGGTGAATGGACCAAGATTGCTGTGCGCTGGCTAATGTATAGTGTTTCATGCGATTGACAGTCTCTTAGTGAAAGAAGAGTTCCCTTTTTTTTTTTTTTTTTTTTTTTGCTTTATAGTTGCGATACCATGAATTTCTTAACCCATTAAAGACAAAAATACACGAAGAAAATGGATAGAATACACTTTTTTCTTATAAGATTTAATGAAAGGAACAAAAGCGAAAAAAAAATATTTTTGGATTTAACATCAACGTAATAAATTTTAACGTTAAACAATTAAAAAAACTTTTTAAGTTAACGTTAAGTATCTTTAAGCTTAAAAAAGGCTAACTAACAACTAATAACATAACATAACGGTTAATAATGTTAAACAACGGCTAATAACGTAAAATAACGGTTAATAACGATAAAAACGTTGACTAACTTTAAGCTTAATAACGTTAACTAACATTAAGCGTAATAACATAAAATAACCTTAACTAAATTTAAGCTTAATAAAACTTAATACTGGCTAATAACGTAAAATAACGGTTCATAACGCTAAAGCTACTTATATTTCTTACCCTACTTAAAGGTAAGAAATAAAAAAAATAAAAAAAATTTTATACTAATTCTAAAGTCCTCAATAAATGCTTAAAGAAAATGCTTCATTCAGTTTTTTTAAATTAAGTAAGATTGCTTCTCGTTTACTTTTATACTTTAAAGATTATTACGTTTAAATATTATGATAAATTTTATAAATTTCCCTTGCTTTAGATACAAAAATTATTTTTAAAAACTGGATTTATTCAAAAATAGTTATACTAATTATAAATTTAACCAGACATGCGCTGTAAAATACAGGAAAAAATAAAAAATTAAATAAATAAACGAAAGTTCGCTAGATCTTTAAAAAGATCTTTTCTTTAAATTTCAAAAAAAAAAGGTCCATGGAATGGCTTCCATATCCATTAGAAATCGCCGGAATTTTACCATCCGCGACCTATCAAAAGAAAATTTCACGATTTAAAGGAATCGCAACAAAAATGGACCAAAAAACAGTTTATCATGCGATTGACAGTTTTGAAAGACAAGTTCGAATTAATTTTAACGATAACCCGTTAAAGAAAAAAACACGTTTTAACATTTTTTGCCTTTAAGATTTATTTAAAGGAATAAAAATGAAAAAAAAAAATATTTTTGCATTTAATTTAAACGCAAAAATGAATTTTAACGGTAAACAATTAAAAAACTTTTTAACAGTTAACGTTAAGCAACCTTAAGCTTCATGAAGGCAAAATAACAACTAATAACGTAAAATAACGACTAATATTGTTAAATAACGGTAATAACGCTTAATAAATTTAACTAACTTGAACCGTAATAACGTTAAATAACTTTAACTAACTTTAAGCTTAATAACGCAAAATAGCGGCTAATAATGTAAAATAACGGCTAATAACGCCAACGCCGACTAATATTTCTTACCATAGTTAAGAAAACAAATTTTTATATAATTTTTATAGTATTCAATTTTTTATAGTAATTTAAAAGTCCACAATAAAATGCTTAAAGAAACTGCTTTATTAAGTTTTTGAAATTACGTAAATAATTTTCATTTATTTTTATAGATTATAGATTATTAAGTTTAAATATTATAATAAATTTAATAAATATCACTTGATTTAGATACAAAAATTATAAATAAAAATTTGATTCATTCATAAATAATTGCCCTAATTATAAATTTAATCTAGCATGCGCAATAAAATAAAAAAAAAAAATGATAATAATAATAATACAATAGCTGGCAAAAATAAAAACGAAAATAAATAAACGAGAATTTGGAAGGCATCTTTTCCGAGCAAATAAACTCTTTAAATAAAGCTGCATCAAAAAATGACAGCCGCTCCGTAAAATGCTTTCAGAAGTCCATCCGACAGCTGATAATAGCTTCCATTATCCATTAGAAATCGCCGGAATGGAAGCAGTCCATCCTTTACCGTCCGGGACAGCATTATCAGCCGCTGTCAAAACGGGGAAACGTTGTCCCGATAAGGTGCACAAAAAACGAACCACTTTTTCTGTTAAGCAATCGCAACAAGCATGCGCTATTTTGGTAAATGGACCAAGATTACTGTGCGCTGGCTAATGCATAGTTTCTCATGCGATTGACAGTCTCATAGTAAAAGCGAAGGTTGAATATTTTTTCTGTTTTTGTTTCATGATCGTGATAACAGGAAATTCTCAATGCATTAAAGACAAACACACACATCAAGAAAAATGGCCTATAAGATTTAACTATAGGAACAAAAGCGAAAAAAGAATTATTTTTGCGTTTAACATTAACGTTAAACGGGAAAGGAAATCTTAACGTTAGACATTTAAAAAACTTTTTAAGTTAACGTTAACTAATTTTAAACTTAATAAATGCTAATAATCTAAAATAACGATTAATAACGTTAACACTAAATGACGGCTATTTCTAGTTAATAAAGCTAAATAAAGTTAAGTTACTTTAAGCTTAATAACGTAAAATAACGATTAATAATGCTAACACTAAATGACAGTTAATAATGTAAAATAACGGTTAATAACTCAGCTAATAGATAGTTTTTGCATACCGTATTTTGGACGTCTGTTAGCTTTTTCTCACTAGCGCGCGTGCTCATAGGAAATTGCGCATGCGTATGTGTAATAATGTTTCCTATGAGCATGCGCGATAGGGAGAAAAAGCTAACGGACGTTCAAAATACGGTATGCAAAAACTCTCTAATAATTCAATAACTCTAACGCTAAAACTTTTAAAGCTAATTAACATTACTAACCTTAATCTTTTGAGTTTACGTTTAGTAAACATTTTATGTTTAACCTTAACAAATGATTTTTTTTTTTTTTTTTTTTTTTTTTTTTTTTTTTTTGCGTTAGTTACAAAAAGCTGAGAAAACGCAACATCAGCCCGTACTTTTTCATACATGAAAATTAAAAAAAAGACACATCAAATTTTCTACGTGTGGTTTTAATTTGGTAAAAAAAATAGCGTCATTAAATATTTACTATAATAATAACTCTAATTTTTACTATATAATAACAAAAATAAAGAAAAAATATCTGCAATAATTTAAAGTAATCTGCCTAAAAAAGAAAGATTGACAAATCATATTTTTTCTTGTAATAAAAGAAGCATCCGCTATTCCAAACAGTAGAAGAGATTTCAAAAAATTATCACAGAAGGCAGAAAATAAATATTTCATGAAAATTTTCGATTTTACAGCATATTTCAATGAATTAAGCTACCTCCAACATTTGGTATACATTTATTTTTCATGCAAATTAATTTTGTATGCAGAAATCAAGCCCTATTATCACCCCTTCATTATATAGCAATAATATACATTTTTACACTTTGAAGTTATGTTCATTTCAACACATGCTAAAACTGAAATTCCTCTTACTTTTATGCCGAGTGGCAAATATGGAATCAAATGCCTCTGGCATTATGTATTCCTACATCCTGAAATACCAAGTGTCTTATAAAGTTGTTTTGGGGTTTATTTTCGAGAAGTTTCGACTTTTCTTAGATATTGTTACACAGCTAAAGGCAATATCTTGTGAATATTTCACAACCAAACTTTTAGTAAAAATGGAACCGACCTAGTAAACATACTTCTTGAAAATCTTTTTATTAAAGGAGAAATAGCGTTAAGAAAAATACATTATTTTTAAATTACTTAGTTTTAAGAATTTCATTAAATAGAAATACAAATAATGAATCCTTTTCAATAGAAATACGTATAATGAAGTTAAAAAGAAACAAAAAAATTGCCTATTTTGTTTATAGTTTTCTTCTTCTCTTTCTTCAATGGCGCAACAGCCCCATGGTGGATAAGGCCGTCTGCCTACTGCCATATTCCGAAAGACCTTTGACCATGCGATGCTTTCTTTTTACCTTTTTTCTTTAGGGTTGTGTAACATTTTTCCCAAGAGAAGAGTTGTAGTATTTCGTTCCCAGGAGAGAGGAATGTATATTCTTTAACAAGTACATATAAACAACCTATCACTCAAATTTGACAGCAGACAAACAGTGTTGTGGATATTTATATTACATACATTAAGTGTTTTGTACTAATAAGAACAACCTGTCCCCTAAATATGATAGCAGATAATCAGTTTCATGGATAATGAGACATCATGAAATTTGCGATTAAGCGATCTTCACTGATCGAAACAATTACGGTCGGGATATGGACTACGTCATAAGTTTTTGCATCATTGATTGGTAATTGGCCATGGACCGAGGAAGTATCTATTACAATGGAAAGGGAGGGAAGCTGACCCACCTCCTCTTGACGGATTTTCTTTAAGGGAGGTTTTTGAAAAAAGCTCTGCGACGAGTCGACAAGAAGTGTTGTCTTTTTATCTGAAGTGACTGAACAGCCGAAGTTGCTGCCTGTTTTCAAAGTGAGCCCCACATCACGTCGTATGAATAATGAAGGTCTGGCGCAGACTCGAGAACGTAGACTCGACTACTCGAGATCGTAGACTCGAGAACTCTGAAAATCTCCGTCCTTGGAGTGAATTACACTTGTGTATCTAATTTATATCTTTAATTTTCATTTCATTTTAAATAGAGTTTTTTATAGATAAATAATGCTTGGAAAAAAATTTAAAATATTCTCATGAACCTGAAAGTGGCCCTCTACTTGAAGCCGTTATAGATTTAGTGTAGGCGTAGACAACTACAGTTGTCCGCCCCACGCCCACTTATCTACAGTCATATTAGACCGGAAACTGCGGTTTAAAGTAGATTTTGAACCATTACAAAAATTCCTGGCTCCGCTGGGACATGAACTCGAAATCTGTGGCACAGAGCTCTAAAGCGCTAGATTTTGCTTATAGTAATAAAAACAAATTGACTTTATCAAAAATTTAAAAAGTAAAATTGTAGAATAAGAATAAATAATCAATAGACATTTAATACAATCATAAATCTAATAATTTATCAGATCAACAAGTAGTATAAAAAAAAATTTAAAGTCAATTCCTTCTTTTTTTTTCACTCTATTGCAGAAAGTCCTTTATAAATAATTTTCATTCATTTTTTTTAAAGTTTTTCTGGTGCCATCTATTGGTATATATAGGCAACTTAAATCTAAAAAAAACTAAAATCAATGAATTAAATTTAATTACTGTATTAATATTTGAAAAAGCTGCATTAACATCAAGTGCCATCCACTACAAGTTAAAAAAAATTTATTTGAACTTGAGTGGATGAATAAGAAGTATTTTATGAACGATTGAAAATTTGAACAAGATATATATAGGGAGAGTGTGAGAAGGAATTGAAAAATAAGAAGAGGTATGAATTATGTTTGATTTACAATACAATACATTAATTTCCATCATTATCATCTTCATTTAAAAAATGCAGTTAAAATTTAATAATAGATAGATAATTTTCACACTATTTCTAGCAATTGTTTAAGAAGTATAAAAGTTTCTTTTAAAACAGTTGAAAATATTTTACTATCTTATGGCTTTTGCGATGCGTCAAATTCAATAAGCACCACAATAGAAGGCGGATTTCAAAATCACTTTATCAGCACAATTGTCAAACTATATCTGTATCCAGTTTCTTGCCTTCCATCCCCATTTTATGGAAGGATTTAAACTTTGTAAAGACAGAAACTTTTTCGTCTACGTGGTATCTGACGCATCCGGATTTATGGAATCGAATAGAAGCATAAAGTTTTCGGGAATAAATGCGTAAAAATATACGATCTGATTTATGTCTGAAAATGTCATGAAAATGCATAGCTAAATGTATACGTTAAAAGTTTTATGCATTCTATCATATATTGTATGTATGTATAGCACGTATATTGACACAAAAAATTGCATTCAAAATACCTTAATGCCAATAAAACGCATTTAATTGTAGATTAATTATAGGTTTCCACAAAAAAAAACTAGCTAGAAAGAACTGTTTAAAGAACAAAAAAAAAAAAAAAAAAAAAAAAAAAAAATTAGTTGGAATGAATTGTTTAAAGAACAAAATATAATTAGCTAGAATGAATTGTCTAAAAAGAAAAAAAAAAAAATTTGAACAAATTGTTTAAAAAACAAACAAAACAAAAAAAATAGCTAAAATGAAATGTTTAAAGAAAAAAAAATAATAGCTAGAATGAATTGTTTAAAGAAAAAAAAATAATTAGTTAGAAATTAGCACACTCCGTAACAGGTTTTGATGCTTAACATAAAACTTAGGTTTGACTTAAAGAGATAAATAACTCCTACTGATATTTTTTTATTATTTAGTTTTTAATTATTTTAGTTTTTTTTTTTTTAAATTTTCATATAAGGTTAAATGAGGTTTATTAGTATGTTCACTAGGATCTGATAGCAGAGTAACTGGTGCTCGGCATCACATGCCATGGATGTTGCAGTGATTTCGAAATACACTTAAAACTGTAGGTTCGATCTGATATGACCGTAGACAGTCGGCTATAAAACTAACAACCCTACCCCGTAAAAAGAATCTCATGTTTCGAAATCTGCCAATAGGCAGTCTTGGCCCACCAATGGATAGTTGCGCCATTGAAGAAGAATATGTTACACTATTTATTCAAGTCTAATAAAGCCGAATCACATGTTTTATCTCAGGAGTTCTCAATCTTTTTGAAGTCGGGGCGCATTTAAAAACATACAAAGAATTGTAGGCACACTATATACAAATTTCTCAGAAATAATCATCCTCTACAAAAGACATTTTGAAATCTATAGATTCCATAGACTACTACTTATAGACTGCGGAATCACAGAGGGAACAACGCAAAATTTTTGACATTAGAGAGTTTTTGCATACCGTACGTTAGTTACCGTAGGACGTCCGTTAGCTTTTTCTCCCTAGCGCGCATGCTCATAGGAAACTGAGCATGCGCGCTAGGGAGAAAAAGCTAACGGACGTCCTACGGTAACTAACGTACGGTATGCAAAAACTCTCTAATAACAAGTTGTATAAAAAATAAATAGTATGGGTTAGGAATATTTTCTTAATTTATTTTAAAATAGCTATCCGTCTTCTACAAACAATAGCTGCCTGATGAGCAATTGGCTAGCTTTGGGCCATGTTGGAATTTTTATGTTTTAGTTCGCGCCCCACAGCGTCACGTAATAGTTTTATTCTCCCTAGCGCGCATGCTCAGTTTCCTATGAGCATGCGCGCTAGTGGGAGAAAAGCTAACGGACGTCCTACGATAACTAACGTACGGTATGCAAAAACTCTCTATTGAAAACCACAAAGACACTAAGTGCCCCAGTAACTAATCATGGAAGTTACCGCTCCTAGTTTCTCGTCTCGTCATTGGTAGCACAGGCTTCAGGTTTGAATCCTGGCTGTGGCATGGATATTTATTAATGGTTCGGAATCCACGTTAAATTGTAGATCCCAGTCTAATTAGCCCTAAGTGTGCACAAAATGACCATAGAGTGACAAACTGAACCAAGTTCCTCGGAAATCTTCTTTAGCGCGTTATTGCTGTTTGGAGACTTCTAAGGTGAAGATAGAAGAAAAATAAGTAACGTGTAAAATTAGTTGTTTATAATAAAAGGCTGTATTTGAATGGAAGAAGGAAAAAGAGTATTTATTAAAAACTATATTTATTTTTATATTTAGACACATATTACTCTGGAATACCATAGAGCTAACTAAGAAATCTTCAAAGTAGCACCAATACGCCCAAGAGCCCCATATGTTCTAGCTTATAGAGAATTTAAAAATATAGAAAAAAACGTCTGATATTCAAGCATTTATTTACATTATTACGCTAGGTACGTTGCATCTTTGTATTTTCATGGAAGTCACAAAATTTATTTGCTTACACCTTAATAAAGTAAACTAATATCTGACATAAAATAAACGATCGATAACACATCCGTGAAAATTTATAAAAAAATCGTGAACGGTAAAATTTATTTTTCAATTCTATGAGGCATATATGTATAAAAAATATTCCTTATTTAATTAATATCGTTAGATATCTTCTTCATCTATTTCAATATCAGGCAACAATAGTGAACAAATACAACCGAATTTAAATTATTTAGAAGAGTTAATGTGGCACCAGCGTGGAATTTAGTCAGTGATGAAGTCTGTTAATAATGCACGGAATGATCGTAGAACCCATTTGCTATATTACGAAATGCGTGCTGTGTTTCGACGCTAACCTCCCGGCAGTGGTAATATTTGTCGCAAGAGTGCTTAACACGATGAAATGAATTCTAATTCTCTGTCAACAAAGCACTTGAAAGAGACTAGCATTATCCACTTGCAGTTCATTTGCATCATACAGGTTTATGAAAATGATGCACAGCAATAGTACTCAATTAAACTGTAAAAACAGCTCAAGAGCTTACAGAAGTCGAATTCAATTTCAAAACTGGTGAAAATTATTGTAGGAATTTTCTAAATTTATATTTATTAAAATACTGTGAAATTTTGGTCCTATTACACATATTTTATACATAATGTTTACAATGGTCTCCATAATTATACCCCATTGTAGAAAAAATGTTTATTAAATTTTATATCAACCAGTTAAATATGACGAGGAAAGGAACTGTATAATAATAGAGAGTTTTTGCATACCGTACGTTAGTTACCGTAGGACGTCCGTTAGCTTTTTCTCCCTAGCGCGCATGCTCATAGGAAATTATATTTCCTATGAGCTATAAACTACTATGTTTCCTATGTATATAAACTACCTTAAAGTAGTTTAAGTATATTCTGCGATATAGCAGGCACTGGATTATTGTCCCTAGCGTATAGAGAAACCCTTATTCGACGTTGATGAATCAATATCCCTGTATATGCACATCAAACACTCGCTAAAATATATTTCAAGCAATTTTAGGTATACTTATCAACGTTGAATATACTTCTCATTTTTAAGAATATTTAATAATGCTATGTTACTAAGTTATAAAGTTATCAATAGGGATGTAATGTACACCTACCTAATAGTGGTACAACCCTGGGCAACTTTATACGACTAAGTGGTCTACAGTTTTCAGCATGGTCGCCCAGTAGACCTGCGCGTATTGTAATAGAATGCTGGTGACTTGTCTTAATAAAAAAGAACTGACCTAATGAACATATACATCGCATTGTGATTTTCGACCTACCAAACTGCCCTCATTGTGATTTGGCAGAACTTATAAACCGAGCTCATCTTCAACGTTGTTTGGCACTTCTTGGCGAATCCGAGACGGCGAGATACTGGCAAGCTGGTGAACTCTTAATGCAATGATTTCATGTGTACATTTTATTTTTATTTTTAATTCTGTATCTTATTATTCCAATCTTTGTATTGCTTTGCCTTTGGAAATAATAAAAAAGATTATCAACATATGAAAACAAGTTAAACCAACAAAACAGCCTAATGGTTTAGTAAATTTATTCCATATTCCAACTTTCCAGATTATTAATGGCAAGTAACTATTATATTTTTACCTACATATAATTCATTCCCACTTCATCATTCATATCTATTTAAATTCATTCGATTAATCAATCATTACAAATGAATTGCTTGAGTATTCACATATATAAAGATCTTAAAGTCGTTTTAATTTATTATTTGACGAAAACGGTTGGTCTTATGTATTATATAAATCTTTATGGTGATATCGTATGATAATGGTACCAAACTTTACTAATGAACACAATTTATGATAAATTATACATTTAAAAGAAAAATGCGCTTATTTTTCTGTATATATCAAATACAAAATAATATTTTTATTATTTAGACATACTATCCATATAGGCACAATCATACAAGATAAAATTTATTGGTAAATTTTGATTAATAATTCTTTGATTTGAATCTAATTTTTTGTATTTTTTTTTTAATGACAAATCAATAACACATACATTTTTAACATTTTTAGATAGGGAAATTTAAAAAATAGATTTAATCTCAATTAATGTGTCACTGCGGTGTCATACTTATTGTGTAATTTATTGCTATAGTATTTCAGTTAAGAATATTCACTCTTGAGTCATCAACAAAAATGGATGCATAATCCATATAATATCCGACCATCAAATATTGCGACCAAAGAACAGTCTGCGAATTTCACAGCTATAACACTCCATACTAATAATGATTTTAGAGCAGTCTGGGATCTTTTCTTGTTGTCTGCCACTTACACTTTGCGTAACGAGAAATAAACAGGAAACTCCATTGGCTCCGCGACTGTGCTTGTCTCCCATAATGCACTCGCCCACCTTTATGACTCTTTTAAAGCCCAGCCCCTCGGCCTACTTCTCTGCACACCCAACGTACCCTTCGAGATTTATGCCACTGTAAATCCAGACCTCTTCAGATAAAAAAAAAGCAAGCACATAGAAAAGCAATTCTGTTATGTGGGACGCAAAAGATGTGATTTCCAGAAAGAGGATCGGTGCATCTGCACCGAAGAGTGCAGTTAACGTTGCTGTTCTCGAGGTAAAGAGAAGTGGGTGCTTTAGGTCCTTTTTTTTAAATGACTGGTGGCGTACTTTTATGTAAACAAAGGCAACATTTTTATATAAATAATGGCAACGTCTTAAGTCATGTTAGTATGGTGTTTTCACATTTATGAGAGCTGTATCGCACAGCATTTAAAAAATGTAAGAGCAAAAAAAGTTTTAAAAAACAACGAAATGCACAGAGTTTAATCTTTATATTATTCATTTAGTTATTTTTTTTAAAAATTGTTATTTTATGACATCTGATAATTGTTTAAGTTTGTTTTTAAAATTTTTACAAGGAAAAATAATATTTTCTCAGCCTGGTGACATCTGATAATTGTTTAACGTTCTGTTAAGTGTTTTTTAAAATATACTGTATAAAGAAGAATCAACAAATAAGAAAAATAATTCAGTTTTTGTTTCCTACTCAGCCTGGTGCACATACCATACAATGCGATGTTTTACTATTATTTTTGTTAATAGTGGGCCCTTTAGGATCCTGATAGCCTTAAAGTAGTGACTAGTTATAAACAAACAACAAACATTGAAACTAATGTAAAAGCGTATTAAAAAGAATAAACTGTTTTCTTTCTGAAAGATGCCTGTAAATGTTTCTTTGCAGCGCTATTAGGGTATGTGAGGAGAAACAGATCTCCAGGGGAAAAGTCAGTTACATACATACAAATATACATACATACATACATACATACATACATACATACATACAAACATACATACATACATACATAATACATACATACATACATACAAACATACAAACATACAGGTGAAGCTAATAAAAGCGTATTAAGAAGAAAAACATCCCCTGTCACTGCCAGTGGGCAAACGGACTTTGCCAATCATGGGACTGGCTGCCTGATGGCCAATTGGCCATTGCTCTGGTTTTTGGTATATCATGGATGTTTGTTAGTGTTTCGGAATCTTCGGAACTTGCTTAAATGTGCAAAAATTGCCCTTAGAGCGACAACCAAACCAAACTACCATGGAGCTGTTACGTAATTACAGCTTACCAGTGTATGAAATTTTAACCAATTATGAAAAGAAAATTTTTATAGTTTTATCAATAAAATAATTTAAACAACAAACATTAATAAAAAAATAATAATTCAAATTCATTCAAATTAAATAATTGCTTATCTAATTTTACCAGGAAGATGTTACATGACGGGGACTTTCTATTATTCTGATTGAAATATGGCCACGACTTTGACCAGCAACGGTGTACTTCGTTTTTCAATCAAATAGTATTTATACTAGATGAATTGAAAAACTTAATGAACTTAAAAGAAATGAAATTTATTTATTTAATAAACGCATCCCTTCATATATCTATGAAATGTTTAATGATGACAAAAGATTATTTGCTTAAAAACGGAGAGAATTTATAATACCCTAAACGATTTCATTAAGGAAACATAAAAAATATATAAATCATTAAAATTTTTTTTAAATAAGGACCATTACTAAATCTAGTTGACAAAAAAGTGCAAGAAATTGGTAGGTTGTTTTTTAAAATAAGATCATAATTTGAAAAAGAAATATTATCTCATTATAGTGTAAAATTGTGCACCATGACGTTTTACTCAAAACAAAACAGTTTTAAATAAAATATCGAAAATAAATTATTTCAGGTATTTGAAATTAAAATAACGACTGGAAAAAAGAAAAATAATCATAAGAGGAAACATTAGCATTACTGAAAAAAAAGCTTTTTTAATCATTAAGTTCTCTAATTATGTAGCAAGAATTTGCAATGAATAATCAAATTAAAACGGAATAAAATGCTTACAAATATAAGGAGATAATTTAAAATTTTATATTCAGGGAAATAAGTTATAAAAATACAGAATTTTCTTAATTTGTTTATAAAGATAAAAGGAGTTTATTAAATCTTTAATAATACACACACACATACACACACACATACACACACACATACACACACATATACACACACACATACACACACACACACATATATATATGTGTGCGCTTGTGTATATATATATACATAATATGTGTGTGTATATATAGATATATAAAGGGTGTCTCGAAATTCCAGAATGAATAATACTTCTAATAAAAAATACAAGAAATATATGTGGTAATTTGGTATATTCATTGCTTTGAACACCATCTTAAAGGTGCAGTCCCGAAAATCAGCTCTTCATTATCAAATTTCCCAAACTATTTAGGATGCTTAGGAATTCAAATCTTTGCGTGAAATTTGGGGCACGCTCTCCCTCTCTCTCTTTATATATATAACATCGTTGCTGTTATGATAAATATGTCTGGAACACGTTCATTTCAAGAGAAACTGTTTATAAATTAAATTAGTAATTATAAGGAAGTGATTGATTAATTGTAAACTATTCATTTTAATATACCATAAATGCTGAAATTTAATTATTCATAGTAGATGCTAAGACTTGAGCATTTCGAAAATGTTTCTTAGAAAATGCTCCATCGGTTTTGAAATAAATATGGGATGATTATAATTAAAGTCCCACTTTTAAAATATTGTTAAAAATGAACCACTCGTCAGAATGAGTTCAAATTTGAACTGAAGATACTTGAAAAATTGCGAAACGGTACGGCATCAAAAAAAGTTCCCCCGATTTTTCCCATCCAATTTGGTAGGATCTTGCCTTGGTGAATAGGATTTCCACTAACAGTGTCATGACTGTTGAATGACTTTAAATTTATTTGTTAAGTCAAAAAACCGAAACAATCAAGATTATTGAACACTACAGTTGGTTTAATGTGCAAATCATGAAAAATATGTTGTCATTTAGATTCAAAATATTCCTGGCAGCCGAATTCACTTTCTTTATGCCGCTAATAACGCCATCTATTAATACACTTGGAACTTTTTTGATGCCGTACCGTTTCCCCCTTTTTTATATATCTTCAGTCCAAATTTTAACTCATTGTGACGAGTGGTTCTTTTTTTCCGGAATTTTGAAAGTGGAAATTTAATTATAATCAGGCTGTATTTATTTATATAAGAGGAATAACGATTCTAAAATTGACTTAAAACTAAAAGCTAACATTTAGTTCTTCCATTAAATGCTACCTAAATCTAGAAATAACAACCTTCATAATAACTGTAAGCAATATAATAACTCTATTTCTTTAAAAAGAAAGTGAAAAGTAACGAAATACTTCCATCGCCAAACATTGAAAGCGAAAAGGAACTTCTGTCAGACATTATTAAATTACTTTTTTGTACTTGTCACATAACATGAACCCTTGTCGCAGTGGCAGTCTTAAATTCAATTGCACATCCGATTCGTCCAGAAATCCACTTTAGATTTTTTTTTTTTTTGGGGGGGATATCGTTTTACAGAGGCGAAGTAAGCTAATCATTCGAAGCTTAACTCTGGAAAGAAAGTTCCCGATCCCAGAAGTTCAACCGAGTGGAAATGTTGCGCGTAATGGAAACTCGGAAATTGAAGAGAGGAAAGGGTTACTTGTTCGAAAAGAAACTTAAAAAGAGAATATAAATTTAATTCATTTTGATCGGAACAGCATTATTTTTTTTCTGAACTTAGAAATTTTTTGTCAATTTTTAGAACCTTTTTCGCACTCCTTGGTGCACTGGACTGAAATGTAAGATCTCACACTGAAACTATAGCAAAGTTTGAGATATTTACACGATATCTATGAATGTTAAATTTTAAGTTCTTAAAGGTACGAAAAGCATTATTTATTTCAAGGATTGGAAATTTTTGTAAAATATAGAGCCTCATTCGTATATGTAAAATATTTTGGTGCACTGGACTGAAATGCAAGTTCTGAAAATGAAACCCAAAGCAAAATTTGCTATGTCCACACGATGTATATGCATGTTAAATGTTGAGTTCTTTACAAATAGGTTCGAAAAGATGGGTGATAAAAATCCCACACTGAGGATGTTTGTTTATATCTGGATAGAATTTTATTTGGATCTGAAAAGCACTAATTTTTTCCCTAGGCTTGGAATTTTTTGTCAAGTTTTAGAACTTTAAATTGGCGATATCTACAAAATGTATATTGTAACGTCTGTGCTTATATTAGACTACACCTATAACGGCTTATAGGTCTAGTCTAGTATAAGCACAGACGTTACCCTATAACGGCTTATATATATATACAATATACAGAATTCTATTTACAAAAAATGAAATTTAAGGATATAAATCGAATACACAAGTGGAGTTCACTCCAAGTTCTGAGATATTCTGAGTTCTCCAGTCTACGACAAATTTAAACACCTGGTCTGCACATACCTTAATTATCATACAGCATGATTCACAAAACCACAAGTGGCTCACTTTTAAAATTATTTAATTAATTTTTTGTTTTATTATTTTAAAAATAATATATTTCATATTTTATTTGATTTATAACAAAACGCTTATGAAGATATAATAATCAACCTTTTACAAATTTTAACGATAAAGCTCTTCATTAAGTTACTATTGAAATATAATCTATTAACGACCACCAGTTTTAATTGACTTTTTCAATAATGAGATCAATGTTTCTTTATTGTATCTTTATTTACTTAATGTATTTATTTTATCTCGTATTTATTAATATATAATATATTTATATATTATTAAATATATTTATTATTTATTACTCTATATTTATTAAATATTCTTATTTTTTTCTTTATCTGCTTGATTTCGAACTTCATTTTATAAGTTTCGTTTGATATTTTGAGGAATTTGAAGTGTTTCTTTTGAGTTTCAAGTGGATAAAGAAAAAAATACACGAGGTTTTTTAATTGAAGAGGACCACTTTGCTTTGCTATAATCAGAGAGTCGCTCTCACACGATACGAACTCTTTTTTCATAGCAAATGTAGCTTTTCTTCGTTAGTTATTCTATGGAATTTTTATTTCCAAAAAAAAAAAAATGTTTCATTCTGAAAAAATTACTCTGAATTTTAGATAGATGTATCTATATAATCTTTAAAGTAATTTTCTGATGTCCTAATTTATTTTATATTAACTGTTGTTGAAGTTGTTACCTATGACTTTATTGGAAGTCAATCCATACAAATTTAGCCACTTAGCGTAGAAAAAACAAAAATATGTAAACAAATCAAAATTACAAAGGGAAAAGACCAGACATTCGAGAGTTTTTGCATACCGTATTTTTACAATACGGTATTTTTTTTTTCTCCGTAGTGCGCATGCTCATAGGAAATTGCGCATACGTATCTGTAACAATCTTTCTTATGAGCATGCGTGATAGGGAGAAAAAAATACCGTATTATAAAAATACGGTACGCAAAAACTCTCTATTATTAACAGAAATGACAAAAAGGCTTTAGGAACAGTTAAAAACAAGCTAAAAGTTCTAAGGATATAAAATAAAAAAGCTGGAAGCACCCTAATAAAAGTCCGCATGATCAAGACACATTTTCTCTGGCCCTCCAGTAAAGAGCACACAAATCATCATTCTGTTGTAAGTTACAGTCCATTCCCGGCGAAAACAAGTATCATTTTCTCTGTCTTACGTAAAACCCATATATCAGAGTTCACACTCCCTATTTTGGCCAGACGTTTGACCAGCCAATAATGTCCAGTTCTTAATCTAAAATTTTCAAGAGCCTGTTTGCGAGTTTTTCCACTAAGTTTTTTCCCGGTCATTCCCGATGATCTCCTACGTCCTTATGGCCAAATGGCCTTACGTCCTTCCGGCCTTTGGTAACACAAGCTTCAGGTCCGAATTCTGGCGGTGGTATGGATGTTTGTGAGTGGTCCGGAATACACGATAAACTGTAGGTCCCGGTCTAATTAACCTAAAATGTTCAAAAAATGACCGCAAAGAGTCAAATAAAACCAAACTAATTGTCTCTCAGACTTCAGACCTTTGGTGATAGACAATAATTCACTAATAAACGATGATTAATTTTTCCTCTATAATTCTACTAAAAATCTTTATAAAATAATTTAATTTAAGAAGTGAAATCAGTGTTACTTAAAAACTGAATTAAATTAAAATAAAAATATGTCTGCAGTAAGCAATTTAAAATATATTATATTTTAAATGAACAAAAAATACTTAGTAATATAATATTTATTCATTAAATCTTACTTTGCGTACGATTTATTTTGTCAACAAGAATTGCGAAACGCTAAAAATGGTAAACAAAATATTAACCGTTCTCACTATTATATACGCATTTCGTAAATTAGTTAAAATTCTTGCCCATTACAATTCTCCAAAATATCATGAATTTCAACTGCCTTGCAGTTTGTTTAAATTATCTGCTTATTGGTTCACCATTTCGCAAGGACAATTCTTGTATATTCTGTAGTCTAGACAGCATGCAAAAAAGATAAACATTTTATAACTTCACGTCTGAATTCTAACAAAATTCGATCTGCATTAATTTTCGAAAATCAATAAAAATAAATGTAAGTCCATGTTTCTAAGCCCAATGCATTTAAATTAAATTTCATTGAAAACTAAATTTATATTTTTTTCTAACTGTTTATTTTTTCTTAATATTCATTTTTTTCACATCTAAAAAACTAATAAAGGTAAAAAAAAAGTAAATAAATAAACCAACGAAAACAGTAACTTTAATTAATATCTGCAAAAACCTTTTGGGTTTTATTCATAATATTTTATTCAAACATTTTTTTCTTTCGTACGCAATTTCTTAATTAAATATAATTAATAAGTTTTTCTAACAAACTGAGTGTCATTAAAAAAATTCCTACATACACATTTTTTTTAATTTCATTAATGATTTGCACCATACTAAAAAACACCAATAGTTTACTTTAACTTTTTGTAAATTATTTAGAATTATATCTTCGCATTTAAAATATTTTTTATATTAGAAAACTGATCATTACATGAAGCTATAAATAGATTACGCAATTTTAGTTATATTAAGATAAAACTTATTAAACGTCTAGACAAAATTATTCAATCTATTTTCAAAGTTAAATTTTTAATTATTCTATTAATGTATAAATTCTCCAAAATCAAAAAAACTCAAGTAAAGATTAAAAATATTAATTAATTTGTGAAAAATTCTTGCTTCGTAATTTATTAAATACTTATGAAGGACATTTTATTTAATTAAATAAACATATTTTCTTATATTACTCTATGTTTTCAATACAGTTCTTTTTGAAGAATAAAAATTAAACATTTGTAGAAAAATAATTAATTAAATTCGTTGGTATTTTAACTAAATTCAATATGCATTGCGAAGTAAGCCAATTAATATTTAATGAAAAAATTGTAAAGTAATAAAAAATGTATGCAAAGTGAAATAAATTATTTTCTAAAATTCTTATCATAAAAAATAAAAATTAAAAATCCATTATTAATATAAAAACAAATTATCCACATGCAAGAACAGATATGAAATTCGAAATTTGTTCTTATTTAAAGAATAAGCACATATTTTTAATTTCATTTTCAAAAATATGTTCTTATTTAAAGAATAAGAACATACTTGGAATTTCATGTTCAAAAAATATGTTTATATTTAAAGAATAAGAACATACTTGGAATTTCATGTTCAAAAAATATGTTTATATTTAAAGAATAAGAAAATATTGGGAATTTCAAGTATACGCTCGTCTTATATGTTCTTTTTCTTATTTAAAGAATAAGAACATATTAAAAATCTCATGTACAAAATATGTTCTTATTTAAAGAATACGAACATGTTTGGAATTTCATGTTTAAAATATATGCAGTAAACAATTTAAAGTATATTCTATTTTAAATGAACAAAAAACACTTAGTAATATACAATTTATCCATTAAATATTAAATTGTGTACTATTTATATTGTCAAAAACAATTGTGAAATGCTAAAAATGGTAAACAAAATATGAGCTGTTCTCAGTGTTATAGCATATACCCATTTCGTAAATTAATCCAATTCTTGACCATAACAATTCCCAAAAATATTATGAATTTGAACCACCTTTGCAGATTCTTTAAATTAACTGCTTAATGGTTCATTATTTCGCAAGAACAATTCTTGTATATTTTGTAATCTAGAAAACAAGCAAGAAAGATAAACATTTTATAATTTCACGTCTGAATTCTTACAAAATTCGTTCTACACTCATTTTCGAAAATCAATAAAATATATGTAAGTCCAAGTTTTCTATGCCAAATGCATTTAATTTAGATTTTTCACTGAAAACCAAATTTATATTTTTTTCTAACTGTTTATTTTTCTTAATTTCTTTTTCATCTAAAAAACTAATAAAGGTAAAAAAAGTAAATAAACCAGCGAAAATAATACCTTTTAATTAATGTCTGAAAAAAAATCTTGAGCTTATTAATAATATTTTATTCAACATTGTTTATTTCCCTACGCAATTTCTTAATTAACTATAATTAATATGTTTTTCTAAAAAACTGAGAGTTATAAAAAAATTCCTGCATGCACATTTTTTTTAAATTTCATTAGTGATTTGCATTCATGTGCATTATTTAGCATTATAAATAAAAATTATTTAGCATTATAACGTCCCATTTAAAATATTCTTCATATAAGAAAACTAATAATTATCTGAAGCTATAAATATATTACATAATATATTAAGAAAAAAGTTATGAAAGTCTAGACAAAATAATTCAGTACTATTTGTAAAATTAAATTTCTAATTATTCTATTAATATATAAATTCTTAAAAGAAAGAAAAATTAAATAAAGAGAAAAAATATTTTTTGATTTGTGAAAAAATCTTGCGTCATAATTTATGTAATACTTAAGAAGAGATTTAGTTTTAATTAAATAATAATTTTTATATTGCTTTGTGTTTTTTAATACAGTCGCTTTTGAAAAAATAAAAAATAAACATTTTATAGGAACTTACACTGAAGTGACAAAAGTCATGGGATACCTCTTAATATCGTGTCGGCCCTCCTTTTGCCCGGCGAAGTGCAGCAACTCGACGTGGCATGGACTCAACAAGTCGTTGGAAGTCTTCTGCAGGAATATTGAGCCATGCTGTCTCGATAGACGTCCATAATTGTGAAAGCGTTGATGGTGCAGGATTTTGGGCACGAACAGACCTCTCGATGATGTCCCATAAATGCTGGATGGGATTCATGTCGGGCGATCTAGGTGGCCAGATCATTCGTTGGAATTGTCCAGAATGTTCTTCAAACCAATCGCGAACAGTTGTGGCCTGGTGACATGGCGCATTGTCATCCATAAAAATCCCATCGTTGTTTGGGTACATGAAGTCCATGAATGGCTGTAAGTGATCTCCAAGTAGCTGAACATAAGCATTTACAGTCAATGTTCGGTCCAGTCGCACCAGAGGACCAAGTCCATGCCATGAAAAAACAGCCCACACCATTACGGAGCCACCACCAGCTTGAACAGTGCCTTGCTGACAGTTTGGGTCCATGGCTTCGTGGAGTCTGCGCCACACTCGAACCCTACCATCAGCTCTTACCAACTGAAATCGTGACTCATCGGACCAGGCCACGGTTTTCCATTCATCTAGGGACCAACCAATATGCTCACGTGCCCACGAGAGTCGCTGCAAGCGATGTCGTTCTGTCAGTAAAGGCACTCGAGTCGGTCTTCTGCTGGAATAGCCCAAGAAAGCCAAATTTCTCCGCACAGTTCTAATAGACAAATCCCTTGTCTATTAGAACTGTGCGGAGAAATTTGGCTTTCTTCCATTGATTTCTGCGGTTATTTGACGCAGTGTTGCTTGTCTGTTAGAATTTACGACTCTTTGCAGACGTCGCCGGTCTCGGTCGTTAAGTGCAGGCGGTCGACCACTGCGCTGTCCATGGTGGGATGTTATGCCTGAAATTTCATACTCTCGGCACACTCTTGACACAGTGGATCTGGGAATGTTGAATTCCATAACGATTTCCGAAATGGCATGACCCATGCGTCTAGCTCCAACTAACATTCCGCGTTCAAAGTCTGTTAATTCCCGTCGGTCATCATCACGTCAAAACCTCTTCACATGAATAACTTGAACAGAAATGAAAGCTCTGCGAAAGCACTGCGCATTTATACCTGTTCTACGCGATGCTACTGCCATCTGAAAATTTGCATATTGCTATCCCACGACTTTTGTCACTTCAGTGTACAAAAAAATTAATTAGTTTCGAAGGTATTTAAACAAAATTCAATATGCATTGGGAAGTAAAACAATTAATATTTAATGAAAAAATTCTAAAGTAATAAAAAAATGTATGCAAAAGTGAAATAAATTATTTACTAAAATCTTTATGCTTAAATATGAAAATAAATTCTATTATTAATACGAAACCAATTTATCTACATGCATGAACAGATATGAAATTCCAAATTTGCTCTTATTTAAAGAATAAGAACATGTTTTTAATTTCATGTTCAAAATATGTTCTTATGTATATTCTTATTTAAAGAATAAGAACATATTTGGAATTCCATACATAGTCCTTATTGTATGTTCTTATATAGAATTCTAACGTATGGCCTTATTTAAACACTAACAACATGTTTGGAATTTCATGTTTAAAAAATATGTTCTTATTTAAAGAATAACAACACGTTTCAAGTTGCATATTCAAAATGTTTTTATCTAAAGAATTAGAACAATTCTTTAGATATAATTTTTTAAATTTCTTTAATGATTTGCATTTATATGCATCATACTAAAAATAGCAATAGATTGCATTACGGTTGTGTAAACTATTTAGAATTATATTTCCCCTTTTAAAATATTTTTTATATTAGAAAACTGATAATTACATAAAGCTATAAATAGATTAAGTAATTTTAGATATATTAAGAAAAAACTTATTAAATATCTAGACGACATTATTTCGTGAAAACTTCTTGCATTTTAATTTATGAAATACTTAAGAAAGAA
Organism: Caerostris darwini; assembly: GCA_021605075.1. Classification (NCBI taxonomy): domain Eukaryota; kingdom Metazoa; phylum Arthropoda; class Arachnida; order Araneae; family Araneidae; genus Caerostris; species Caerostris darwini. The sequence goes on from BPLQ01012009.1 coordinate 299,587, forward strand.
ATTTTATGAAAAAATAAATTAAATAAACATAATCAAATATTACTTTACGTTTTTCAATTTCGGTCGCTGTTCAAAAAATGAAAATGAAACATTTTGTAGAAACTTACAAAAAAAAAATTAATTGAATTCAAAGGTATTTAAATTAAATTCAATGTGCATTATGAAATAAAACAGTTCATATTAAATTATAAAATTGGAAAGTAAAAAAAAAAAACGTTTGTAAAAGTGAAATAATTTATTTTCTAAATCTTTATCTATCCTTAAACAAGAAAAAAATGTCATCATTATTATGAAACCAATTTATCCCCATGCAAGAATAGGTATGAAATTCTAAATGTGTTCTTATTTAAAAAATAAGAACGTATTTGGAATTTCATGCTCAAATATGTTCTTATTTAAAGAATGAGAACATGTTCGGAATTTCAAGTCGTGTCCAAAATGTGTTCTTATTTAAAGAATAAGAACATATTTGGAATTCCATGTTCAAAAGTATCATCTTATTTAAAGAAAGATAACATATTTGGAATATCATGTTCAAAATATGTTCTTATTTAAAGATTGTGAACATATTTGGAATTTCATGCTCAGAATATGTTCCTATTTAAAGAATAATAACCTATTTGGAATTCCATGTTCAAAATATGTTCTTATTTAAAGATTAAAAACATGTTTGAAATTTCCTGTTCAAAATATGTTTTTAACTAAAGAAAAAGAACATATTTGGAATTTTATGTCCAAAGTGTATACTTATTTAAAGAATAAGAACAAATTTGGAATTTTATGTTCAAAATATGTTCTTATTTAAAGTATAAGAACGTATTTAGAATTTCATGTTTAAAATATATTCTTAATTAAAGAATATTTCTTATATCAAATTTGTCTGAGGTATTGCTTTTTCAACTCTCATTCTAATCTCACTATAAGGCAGAAACAAATATCTTGAGTTCTCTCTACAATTTTAATTTGGAATTCGCATTCCAGAAATGTGAGCTTTCATGCTCCTACGAGTTATTTTATTATGTGGATGTCACAAATATTTGCTTACAAATTGAAAAATAGTTTAATAGTATTACGCACTAAAACATAAGTTATTTTTATTCAAGTTAGTTAAACTAATTTAAGTTTGTTGTTTGTTATTGGCAACGATCGTGCTTTCCAATTACTTCGAGAATTTAACTTTTTTTTGTAAATTTTGAACCATGTTTTTCATAATAAAAAATAATAAAGATTAAAGATAGAAATAATAAATAAAAAGAAAAGAAAAGTGTAAATATAATAAAGATAAAAGGTAGGCGAAAAACATAAAAAGTGAAATGGGTTACTGTTGACAGACAATATATACGAAATATAGACAATATAAAAACCGATAAAGAATAGCAGAATCAGAAAAAAAAGGAAAGTTCAAGTTTTGTGTGGTTTTTTCCTGTAATAGCAGCGAAGAAAATTTTATTTGAAAGCAAATGTTTGTTTTTTTTGTTTCCTATTTCGTTTGTAAGTAAAAAATTAATTAAAAAAAAATTTTGAATAACAGATAATATTTAAGGGTCAAATCTTCTTAAAAGATATCACACTTTGGCATTTTTTTTCCTATCGGATTACCTTAAACACCACTTGTAACATACTTCATTAACTAATACCTATGATTTAAAAAGACGAATCTCTGCTGAAGTGACAAGCATTTACACACATTTGCTGAAAATTACTTGGCGGACTATTTTGGCTACTTGGCGGACTACTTTGTCTACTTGGCGGATTTTGGACTACTGCTTGGATGTTTTGTTTATAACGCTTGCATGGCTTATCATTCTGACTTTTTCAATAAGTAAAATTTATTTCAAATACATGTTTGAATTTTAATTAAATTTTGTATTACAAGCCTAATTATAAGAAATGATACAAAGCTTTTTGTATGCAAATAAAACTTTATGGGTCGTTGTTATATGCTAATTGGCTATTTTTTTTTTAATTTTATAGGATATTAAAATTATAAAGATAATTAAATGTAATTAATCTGTAAAACTTTATTGTCTTATAATTAAATGCAGGACAATAAAAAAAAGCGTTCAATAAAAAAGCTTTTAATTTTTTTTATTTAAAGCAAAGGACGCTAAAAATGTGTTTAAAACACTTAAACAATGGCATTTTTGACTAAATACACAAAAAAGTTAATATGTCTTAAAGGTATATTCTCTTGATATTAAACAGTATATCAAGAGTACAGTTTAATACCTGTAAAAATTAAACATCTTATTTACGCAATATCGCCTTAGATACTTCGTTTAATGGTTAGTTCTTTAAAGGTTATTGCTGCAACCTATCTTTTTACAACTTAGCAATACATGTGAACAGTATTTTCTACCCCGTGTGGGTCCGGGTTAAAATAGCCCAACTGTAGTCCATGCATGTCGTAAAAGGCAAATAAAAGGGGTTCCAGTGCTTGGGGTATAATCGGATGGGGTTAAGTCAGAATTCTCCCTTTGATCAAGGACAATTTTTTTTTTTTTAGTTCCAATGTAGCTGGCAAACACATAGACAGCGTGTACTTGGATGCTTTAAGGCAAGCGCTGCACAGACGTTACCACTTTGCATTACCCAGGGGAAGCGTGTAACTTGAAGATACGGACGCCGAGTAACAACGCCCCCGCAACACTCTACGATCCTATTAGGACCGGGACCTACGGTTTAAAGAGGATTCCGAACCACTACACACATCCATGGCACCGCCGGGACTCGAACCCGAAACCTGTAGCACCGAGCGCCAGAGCGCTAGCCACTCGGCCATTCAGGCCCTTGGTCAAAGGACAAAAAGGAGCATTTTTTTACCCTTTATCATGGCTCGTCTGTTTAAACACACAGGTCCATGGACTTGATCTAGATGTTGCTGTTAGTCAAGAAACAACAGTATTTTCTGATATTATGACAGCAATAAGTGATAAAAACGTTGAAACCTAATAATAGCGAAACACTTTAAATATTATTTTTCTTTGAACATCGATGATTTCAGAAATTTTTAATTCATTTTTTTTTTTTTTTATTTATTTAATTTTTATGCAACCATCTTTATGTATTTGCTTATATAATATCTTCTAATTTCGTTAATCAAACTAATTCAACTTATTTAATTTTTTGAAAACCAATATTATTTGCTTATTATACTTATCCGTTGAGTCAGATATATCTTTCAAAATGATGTTATGGAATAGTATTCTTACGTTATGGAATTTATTTGGAATCACATTTATGTTATGGAATATTCTAATCATGAAATAAATGCATTAAGGTAATATTCTTAACATTATGATTTATTTTTTTTATATCTTAATGTAAAATTCACATTTTTTTATTTCCTTTGATTATGAATGACAATGATTCTAAATAATCAACTAGATATATAAAACATTCACCTTCAAATGATAATATTTCAGATATATAATATAATTTTCATTTTGGATGTTATGGAATATTATTATTGTGTAAAGATTAGATTGAGGTAATATTCTTTATGCTATGAACTATCCTTTTTATAATTCATAAAAAAATTCTTATTTCTTTTTATTTGATTATGATAGCAGTAATTAATGATAAGCTGGCAGTCGAAAAAATTCATCTTCAAATGATAACACTTCAGATATATAATATGATTTTAATTATATTTGTTATGGAATATTCTTATCATGAAAAGATTGGATTAAAGTACCATTCATTATGTTATGAACTATTCTTTTCTTAATTCATAAAAACAAATTCTTATTTTTCTTATTTGATCACGATACCAGCCGTAAATGATCAACTAGCCGTGGAAAAAGCCATCTTCAAAAGATAACACATCAAAGTGTCTTTCCACTACCACCATCACTTACGATAGTCGTTTTATTGAGAAATATACTCCTCGAAAAGCTCTTACTTATACACTTTTCCAGATGTTCTCTAAAAGATCTGGAAGAATTACGATTCCATGTTTTATTTATTTCATATTTTATAACTCGAAAATAAGAGGGAAAGTTTTCAAAAATAAAATGTGGCCTCTGCGCGTAAAAATATTTTATTCGATGGTCCGTACTAGGGTTTTACATTTTTATTCCAGCAGCACCCTTCGCCGAGTTTTCGGATATGCCATCACGTTTGTATATTTGATTTTCGAACACCGCATTTTTGTTTTTGCCGTAGATTTAGAGGTATGCCATGTTTTTTCAGTAGTCAGAAATAGGCCAGCCTTCAATTTTATGGGAGAGGGAAAACTTGTTTTCCATTTCAAAGTTTCCTTTAAAATCCAGATTACATATCCACACATATTTTATCATATAGAGAACAGTAAATATTTTTTGGAGTTGCTTTTAGTCAAAAAATCCGACTATATTTAGTAAAAGTAAGGCAGTCCTATATAAATATTTAATTTTTATTTTCATGCCAATTTTGGATTTACGAGAAAGCAAAATAGGTAAGAATATAATACAAAATTGGCATGAAAATAAAAATTAAATGGGAAAAAATTAAAAAATATTAAATGGGAAACTTACTACCAATGAATACTTTAACTTAGGGAACTTTTTTACAGTCCTGTCTTATTATAACCATTTAAAACCGTAGGTCCAATACAATATGAGTGCCATACAGACATGAGTTCCAGAGCATTCAGCGTAGTGCTGACATCTTTGTCCTAACAAAAAGAAGACATCTCCTGTTCCGAAATCTGCCAGTAGGCAGACGACCTTGGCGCACCATGTTGCTTTTGCACTAATGATGGGCCAAACCAAGAATATCTAATAAGAAGTCTTGTTATAAATTTGAACGTATCTTTATGTTATGATGTTATGAACTATTCTTTCTTTTTCATAAAAGAATTTATTATTATTTTTTTCATTTAATAGCGATATCAATCATAAATTATCAGCAAGTTGTGGAAGAAATTCACCTTCAAATGACAACACTTCTGATGTATGACATGCTTTTTATTATTTAGGTTATGGAATATTCTTCATACAAATTTTCTTATTTCTTTTTGTATGATCCCGATAGCATTCATAAATGACCAGCTAGCTGTGGAAGAAAGTCATCTTCGAATAATAACACTTTGAAGTGTCTTTCCACTACCACCATCCCTTTCGATATTCGCTTTTATTGAGAAATATGCTTCCCGAAAAGCTCTTACTTACACACTTTTCCAGATGTTCCCTAAAAAGATCTGGAAGAATTACGATTCCATGTTTTATTTATTTTGTATTTTATAGCCTGAAAAAAAGAGGGAAAGTTTTCAGAAAAAAATGTGGCCTTTGAGCATAAAAATATTTTATCCGATGGTCCATACTACGATTTTACATTTTTACTCCAGCAGCGCAAGTCGCCGAGTTTTCGGGTATGCCATCACGTTGTATATTTGATTTTGGAAACGTGCATTTTTGTTTTTTCTTTAGATTTAGAGGTATGCTGTATTTTCAGTAGTCAAAAACAGGCCAGTCTTCAATTTTATAGGAGAGGAAAAACTTGTTTTCCATTTCCAAGTTTCTTTTAAAATCCAGATTACATATTTCCCCCACAAATTTTATCATTTAGAAACCATATACCAATTTTTAGTAGTATTTAGTCAAAATAATCCGATTATATTTAGTAAAAATTTATCACGATATCATAAATGAACAGCTACCTGTGGAAGTAATTCATCCTCAAATGATAATATTTTAGAAATATGAAATAAGTTTGATTATTTGTTTTATGGAATATTCTTATCATGAAAAGATTAGATTATGGTAATATTCTTTATGTTAATTATTCTTATTTATCTTAATGCAAGATTTATAATTTTTGTATCACTTTTGATTCTTTTGATTGTGTTTGGGATCGTAAATGATAAGATAGTCAGGTAAAAAATTCGCCTTAAATGATAATACTACTGATATATAACAAGATTTTTATTATCTATGTTAGGAATTCTTCTTAACTTGAAACGATTGTATTAAGGTAATATTCATTACGATGTGAACTATTCTTTTCTTAATTCAAATATCATACAAATTTTCTTTTTTCTTTTTATTTGATCGCGATACCTATCTGTAGAAAAATTTCATCTGCAAATGATAATAATTCAGATATATATAACATGATTTTGATTATTTATGTTATTGAATATTTTTATTATGAAAAAATTAGATTAAAGTAATATTCTTTATGTTATGAATTATTTTATATATCTTAAAGCAAAATTCATAAATTTCAAACATGATTCTTTTGATCATGATAGCCATCATAAATGATCCGCTAGCTGTAGAAGAAAGTCATCTTCAAATGATAACATTTGAGATATATAACAAGATTTTTTTATAGTTTATGAAAATATTGTTATCATGAAAATATTTATCTTAATGTTAATTTTCTTTATAGTTATAAATTATAACCTTATTTATCAGATTGAATGGCGACTGGCTAGCGCTCTGGCGCTCGGTAAATTCGGGTTCGAGTTATGGATTTTTAGGGGGTTCGGAATCTTTTGATCATGATAGTAGTCATAAATGATCAAAGTGAGTAACGTCTGTGCAGCGTTTGCCTTAAGGCGTCCAAGACCAAGCTGTCTAAGTGTTTGCCAGCTGCATTAGAAAGAAAAAATATGATAACACAGATATATAACATGATTTTTGTTATATGTGTTGTTGAACATTCATATCATGAAAAGATGGGTTTAATGTATCATTCTTTATGTAATGAGCTCTTCGATTCTTAATTCGTAAAAAAGTTCTTATTTCTTTTTATTGGATCATGATAGCAGTCGTAAATGATCAACTAGCTGTGGAAGAAAGTCATCTTCAAACGATAACACTTCGAAGTGTCTTTCCACTACCACCATCACCTTCTATAGTCACTTTTATTCAGAAACATGCTTCTGCAAAAGCTCTTACTTATACACTTTTCCAGATGCTCTCTAAAAAAAAGATCTGGAAGAATTACGATTCCATGTTTTATTTATTTCATATTTTATAACCCGAAAATAAGAGTGAAAGTTTTCAAAAATAAAATGTGGCCTCTGCGCATAAAAATATTTCCTTCTATGGTCCATACTGCGATTTTACATTTTTATTCCAACAGCTCCCGTCGAAGAGTTTTCGGATATGCCATCACGTTGTGTATTTGATTTTCCAACAGGGCATTTTTGCTTTTGCTTTAGATTTAGAGGTGTGCTGTGTTTTCGGTAGTGAAAAACAGGTCGGTCTTCAATCATATGGGAGGGGAAAAACTTGTTTACCATTTCGAAGTTTCCTTTGAAATCCAGATTACATATCCACACGTATTTTATCATATCGAAACAGAATTTGTTTGGAGTTATATTTAATCAAAATAATCCGATTATATGTAGTAAAAATTGATCACGATAGCAATCATAAATGATCAGTTGGCAGTGGAAGAAATTCATCTTCAAATAATAAAATTTTGATATATGAAATGGTTTTGATTATTTGTCTCATGGAATATTCTTTTCTTGAAAAGATTAGATTATAGTAATATTCTCTATGTTATGAATTATTCTTATTTATCTTAATGCAAAATTATAATTTTTTAAACTTTTTTCACTCATTTGATCATGATATCTATCATAAACTATCAGCTAACTATGGAAGAAATTCACCTTTAAAAGATAACACTTCAATTATATAACAAGATTTGTTTTTTTTTATGTTATGGAATATTCTTGTCATGAAGAGATCGGATTAAGGTAATATTCTTTATGTTATAAATTATTCTTCTGGATTCAAAAGTCATAAAAAATTTCTTATTTCTTTTTATTTGATCGCGTTAGCCGCTATAAATGATAAGCTAGCTGTGGAAGAAATTCACCTTTAAATGATAGCACTTCAGATATAAAACAAAATTTTTAATATTTATATTATGGAATATTCTTATCATGAATAGATTAAATTAAGGTAATATAGTTATGTTATGAATTATTGTTATTTGTTTTAATGCAAAATTAATGTTATTTATTTTGATTATGATAGGAATCATAGGGGATATGATAAACCAGATAAATAACCAGAATTTATGTTATGGAATATTCTTACCATGAAAAGATTGGATTAAGATAACAGTAATATTCTTTATGTTGCAGGCTATTCTTTTCTTTATTGATAAAAAAAAATTATTTCATTACGATAGCAGCAATAAACAATCAGCTAGCTGTGGAAGAAAGCCATCTTCAAAAGATAACACATCAAAGTGTCTTTCCACTACCACCATCACTTACAATAGTCGTTTTACTGAGAAATATCCTTCTAGAAAAGCTCTTACTTACACACTTTTCCAGATGTTCCCTAAAAAGATCTGGAAGAATTACGATTCCATGTTTTATTTATTTCGTATTTTATAGCCTGAAAAAAAGAGGGAAAGTTTTCAGAAATAAAATGTGGCCTTTGAGCATAAAAATATTTTATCCGATGGTCCATACTACGATTTTACATTTTTATTCCAGCAGCGCAAGTCGCCGAGTTTTCGGATATGCCATCACGTTGTATATGTGATTTCGGAACCGTGCATTTTTGTTTCTGCTGTAGATTTAGAGGTATGCTGTGTTTTCAGTAGTCAAAAACAGGCCGGTCTTCAATTTTATGGGAAAGGGAAAACTTGTTTTCCATTTTTCAAAGTTCCCTTTAAAATCCAGATTGCATATTCACACATATTTTATCATATCGAAGCAATAAATATTGTTTTTGGAGTTATATTTAAAAAAAAAAAAAAAATTATATTGAGTAAATATAAGACAGTCATATATCAATATTTTCTTTTTATTTTAATAGCTGATAATAAATGATCAGCTAGCTGTGGAAGAAAGTCATCTTCGAAGGATAACACGCCGTCGCCGAGTTTTCGGATATGCCGTCACGTTGTATATTTGAATTTTGAGCCGTGCATTTTTGCTTTTGCTTTAGGTTTAGAGTTATGCCATGTTTTCAGTAGTCAGAAATAGGCCAGTCTTCAATTTTATGGGAGAGGAAAAACTTGTTTTCCATTTCAAAGTTTCCTTTGAAATCCAGATTATATATTTTACGCATATTTTATATCGAAACAGTAAATATTTTTTTTTTGGAAGTGTATTTAGTCAAAATAATCTGATCATATTTCGTAAAAATAAGAAAATCTTTCTTTTTATTTGCATTCCAATTTTAGGATTACATTCATACATTTTGGTTTTATCGTACAGGTAAAAATACCAATTGGGGAACTAACTATCAATGAATATGTTAACTTGGGGAACCTTTTATTGTGCTCTCCTTTTAATAAACTATAACCGTAGGTCGTCTTTTATGACTGTAACACTTTCAATGTAGGGCTATGCAACTATGTAGTTCAATCTGTCCCCTGTAAAAAGAAAACATTTCCTATTTCGAAA